>OX155900.1:65594830-65878288 GCA_944588485.1 Phosphuga atrata
TTGTCTGTCTAGTCTTGTCTGTCTAGTCTTGTCTGTCTAGTCTTGTCTGTCTAGTCTTGTCTGTCTAGTCTTGTCTGTCTAGTCTTGTCTGTCTAGTCTTGTCTGTCTAGTCTTGTCTGTCTAGTCTTGTTCTGTCTAGTCTTGTCTGTCTAGTCTTGTCTATCTAGTCTTGTCTGTCTATTCTTGTCTGTCTAGTCTTGTCTGTCTAGTCTTGTCTGTCTAGTCTTGTCTGTCTAGTCTTGTCTGTCTAGTCTTGTCTGTCTAGTCTTGTCTGTCTAGTCTTGTCTGTCTAGTCTTGTCTGTCTAGTCTTGTCTGTCTAGTCTTGTCTGTCTAGTCCTTGTCTGTCTAGTCTTGTCTGTCTAGTCTTGTCTGTCTAGTCTTGTCTGTCTAGTCTTGTCTGTCTAGTCTTGTCTGTCTAGTCTTGTCTGTCTAGTCTTGTCTGTCTAGTCTTGTCTGTCTAGTCTTGTCTGTCTAGTCTTGTCTGTCTAGTCTTGTCTGTCTAGTCTTGTCTGTCTAGTCTTGTCTGTCTAGTCTTGTCTGTCTAGTCTTGTCTGTCTAGTCTTGTCTGTCTAGTCTTGTCTGTCTAGTCTTGTCTGTCTAGTCTTGTCTGTCTAGTCTTGTCTGTCTAGTCTTGTCTGTCTAGTCTTGTCTGTCTAGTCTTGTCTGTCTAGTCTTGTCTGTCTGGTCTTGTCTGTCTAGTCTTGTCTGTCTAGTCTTGTCTGTCTAGTCTTGTCTGTCTAGTCTTGTCTGTCTAGTCTTGTCTGTCTAGTCTTGTCTGTCTAGTCTTGTCTGTCTAGTCTTGTCTGTCTAGTCTTGTCTGTCTAGTCTTGTCTGTCTAGTCTTGTCTGTCTAGTCTTGTCTGTCTAGTCTTGTCTGTCTAGTCTTGTCTGTCTAGTCTTGTCTGTCTAGTCTTGTCTGTCTAGTCTTGTCTGTCTAGTCTTGTCTGTCTAGTCTTGTCTGTCTAGTCTTGTCTGTCTAGTCTTGTCTGTCTAGTCTTGTCTGTCTAGTCTTGTCTGTCTAGTCTTGTCTGTCTAGTCTTGTCTGTCTAGTCTTGTCTGTCTAGTCTTGTCTGTCTAGTCTTGTCTGTCTAGTCTTGTCTGTCTAGTCTTGTCTGTCTAGTCTTGTCTGTCTAGTCTTGTCTGTCTAGTCTTGTCTGTCTAGTCTTGTCTGTCTAGTCTTGTCTGTCTAGTCTTGTCTGTCTAGTCTTGTCTGTCTAGTCTTGTCTGTCTAGTCTTGTCTGTCTAGTCTTGTCTGTCTAGTCTTGTCTGTCTAGTCTTGTCTGTCTAGTCTTGTCTGTCTAGTCTTGTCTGTCTAGTCTTGTCTGTCTAGTCTTGTCAGTCTAGTCTTGTCTGTCTAGTCTTGTCTGTCTAGTCTTGTCTGTCTAGTCTTGTCTGTCTAGTCTTGTCGGTCTAGTCTTGTCTGTCTAGTCTTGTCTGTCTAGTCTTGTCTGTCTAGTCTTGTCTGTCTAGTCTTGTCTGTCTAGTCTTGTCTGTCTAGTCTTGTCTGTCTAGTCTTATCTGTCTAGTCTTGTCTGTCTAGTCTTGTCTGTCTAGTCTTGTCTGTCTAGTCTTGTCTGTCTAGTCTTGTCTGTCTAGTCTTGTCTGTCTAGTCTTGTCTGTCTAGTCTTGTCTGTCTAGTCTTGTCTGTCTAGTCTTGTCTGTCTAGTCTTGTTTGTCTAGTCTTGTCTGACTAGTCTTGTCTGTCTAGTCTTGTCTGTCTAGTCTGTCTAGTCTTGTCTGTCTAGTCTTGTCTATCTAGTCTTGTCTGTCTAGTCTTGTCTGTTTAGTCTTGTCTGTCTAGTCTTGTCTGTCTAGTCTGTCTAGTCTTGTCTGTCTAGTCTTGTCTATCTAGTCTTGTCTGTCTAGTCTTGTCTGTTTAGTCTTGTCTGTCTAGTCTTGTCTGTCTAGTCTTGTCTGTCTAGTCTTGTCTGTCTAGTCTTGTCTGTCTAGTCTTGTCTGTCTAGTCTTGTCTGTCTAGTCTTGTCTGTCTAGTCTTGTCTGTCTAGTCTTGT
Source organism: Phosphuga atrata (assembly GCA_944588485.1). Lineage (NCBI taxonomy): Eukaryota > Metazoa > Arthropoda > Insecta > Coleoptera > Silphidae > Phosphuga > Phosphuga atrata. The sequence continues at coordinate 65,596,843 of OX155900.1, forward strand.
CTGTCTAGTCTTGTCTGTCTAGTCTTGTCTGTCTAGTCTTGTCTGTCTAGTCTTGTTTGTCTAGTCTTGTCTGACTAGTCTTGTCTGTCTAGTCTTGTCTGTCTAGTCTGTCTAGTCTGTCTAGTCTGTCTAGTCTTGTCTGTCTAGTCTTGTCTATCTAGTCTTGTCTGTCTAGTCTTGTCTGTTTAGTCTTGTCTGTCTAGTCTTGTCTGTTTAGTCTTGTCTGTCTAGTCTTGTCTGTCTAGTCTTGTCTGTCTAGTCTTGTCTGTCTAGTCTTGTCTGTCTAGTCTTATCTGTCTAGTCTTGTCTGTCTAGTCTTGTCTGTCTAGTCTTGTCTGTCTAGTCTTGTCTGTCTAGTCTTGTCTGTCTAGTCTTGTCTGTCTAGTCTTGTCTGTCTAGTCTTGTCTGTCTAGTCTTGTCTGTCTAGTCTTGTCTGTCTAGTCTTGTCTGTCTAGTCTTGTCTGTCTAGTCTTGTCTGTCTAGTCTTGTCTGTCTAGTCTTGTCTGTCTAGTCTTGTCTGTCTAGTCTTGTCTGTCTAGTCTTGTCTGTCTAGTCTTGTCTGTCTAGTCTTGTCTGTCTAGTCTTGTCTGTCTAGTCTTGTCTGTCTAGTCTTGTCTGTCTAGTCTTGTCTGTCTAGTCTTGTCTGTCTAGTCTTGTCTGTCTAGTCTTGTCTGTCTAGTCTTGTCTGTCTAGTCTTGTCTGTCTAGTCTTGTCTGTCTAGTCTTGTCTGTCTAGTCTTGTCTGTCTAGTCTTGTCTGTCTAGTCTTGTCTGTCTAGTCTTGTCTGTCTAGTCTTGTCTGTCTAGTCTTGTCTGTCTAGTCTTGTCTGTCTAGTCTTGTCTGTCTAGTCTTGTCTGTCTAGTCTTGTCTGTCTAGTCTTGTCTGTCTAGTCTTGTCTGTCTAGTCTTGTCTGTCTAGTCTTGTCTGTCTAGTCTTGTCTGTCTAGTCTTGTCTGTCTAGTCTTGTCTGTCTAGTCTTGTCTGTCTAGTCTTGTCTGTCTAGTCTTGTCTGTCTAGTCTTGTCTGTCTAGTCTTGTCTGTCTAGTCTTGTCTGTCTAGTCTTGTCTGTCTAGTCTTGTCTGTCTAGTCTTGTCTGTCTAGTCTTGTCTGTCTAGTCTTGTCTGTCTAGTCTTGTCTGTCTAGTCTTGTCTGTCTAGTCTTGTCTGTCTAGTCTTGTCTGTCTAGTCTTGTCTGTCTAGTCTTGTCTGTCTAGTCTTGTCTGTCTAGTCTTGTCTGTCTAGTCTTGTCTGTCTAGTCTTGTCTGTCTAGTCTTGTCTGACTAGTCTTGTCTGTCTAGTCTTGTCTGTCTAGTCTTGTCTGTCTAGTCTTTTCTGTCTAGTCTTGTCTATCTAGTCTTGTCTGTCTAGTCTTGTCTGTTTAGTCTTGTCTATCTAGTCTTGTGTGTCTAGTCTTGTCTATCTAGTTTTGTCTCTCTAGTCAATTTTCTCTAACTTCGTTTTATTTTGTTAATTAAATTTGGTGTTTCCAATCAAACCAGAAAATAAGTTAAAATCTTTTTGCAATTATTATTAATATTATCTAGCGAGATTCAATTAACTTTATATTAGAAATGATTATAATTACCGCACAACTTACCGGCGCGTTGCAAAATTGATAATTAAGATATAAATTAGCGAGTGAATGCCAGAACCAATTTAACGAAACCATTTCGCAGCGCAAAACGTTTTTTCTTGCCTATTTTGCGAGGCTTACAAAAACACTATGGATGGCAAATCTCGCAAATTCGAACATTTTTGAAAACTGAGTTTGAAACTTGAGTTTAAAAATGTCTAGTCCATGTTTAGTCTGTGGATTAACTGTTGAGACAATTTTAGTGAACGGATTAGTTTCTAGTCGAGTAGTTTTAGTTTGTGTAACAAATTGCTTTGTGTAACACTTTTTATTTCGTTTCTGTCCACACAACACGAGTTGTGCCAAAAAGGGAACGTAATAAATTACAAATTTCCGATAATAAAAGAGCAAATAAAACCAAAACCGTGATTTTGTTTATTCAAAACCTATTTCCAGCGCCGAATTTTAAGGCAAAGACAACTCGATAAACCATTGTTGGCTAACAATATCGACGCGCGGGCGTTATTTATTCCCTCCGTATGTTGTTACCACATAACACATCAAATATTTGATCAAAAAATAGGGAAAAATGTGAATTTTCATATTATAAGAAAAGAATTAAGGAAACTACGTTCGTTAATTCAAAAATTGACTTACAGATTGACTAACAGAAATAAAATATAATTAGGCTCTTACGTATTAACGCCACCACCGCTACATTTTTAAATGACGCCAATCTACATCTAATTTTTTTATGATAAATCACAAAATAAAACATTTTATTTAAAATTAAATCTCATTTTAAAAACTCAAAATACTTTATTTTTTAACCCCGGTTAGATTAGGTTTCCCGCCGCGAAATGTAGAGATAAATCAAGACAACATACGCGCGACAGCGCGAACTCTTGATCCAATATACAGCGGAGGTGGCGTTAAAACGTAAGTACCTATAATTAGTAGTACGGTGTGGCTCCTGCATTTTATGATTCATTTTGAAATTATATTATAAGTCCATACTGATGAAGCCAAAAAGCAGAAACGGGTCTATGGATGTTCATAATTATTTTCATTTATCAGGTTATGCAATCTTATGGGACCTCGTGGCCTTTTAGCAGTAAAATGCAGGAGCCACACCGTACTAATAATTACATTTTATTTATGTTATTAGTCAATTAAAGAACTTTTCTTAAAGAATTCTTTCTTAAAATATTCTATCGTCGCGTTATTTCGCCTAGTCTATATTAAAATGGTTCAAAACGCCACAAAACTATTGTCTTAATGCGACGATAAATAGGCGAAACCATCCAAGAATCGTCCAGTCTTGTCTAAAATAATAAACGCAAATGAAGTTGTGAGGAACGAAACGGTAATTGTGTTTGTTTGTACGTGTTTAAGTGGGTTGTTAACCCTCGATATTAAAATTAATCCGAGAACAGATTTCGGCTCGGGCCTGATTTACGATCGTAATTATAATTTAATTTCTAGTCTAGTATTAGTGTCCAATTCCGAAGGCAGAAGGGTCTCCCTTATCGCCGTGCGATCGCGCGATCGCACTCGAGCCTCGGCTTTCCATTTCCAAGAACTTTCATTCTGCTGCACTGCATGCACAAAAAAAGTAACGAAAACAAATTTCAAAAATAATAACTTTTGGTCTCTTTATTCGATTTATAGTTTAATTGTTAACATTTTTTTACATTAACAACAAAATGATCGTTTAACAAAATTTACCTTTTCATAGTTTTTTTGTGCGCATGTTTCAATTTTCGCCATGTTATACGTCAAAAAGTGCCCGAACTTTTTGACGTATAAAAAAATATGTGCCCAAAACTCGCCTTTCAAACTTGGCGGATGCGCATCCGCTTAACTATTTCAATTTCCAAGAACTTTCATTCTGCTGCAATGCATGCACAAAAAAAGTAACGAAAACAAATTTCAAAAATAATAACTTTTGGTCTCTTTATTCGATTTATAGTTTAATTGTTAACATTTTTTACATTAACAACAAACTGATCGTTTAACAAAATTTACCTTTTCATAGTTTTTTTGTACGCATGTGTCAATTTTCGCCATGTTATACGTCAAAAAGTGCCCGAACTTTTTGACGTATAAGAAAATATGTGCCCAAAACTCGCCTTTCAAACTTGGCGGATGCGCATCCGCTTAACTATTCGTAAGATTTTTGGTAGTCCTAAAAAGACTCATTAGAATTATAGAGCTCCGGAAAGGTTCAGTATATTTAGTATATTATAAATATCAGTATATTTTTCAGTATATTTATGTTATAAGCTTTGTTCCGTCTTTATTAAGTTTGTATGATTATCTATAATGTTGTATGGTTTTTAAATCATTCAAATTCTAATCATATCCGTAAAAGGGTCTATTAATATATATTTGCTTTATATATATTTGCTTAGACCAGTTTAGTCTAATCTTGTCTCAACATACCCGCTTTTCAATGCGGGAGACCCGGGTTCGAATCCTGTTCGGGGAGACAACAACTAGGGCGGTTTTCACTAACCGTCTGCCCACCCTAAATGAATGCAAAATACGCGATACCAGGGTGGCGCATACTAAAAGTCAAGGTGGAATAAGGGCGTTTAGTGAGTCTAATCTTGTATTTTTGGTTCTGAACTAAAGACTGTTTAACTGAATCTGGCTTTAGCCTTGTCTGTCTATTATTTCTAGAAGATAAATGTCAAAATTTTGCTGCAAAAATGATTTAATGGAAAGTTTTCCGTCTGACAAATCAATAATTTACGAACGCTAGGTGGTCAAGTTCCTCAAAACGAAGCAATTGAGACAAAGGTGTGCACTGCTAGGTGAGAGTTGGGAATCAACCCTCGATACAGGGGGCTGTGTGAGCGTCTGAGGGGGCGCGGCGATTTCCATGAAGTCATAAGTCCGATTGTGTGGTCCTTGGATCGAAACCCGCTGCGCTGTGCTCCTCTTTGTCACAATAAGGCAATTATAGACAGGAGTTCGTCCCACGACGTTTTCTCCTCCGGACAGATGATTAATTTGTTCTTGCTTTATTAAATTATCATCTACCACATGTAAGGAATCAAAGAGGAGGTACAACATCTGGGTGACCATTGTCCACATTAAGCGTGGAAATTAGGCAAACCGACCGATTTTGCGGACGACTGTTGTTGCTAACGTCGAGGCGTGGCTTGCACCCAACATTTACGGTTAATTTTTGCTTTATTTATTCTTTTGCTAACTCGTTGTTTGTTGAGTTGTCACCGTAATTTATTGCTCAAAACTTTTATTATTTATCCATAACACCCATGTAAAATACAATAACAGTACTTGACCACAATAACTGAATGCATTTTGTGAAGAATTTACGATAAATCAAATTGAGACATATTAGATAAGATTAGACTAGACAGATAAGTCTAGACAGACAAGACAAGACAGAACAGACTATACAGAACAGACTAGACAGACAAAACTAGACAGAAAAGACTCGGAAGACAAGACTAGATAGACAAGACTAGACAGACAAGAGTAGACAGATAAGACTAGAAAGACAAAACTAGACAGACAAGACTAGACAGACAAGACTAGACAGACAAGACTAGACAGACAAGACTAGACAGACAAGACTAGACAGACAAGACTAGACAGACAAGACTAGACAGACAAGACTAGACAGACAAGACTAGACAGACAAGACTAGACAGACAAGACTAGACAGACAAGACTAGACAGACAAGACTAGACAGACAAGACTAGACAGACAAGACTAGACAGACAAGACTAGACAGACAAGACTAGACAGACAAGACTAGACAGACAAGACTAGACAGACAAGACTAGACAGACAAGACTAGACAGACAAGACTAGACAGACAAGACTAGACAGACAAGACTAGACAGACAAGACTAGACAGACAAGACTAGACAGACAAGACTAGACAGACAAGACTAGACAGACAAGACTAGACAGACAAGACTAGACAGACAAGACTAGACAGACAAGACTAGACAGACAAGACTAGACAGACAAGACTAGACAGACAAGACTAGACAGACAAGACTAGACAGACAAGACTAGACAGACAAGACTAGACAGACAAGACTAGACAGACAAGACTAGACAGACAAGACTAGACAGACAAGACTAGACAGACAAGACTAGACAGACAAGACTAGACAGACAAGACTAGACAGACAAGACTAGACAGACAAGACTAGACAGACAAGACTAGACAGACAAGACTAGACAGACAAGACTAGACAGACAAGACTAGACAGACAAGACTAGACAGACAAGACTAGACAGACAAGACTAGACAGACAAGACTAGACAGACAAGACTAGACAGACAAGACTAGACAGACAAGACTAGACAGACAAGACTAGACAGACAAGACTAGACAGACAAGACTAGACAGACAAGACTAGACAGACAAGACTAGACAGACAAGACTAGACAGACAAGACTAGACAGACAAGACTAGACAGACAAGACTAGACAGACAAGACTAGACAGACAAGACTAGACAGACAAGACTAGACAGACAAGACTAGACAGACAAGACTAGACAGACAAGACTAGACAGACAAGACTATAAATCACTCGCGACTCAGCGTTCAGCGAGAGTGGACGTGCGAGAAATCAGTCAATAAGTTTTTAAAGTTTCTTTTTAAAGTGTTTTCAATGTTTATTGTCAAAGAGTTTTTAAGTTAATTTTTAAAGTGTTAAAGTTCCTAGTACAGTGTTAAATATGTCTAGGGAATTAAGATCCAATATCCCTTCAGTAAAGCAGTTCGACATATTGAGCACTTTCCTGCAGAGCTCTGAGTTTGAAAATTTCTTGTCGGGTATTATAAAAAAACATACTGAGCCCATACATGTCTTAAACTGTGAATTAACAGAACAGTTAAGTGAACTAAAACGTAACAACGAGAAACTAGCCGAGTCTGTGGCGTCGTCTGTTGACGCACAAGTAAAAAATCAGATAGAACCTCTGAAATTGTTAATTTGTGATTTGTCTGAACAAATTAACGAATTAAAGTTAATTAATGGGAAGCTAGCGAAGTCAAAGCCCGCCAAATGTGTAGAGAATAAACCGATAAATTCTCCGAGATCTGGGAATAAAGAGTCTGTCGTACCAGCTATCGCTGATAACGAACGACATTTGCAGCGCGATAAGACAGAAAGAGAAAAAGAAATTATCGCCAATGATATTTGCACCGGCACAAAAAACAATAACAAACAACTTGAACCCGAAAACGGAGCGGATAGAATAAATCAAATAAACACAAGCGCTGAAATTTGGGAGACTCAACGCTATAGAAAACGGAGGAGATCAAACATCGTCCTTGGTTCAAACGATGACACAAGTCAAATTAAAGCGGCTATTAGATACCAGCATTTCCATGTATATCGTCTGGATCCGGATTTGTCGACTGACAAGTTACTACAATATCTAGTTAGTAAAAAAATTAGCACTGCGACATGTTCTAAACTCCCATCGAAACACCCCGAGGAGTACTCCTCGTTTAAGGTTTCTGTACCGACAGAAGATGCTGACGTTATATTGAAACCTGAGACCTGGCCCAGAAACACGTGCATTAATCGTTTTTTAGTGAGACTAATGCAAAGACGAAACATTACTCAATAATCCCGGAAAAAACTATGCCCTCTACAGCAGTCATACTGATAAACCAAAACACCCAGTCCATTGGAAACTCGATCGAGAGAATTGAGTATATGTTAGAAAGCTATAAGCAATGTAGCTACTTAATCCTCACCGAACACTGGAAGAACCCTGAACAACTTAAGCTATATAAGATCAATGATTTCAATTTGGCATCGCATTTCTGTCGTGAAGATGGAGCCCATGGAGGATCTGCAATATATTGTAAAAACAGCATAAGGTTTAAAGCTAGACAAGATATCAGCCGTCTAGCTGAAGGGCACGTATTTGAACTTTCAGCAATTGAAACGGCTATCAACGGCAAGGATACAATAATTATGGGAATTTATAGAGCCCCATTGACGAGTTTTAAGCTATTCCTACAAAAAACACATGAACTGCTGGTTTTATTATCCAAAGGCAATACACAATTTGTAATAGCTGGCGATTTTAATGTAGACATCCTGAAAGAGTGTAGTATGAGCCGACAGTTTATGTCTCTGCTGGAGTCATTTAATGCAGTCCTTGTGTCAAGAGAAGTAAGCCACCCCGGGTCTGGAACTTGCATTGATAATGTAATAGTCAATCTTACCACTGAATATAGTTCTATAACCAGAGATTATCACATATCGGACCACTGTGCTCAAATTCTGTCATTAGAGTGCAAAATTGGGTCGTCAGTCTCTAATTCAAAATGGACGAGACTATTTAAGAAAGAAAATATGGATCACCATAAGCAGCTTATGGAAAATGTCATGTGGGATGAGTTATATAAAATTGGGAATAACGATATTGACAGACAATGGTACGTTTTTATGGACATTTTTCTATTGAATTTCACCGAAGCCTTTCCTAGAGTTCTCGTACACGCCAACAAAACATCTCAACGCGTCTTTAATAACCCGTTCTTGAAGAAAATGGAAATAAACCTTAAACTGTTCCAAACAATATCAAAATATAATATGGAATTCAAGAATATGTACAATAACCTACGGAGAAATTTTAGGAAGTTACTAATAGACAACAAGAAAAGAGTTTTAAGAAGGGAAATTGAAACAGCACCCAACAGGCAGAAAGCGACTTGGAATATAGTTAGACGAGTAGCAGAGATTAAGAAGAAAACGGACACATATTTCAATCAGGATGAAGAACCTATCACTAGTGCTTCAAATATAAATAACTTTTTTGTAAATAAAGCTAAAGTCCTGGCAGATTCACTACCCGTTATTCAATATAAAGACAATATCAGTGTAAACAACAAGTCGTTATTCTTAATGCCGGTCTCTCAGGAAGAACTTGCTGATTCTATTATTAATCTCAAAAATACCAAAAGTGCGGGTATAGATGAAATCCCTTCCATAGTTATAAAAAATGTGCTCCCCTCTATATTAAAGCCTTTGCAATCCATTATAAATAATGTTTTAGAGGTGGGAAAGTTCCCGGAAAATCTAAAAACGGCGATTATTACCCCTATACATAAAGCAGGGGACAAGTCTATTATCGAAAACTTCAGGCCTATCAGCATTCTATCGGTCTTCTCTAAAATTTTTGAGAGGATTATATGCTCCAGAATTTTAATGTTTTTAGATAAGCATAACATTATAAGCCCTCACCAACATGGCTTCGTAAAAGGGAAATCGATTGAAACGGCTTGTTACCAATTCATTAAGGGGATTATTGATAATCTCGAGTCACGGAAAATCCCAGTTGGAATGCTCATGGACCTATCTAAGGCATATGACTTAGTTAACCATAATTTTCTACAAATAAAACTCTCCAAATATGGTATACGAGGAGTTGTGCTGGAGTTGATCATATCATTCCTTTCTAACAGGACACAGATTACCAGGCTCCACACTCCGCATGGATTTGTACATTCTCCACCGAGTACAATCAATATAGGTATTCCTCAGGGAAGCACAATAGGACCCTTACTCTTTGCCCTATTCATCAATGACCTGCATGCTACTCCGATCAATTCACCGCACATTAAGATCAACTATGCAGACGACACATCCATATTGATATTAAATAGGACTATCCACGATATCATCACCAATTCAGAGAGAGCTGTTGATGCAATGAAGTTATGGTTTGGTACTAATAAACTTAGACTAAACAAAGATAAAACACAAATAATAATCTTTAAAACGAAGCGGAGTACATTATCATATCCTGATAAAATGGCAATTGACAACGAAGAGATAGCAGTAAGTCATTCTGTAAGGCTCCTGGGACTCACATAGACCCATCTCTGGACTGGGTCTCACATACAAATGAAATAACAACGAAACTCAACAAAGCAGTATTTGCTTTGAGATCCCTTCAGCGTTATGTTGAGTCCGACGTCTTGAGGATGGTGTATTTCGCAATCTTCCACAGCCTTCTCAGATTTGGCATTATGTTCTGGGGAAATGGAGTACACTACAAATCTGTGTTCAAGATACAGAAACAAGCCCTGCGAATACTTATGAGATTAAATTACCGTGAATCCTGCAGAGGACACTTCAAAAGGGCAAACATTTTAACCACCACGGCCACATATATTTATGAAAACGTCATTTTCCTCCAGAAACATAAACATCTCTTCAAGGATTTTGTCAAACCTACGGAACGTGTAACAAGGTTTAACAAAGAACTTTTTCAGTTTCCTAAACATGTCCTCACGATGACCGAGAAAAATCCTCCATATGTCAGTATGAAACTATACAACGTTCTTCCAAGTGAAATCAAACAACTAGATAACAATAAGAGATTCAAGAAGCAGCTGTTCCAACTCCTAAATAATATTGAACCTTATGACTTAGAAGAGTTTTTCTCGAAGGTCTAACCCAAGGAGTATTATATTATATTCACACTACCGACACATTTCATTTAGAATGTATTTGTAATATTCTTACTATACTTGCTTAAATAATGAAATAAAATATTTTGAATTTGAATTTGAATTTGACTAGACAGACAAGACTAGACAGACAAGACTAGACAGACAAGACTAGACAGACAAGACTAGACAGACAAGACTAGACAGACAAGACTAGACAGACAAGACTAGATAGACAAGACTAGACAGACAAGACTAGACAGACAAGACTAGACAGACAAGACTAGACAGACAAGACTAGACAGACAAGTCTAGACAGACAAGACAAGACTAGACAGACAAGACTAGACAGACAAGACTAGACAGACAAGACTAGACAGACAAGACTAGACAGACAAGACTAGACAGACAAGACTAGACAGACAAGACTAGACAGACAAGACTAGACAGACAAGACTAGACAGACAAGACTAGACAGACAAGACTAGACAGACAAGACTAGACAGACAAGACTAGACAGACAAGACTAGACAGACAAGACTAGACAGACAAGACTAGACAGACAAGACTAGACAGACAAGACTAGACAGACAAGACTAGACAGACAAGACTAGACAGACAAGACTAGACAGACAAGACTAGACAGACAAGACTAGACAGACAAGACTAGACAGACAAGACTAGACAGACAAGACTAGACAGACAAGACTAGACAGACAAGACTAGACAGACAAGACTAGACAGACAAGACTAGACAGACAAGACTAGACAGACAAGACTAGACAGACAAGACTAGACAGACAAGACTAGACAGACAAGACTAGACAGACAAGACTAGACAGACAAGACTAGACAGACAAGACTAGACAGACAAGACTAGACAGACAAGACTAGACAGACAAGACTAGACAGACAAGACTAGACAGACAAGACTAGACAGACAAGACTAGACAGACAAGACTAGACAGACAAGACTAGACAGACAAGACTAGACAGACAAGACTAGACAGACAAGACTAGACAGACAAGACTAGACAGACAAGACTAGACAGACAAGACTAGACAGACAAGACTAGACAGACAAGACTAGACAGACAAGACTAGACAGACAAGACTAGACAGACAAGACTAGACAGACAAGACTAGACAGACAAGACTAGACAGACAAGACTAGACAGACAAGACTAGACAGACAAGACTAGACAGACAAGACTAGACAGACAAGACTAGACAGACAAGACTAGACAGACAAGACTAGACAGACAAGACTAGACAGACAAGACTAGACAGACAAGACTAGACAGACAAGACTAGACAGACAAGACTAGACAGACAAGACTAGACAGACAAGACTAGACAGACAAGACTAGACAGACAAGACTAGACAGACAAGACTAGACAGACAAGACTAGACAGACAAGACTAGACAGACAAGACTAGACAGACAAGACTAGACAGACAAGACTAGACAGACAAGACTAGACAGACAAGACTAGACAGACAAGACTAGACAGACAAGACTAGACAGACAAGACTAGACAGACAAGACTAGACAGACAAGACTAGACAGACAAGACTAGACAGACAAGACTAGACAGACAAGACTAGACAGACAAGACTAGACAGACAAGACTAGACAGACAAGACTAGACAGACAAGACTAGACAGACAAGACTAGACAGACAAGACTAGACAGACAAGACTAGACAGACAAGACTAGACAGACAAGACTAGACAGACAAGACTAGACAGACAAGACTAGACAGACAAGACTAGACAGACAAGACTAGACAGACAAGACTAGACAGACAAGACTAGACAGACAAGACTAGACAGACAAGACTAGACAGACAAGACTAGACAGACAAGACTAGACAGACAAGACTAGACAGACAAGACTAGACAGACAAGACTAGACAGACAAGACTAGACAGACAAGACTAGACAGACAAGACTAGACAGACAAGACTAGACAGACAAGACTAGACAGACAAGACTAGACAGACAAGACTAGACAGACAAGACTAGACAGACAAGACTAGACAGACAAGACTAGACAGACAAGACTAGACAGACAAGACTAGACAGACAAGACTAGACAGACAAGACTAGACAGACAAGACTAGACAGACAAGACTAGACAGACAAGACTAGACAGACAAGACTAGACAGACAAGACTAGACAGACAAGACTAGACAGACAAGACTAGACAGACAAGACTAGACAGACAAGACTAGACAGACAAGACTAGACAGACAAGACTAGACAGACAAGACTAGACAGACAAGACTAGACAGACAAGACTAGACAGACAAGACTAGACAGACAAGACTAGACAGACAAGACTAGACAGACAAGACTAGACAGACAAGACTAGACAGACAAGACTAGACAGACAAGACTAGACAGACAAGACTAGACAGACAAGACTAGACAGACAAGACTAGACAGACAAGACTAGACAGACAAGACTAGACAGACAAGACTAGACAGACAAGACTAGACAGACAAGACTAGACAGACAAGACTAGACAGACAAGACTAGACAGACAAGACTAGACAGACAAGACTAGACAGACAAGACTAGACAGACAAGACTAGACAGACAAGACTAGACAGACAAGACTAGACAGACAAGACAAGATAGACAAGACAGACAAGACTAGACAGACAAGACTAGACAGACAAGACTATACAGACAAGACTAGACAGACAAAACTAGACAGACAAGACTAGACAGACAAGACTAGACAGACAAGACTAGACAGACAAGACTAGACAGACAAGACTAGACAGACAAGACTAGACAGACAAGACTAGACAGACAAGACTAGACAGACAAGACTAGACAGACAAGACTAGACAGACAAGACTAGACAGACAAGACTAGACAGACAAGACTATACAGACAAGACTAGACAGACAAAACTAGACAGACAAGACTAGACAGACAAGACTAGACAGACAAGACTAGACAGACAAGACTAGACAAACAAGACTAGACAGACAAGACTAGACAGACAAGACTAGACAGACAAGACTAAACAGACAAGACTAGACCGACAAGACTAGACCGAAAAGACTAGACAAATAAGTCTAAACAGACAAGACTAGACAGACAATACTAGACAGACAAGACAATGCGGTCGAAACTAGACAGACAAGACTATAGAGACAAGAAACATGTCTAGACGAATGAAACAAAATTCCAGATGTTTGCAGAAAGTTAAACAGCAATAAAACCCCGGTTTTAACGACGAACACAAAAGCATTTCACCAAAACAAAACGGGGATTGAATGTGTCCCCAGGCGTCATCAAATCATCAGTAAATCAAGCCTCAAATGATTCGTGCTGGCCGAAACCGGAGGGATGAATAACACTGTCGATCTGAATATGCAGGGAGTGTATTAGGGGTGCAGGACGCCGCGCGGCGGGGCGCCACCGACTATTAGCCACCCCCGGCGGGACGCTTCCTCCCCGTAACGCGTTATCTTTAAATTGGTTCGGCATTAACATATTTAAGCAAGTAGCCGGCTGCGGATCTGCGATCGGAAAAATGGGAGACATCATCTCACGCATCAGATAACATTCAAGACGGTTTCGGTGGTGGCGCGACCGCCCCGACATTCCATCTCACACAAACAAACCATTTTACATAATATAATTACATTTATGTTACAATAGCTTATTTAGAATTAAAAACACAATGGACTAGTTTCTTTAATCTTATCTCTTCGCTGTCCTTTTTATATATTTACTAGTCTTGTAAGGATAAGTCTCTTTAATTCGGAACAACGAACTACGAGTAATCTAATTGAAGCAGTTATTTGGATGTTAATTTGATCAGAAAATATGATAGCGAGTTAAAGAGAACGGGGTGGAGATGGTGTAGTTTCAAGAAAAGCTTGTTAGTGTTAGCCTACCGGTTTATTAAGATGCATTAATGGTAAATCGTGATCCTGAGTAGTGACAAGACGCATCCTGGACACTCCTCTTCTCCGAAACGGTTTTCCGTTGATGCACGCAAGCGGGACCGTTTTAATAAACCACCGGCCACCGAGAGACTTCGCTCTTGCTTTCTGTCTCCTCGTTTTTTGTCTTGTTGTTCTTGCGATGGAAACAATAGGAGCAGAGCGGAATGCGGACGAAAACCACGAGGACGGATAAAAGGTTTTATAAATGGTCGCCGGCACAAACTCATTTGTTACGCGCGACGTTATTGTGTCTCGTAATTGATTGTCTCAAAAATGAGAAAGTTTTTTCTTTTCACGCTTGGTGGGTTAAAAGGTTTGTCAATACGACAAGACCAAGTTTCTAGACAATTCTCTAGACGAGAATACAGATAAGTTCGGACGGATAAAATGAAGTTGAAGGGCGGAACGGATCAACGGGATCGAGAAAATCGAGATCAAAGTTTATGGAATTGATGGAATCGTTCTATAGACAATTTGAGAGGTTTATTCTCCTTGCAAACTGCAAGTAACTAACATAGTTTTAATCTACGTTTAATTTAGAACAATTTAGGAAAAGATTCAGTCAAATTAAATTGTTTTGGACAAAGTTTCAGGCAAAAATCCGAAGGTGTGCCATTTTGCGCGGTCTTATAATCGCTATTTCAGGCTTAGGTTTCGCTAAAACAGACAAAGGTTATTATTTGTTTGTTCTAGACAAAATTTCGCGTCTTTTGATGTATTATATGTCAATATCCATGACATGTCAAAATTCGCGATTTTGAGGCTTTAGAAAAATTGCGATTTTCGACACCTCTTCGATTTTTACAAATCACAGATCAAAATACGCAGAATTTTACATAGATTACGCTAATATAAAGCATTATGCAATTCGGTTTATAATAAGTCGGGAAATCTTAAAAAACTAAACAAATTTGAAGCATCTAAAAACGTCTTGTTATATTTACAGCGATATTTCAAAAACTAATTACAGTACCGGAATGGGTTTGGGATATTCTGAAAGCTTAAAAAAGTCTTAAGATTTTGATGTATAATTTGTTAATATCGTTTGAAGCAATAAGACTAGGTAGAGTGTTCAAAAACGTCGTCGAAATTTATAAAATAGACCTTTTCGAATTAGTTGAATTTTTTTTGTGCGCATGCATCAATTTTCGCCATGTACGTCAAAAAAGTGCCCGAAATTTTTTGACGAATAACCAGTGAAAACCCTGCGGGGGAAGGTGTAACCCCTAACAGGCGCGTCCCCGGGTGGCGGATAGGGTATTGCACACGCGGACACACCATTGCACGGTAACCATGCTTCGGCACGAGATTACCAGTTTGCTCTTATCTTTCCTTCTTTGATCTTTTGACCTCCCTTGGTCAACTCTTCGGTCTACTCATGACCACCTTTCAACTCCTGATGCTAGTAGGTATCGAGGGCTAGGGAGTTAAACATCTTTCTTCTTCAATCTTCTTCAATCTATTACTCCTAATCCTACGGTGGTGGACCTTACCCGTGCCAAGAGGATGCATGGCCAGAAGGAGGTCAGTCTGGTCCCTAACGAAAGGAAACCTGGCAAAAGGTATAAATTGCACCCCCCCTCAATGGATAGTGCAAACCGAGGTAACAACCACCAGGTGGGTACGGGCAACAGCTCGGAATCCCACCCTGCGCAAGCAGGCCGCCCAATCGGATCTGGTGTGGGCAACAATCCATTCCCGGAACGTGAGTTCTCCAAAAAGTCCACCCGTAAAGGGAGACTCCCGTCCTCTAAGGACAACACAAGTAGCAGTCTAACGAAACCCGGGCCTAGCACTAGTAATGATGCAGAGCTGAATAAAGCGACATCTAGCAAAAAAGAGGTAAAACCGTCCGTCAGAGCCTACAGGGATAGAAGGGCGGCTTACAAACTCCTCGATAAATTTAAGGGCATCCCGGAGGAAAAGCGGTCTGATCAAGACAAGGCGAAACTCGAGTGGGCCCTTAAGGTTACGAAAGAGCATGAGTCGGCGGCAACCCAGGGATCGTCCAAAAGAAAGGACAAATCGATGGACGAATCCCCGCTCATAGGGAAAAAAAGGGCACGACTGGGTCCTTCGCCACAGTCCAACAAAAAGGGACTCCCGAAGCGCTCATACAGTGAGATCATGAAAGATCATCTGGTATGGGCGGTCATTGACAGAGGTCACCGGGATGGGAGTATCGCGCCAGCCAAATGGGGACTGGTGGAAGCGGCTCTCTTGGGCAAATACCTGGACATTCTCCAGAAGAATCCAGGCCCAGCTCCTTGCTGCAGAGACGCAGGTTGGCATCAAGGACATATCAAGCTGGTGGCTTGTGCAGATCAACGATCAGCGGACCTGTACAAGCAAGCCATCGGGGAAGTGGGAGAAGTCTGGCCAGGCGCCCGAATCGAGGCTGTCTCAAGGGACAAGATCCCGAGCAGACCGAGATCGAGAGCCTGGATCCCGACGGAACCATCTGACCCGAGGACAATTCTAAAGATAATTCAGACCAGCAACCACACGCTTCCAACTGAGGATTGGAGCGTTATCAAAGTTAGCGAGGCAGCGGGTATGAGAAGGCAAGTAATTGTCATCTTAAACGAAGCATCTCTAGCGCCACTGGCAGAAACTAAGGGAGTGATCAGCTACGGCTTCGGCTCCACTACCCTGAATGTTTACAAGAGTGACCAGAGAACCCCAATCCCCTCGAGGGAAGGGGAGCCTCGGTCACATTCAGACAGTGTTCGGACCTCTCCATCTAGATGATATTAGCGAAGCAGAGGAGAATCTGGCGCTAATCTCTGTCACCGAAGACGACAACGACGTAACGATCGTCGCGGTGCCAGAAAACTCTCTTAGCGATGGTGGGGTTAATACAATGTAACCTCCACCACTCCAAAGCAGCCTCGGCTGCTCTGCTCCTCCAACTGTCAAAGGGAGGAGTCGACATCGCCCTAATCCAAGAACCCTGGGTCGTGGGTACCATGATCTGTGGACTGGGCTCTGACAAGTACAGGTTACTGTACGTAAAAAACGCAGGTAAGCCACGCTCGTGCGTCCTGGCGGATAAAAGCATCAACGCTTTTATGATGCCTACCCACAGCGATTGCGACACTGTCACTGTATCAATGGGACTTTCTAATCAAAGGTTATGGATGATCTCAGGATACTTCGCCCATGAGAAGGAAAGTCCCCCAGAGGGTTTCCATGGTATAATCACAGAAGCCAACCGAGTAGGGGCGGACGTGATCATTAGAGCCGATGCCAATGCCCACCACACCATATGGGACAGCTCGGACACGAACAACAGAGGTGAGTCTTTACTAGAATTTATACTAACCTCCGACCTAGAAATATGTAACATAGATAACACTCCCACCTTCACCACAGCCGTGAGAGAGGAGGTACTTGATATTACACTCGTTTCCACTAAAACGCCTAACCTTGTAAGCAATTGGAAAGTGTCAAAAAAACACTCCTTTTCTGAACATAGGTTTATTGAATTTAAGGTAGGCATACAGATGCAAACTAGGCCTAAGTTTGTAGACAAACGGAAGACTGACTGGGGTAAGTACAAAACTACCCTATCGGGTCTTCTATCGGAAGAGCCGCCCCCAACACCAAAAACAGGGGACGAGCTAGATAGAACTGTAAAACAGTTCACAGGTGCCTGTAACAAGGCCATGCGCACATCATGCAAAGTCGTGAGCAGGATAGGTAAGAGCAAACCACGGTGGTGGACGCCGTTAATAAGCTCCCTAAGAAAGGAAAGCAGGAGGCTGTTCAACGAGGCAAAAAGCACCAATGAGTGGACTGCCTATAAGAACAGCCTACGGAATTTCAAAACGGAGGTTAGGAAGGCCAAAAGGTCATCCTTTGCTCGGCTCTGCGAGCAAATAGAGGAACCCTCAGAAGCCAGCCGACTGCGAAAAATTTGATCTAAGGATCCGGCAGTCCAAAGCTTCATACAGAAGCAAGATGGAAACTGGACAACCTCATGTACAGAAACGCTGGAGCTACTCATGGATACACACTTTCCAGACAATGGAATATGTGTAGTGGACTCCACCATAACTGCTCCACCTCGGTATCTGGCTGACAGAATTGTAGGTGGAGATAAGCTAACCTGGAGCATCAAAAGCTTCAAACCCTTTAAGTCACCTGGACCTGACGGGATCAGTCCAGTTGAGCTGCAAGAGGCCATAGATAGTTACACCTTGGTTGGAGACTATGTTTAAGGCATGTATAAACCTCTCATACATCCCAAAAATATGGAGAGAGGTCGAAGCGGTCTTCATCCCAAAAGGAGGAAAGGCCTCACACACCTCCCCCAAAGACCTGAGACCAATCAGCTTATCATCGTTCCTGCTAAAAACACTTGAAAGACTGATTGACTTGCACATGAAGGAGGCATTACACCCTGAAATGCTGTCAATGTCTCAGCACGCATACACAAAGGGGAAATCCGTGGAAACAGCACTCCACGCCTTGGTAAACCAAATAGAGAGCTCGATGAGGCATAAGGAGTTCACGATGGTTGTCTTCCTCGATATAGAAGGGGCATTTAACAACGTGAAGCCTGAAGCCATAGAATCAGCCTTAACTGGACTAGCCATGGACAATGCTCTATGTCACCTGATCGGAAAAATGCTCCTTGAAAGGAACATTAGGGCCACAATGGGAGAATCCCACATAAGAAGGAAGGTGAGTAGGGGAACCCCACAAGGAGGCGTCCTCTCACCATTGCTTTGGAACATCACGCTAAATGAGCTGCTCCTCCAACTTAGGAAATCCGGCTGCAGGGTCGTCGCCTATACGGATGACGTAGCAATAGCGGCCTTAGGGAAACACCTCAATACAATGTCGCAACTTGTTGAAGGGGCCCTATCGAAACTAGCGCAATGGTGCAAAAGGTGTGGCGTAGATATCAACCCGGCGAAAACCGAGCTAGTCGTTTTCACAAGGAAACACAACATCCCAGAATTCAGGCCCCCAATGCTAAAGGGCACTGAACTGGCGATCAAGGAGAGCGCCAAGTACTTAGGTCTCATACTAGACCGAAAGTTATCTTGGAAGCTCAACATAAACGAAAGAGTACGGAAAGCAACGGTGGCGCTGTACTCTTGCAAGAGAGCGGTGGGGAAATCTTGGGGCCTCAACCCCAAGATTACCTTCTGGCTATACAGAGCCGTAGTTACACCAATACTCTACTACGGCGTTTTCATATGGTGGCCGGCACTTAATAAAAGAGTCCATCAAATGGCGCTTACAAAAGTGCAGAGAATGGCGGCGCTCATGATAACGGGAGCCATGAGAACGACGCCTACGAAAACCTTGGAGACAATCCTGGACATAGCCCCGGTCGATTTAATGGGCAAGCAACTTGCCATTACCACAGCACTAAGACTAAAGTCAATGCGAATGTTGACATCGGACTATCGTGGACACGCCGGAATAATCAATGAATTTAAAGGGGTGCCCAAAAACATAGACCGATGTCTAGCAACACCTGCTTTTGGTAACAACTTCTCATACCACATACCCTCTAAAGAGTAGTGGATGGAAAAGAAAGAGGTACCAGCAGGACACACGCAGGTCTTTACAGACGGCTCACGGAGGGAGGACAAAGTAGGCAGCGGAGTTTTCTCCAACGACCTCAACCTCAGAATTAGCTTACGCCTGCCGGACTACTGCAGCGTTCTACAGGCGGAGGTAACCGTCATAAAAGGGGCAGCAGAGTGGCTGATGGTAAATGGGGACCCTGGTGAACAGATCCACATTTACACCGATAGCCAAGCTGCTCTCCGGGCAGTTACTAGCGTGTGCACCAACTCAGCAGTGGTCTCTGGCTGTCGGAGAAAGCTGAATGAGCTCGCAGCACACACAAACGTGAGACTCACGTGGGTACCAAGCCACAGCGGGATCTCAGGTAACGCAAAAGCGGTTGAGCTTGCAAAGAACGGCACAAGCCTGCACTCAACCGAAATATTACAGGATATTGGTATTCCATTTGCCTCGTGCAAGGAGACCATAGCCGAAATAACCTCGAACCTAGCGGAGCGAAGGTGGAGGGATGAAGAAACCTGCGAGGTAACCAGGCAAATATGGCCTCACCGAAACAGGAAAAGAAGCACCAACATCGTCTCTCTAAAAAGAAACGATATCAGACTGGCAGTGGGAGTTATCACGGGACACTGTCCCATTGGCAAGCACGCTGAGAGACTGGGCATAGCGAAGCGGGACTACTGCAGAGGCTGCCTGGACGAGGAGAAAGAGGAGAGTGTTCAGCATTACCTATGCCAATGCCCCTCTCTGGCCGCAACACGATTGCTCTTCTTAGGCCGACCTTTCTTGGATGATCTCTCTGACCTCGCATCACTAGATGCGCAGACTCTCATGAGGTTCATCCATGGCTCGAAATGGTTTGACAAAATCCCCTGAGGGTTGTACTGCAAGTACCGTGGTAACACAACGGGCCCATCTGAGGCCTATGTGAGCATTAGCTGCCACTTAAACCTAACCTAACCTAACCAGTGAAAATATCAAAATGTGCCGAAAGTTTTATATTTCCGGCTTTTAAACATTACGGACGCGCATGCGCTTAACTAACCGTAAAAAGGTCTATTTGTCTGCAACAAGCGAAAACTTTGAAAGCAAACACTCGATGGCATTCAAACTTATCAATATTTTAACTTGATTCATTAGTAATAAGTGTGCAAAGTTTGAATAAAATCCATACAAAAATAAGTTTGATTTCAACTTGATTTTATCCGGCCCTCGTAACAATTTTCAACTCTAACTTAATTATAATCATCATATCATTTACAGCTAGAGTTAGTATATACATATATAGAAATATAATTTATCAAATCGAGATGTCGTTGTAAAGGGGTTGATTTTGACGGTGCAGGGTGTGGGTGGGGGGTGTGCGAGGGGAAGGGTATAATTCATGTAGATAGCATCGGGGCGCTCGCTCACCTAGAGTACGGCGGCGGCAGAGTCGGGGGGCGGCGGAGAGGAGGACCAATATCGGGCGGCCAAGTTTAAAATCATATTTACCGAGCGGCGGAGAGAGGGTGGCATCTAAATTTCACGGCCGTATAAAAAGCCGGGCTGACTTTATCTGGGCAATAAATTTGCCAGAAGCGCCACTGATTTATACGTTCACATAAACGCGAGAGACTTCTCTCTCGCGCCCTCGCCCCCCGCCCCCGTTCGTTTCGACCACCGACAACGGTCCTAAAACAACAAACTTATTGTCGCCGCTGCATCGCCTTCCTCCACCAACATTACCAAACAACAATGTTATTAACAACTCATTTTACAACTCTTGAAACTTACCCTTAAGCCTTAGTGCCACGGTATTTTAAATATCCCGCCATGCATTAAAGGGTGACACTTTTAATACCACAGTTAAACAACAAATACTAATTTCCTATCCAAAAGTTTAAATTAATTTTAAAAGTTAAAACTTGATGCGCGTTTCTTGACTAAGACAAATAGATTTTAACGGTTAGTTAAGCGCATGCGTATCCGCCAAGTTCGAAAGGCGGGAATATTAAAGTTTCGGGCACATATTTAGTTATACGGGCACATATTTCACGGCACGGCACAGGGTTTGGGCACATATTATAAAATTTCGGGCACTTTTTGACGTATAACATGGCGGAAATGCACACCAAAAACATTCAATTATGAAAAGGTCCATTGTGATTAAACGATTAAAGTTTTGTTAAATATGTGCCCGTATAACTAAATATGTGCCCGTATTTAGTTATACGGGCACATATTTCACGGCACGGCACGGGTTTCGGGCACATATTATAAAAATTCGGGCACTTTTTGACGTATAACATGGCGGAAATTGACACATGCATACCTAAAAATTTCAACTATGAAAAGGTCTATTGTGATTAAACGATGATAAAACTACGAAAACAGATAAAACTACTTTTCTCTTCCTCCTCTTCCGTCTTGCCATTTTGACCATAATACCACAAACACCACAAAAGGTTTTCCTTTGTTACAATCACAAACCAACTTCCTTATAGTATAACATCTCGCAGGCACTCCAGAAGTAGATTATCAACATATTAGAACGGTTTGTTCTTCAATACACACCAGGCACATGCTTTGAATCAGCCAATAGATGATGGGTACCAGTGAGTATGGGTGCCAACTTTTAGACCAGCTTAAGGTTAGAGCCACTAGAACCAAGTAGTGTTCTGCTGGACCTGAATTTACTCCGTAGCTGCAAATCGATCACCTTCGAGCAGCAGGGTGCCAAGAGGTATCAAATGACCGTACTCACGCCTTCACGCAGCGGCGCTGATGATGCTAATGTCCGGCATACACGCTATGGTCTACCGGAGAGGTTTGCCTGCGCAGGTCAACCGTAAGCAAGAAACTGCACAGGTCTATTCTCCGGTCTACATGCGCAGGAAAACCTGCACAGGTAGACCCCTTTGGTGGACCGTTGTGTGTATGGCGGGCATAAGTCGTCTCAACTTGATGTCTTGATAACTTGATGTGATCGACAGATAGCTCAAAACACCAAAGCTATCTGGAAAGGAAAGTACACGCATACATACTGTACAATGGAGAAAGGCAACGGGAAACCATCTCCAAAATCATTCCCAAGTGAACCACATAATGACTACCTTCAACTCAAATCAAATTATCGCATTTTTAAACAATTCCTCATTCGGATCTGCGGAGGAACGGACTTGAATGAAGCCACGAGAACAAACATACGAGGAAGGAAGAAGATGTCTTGGTTGCGGAACATGAAGCGAAGTGACTGTAGAAAGTTTGATCCACACAGCAAGGGATCGTGTAGAAATATGCCATGCGGTCGCGATCATCCATTAATGGATATGCGCAGGACAAGAAGATAAGCTTGAGTTAGCAAAGCTTAATAAACCAATCTGAAAGCATTAAGTTCAAAACGTCTTAAATTGCTTTTTGTTTAGATACAGTTAGGCTGATAGAGTAAGGATTCAAGGGTAGTGTATGCGCACCACACGACAACCGCACAGGAAGAGATTGTCACATAGCCTCTCCTACCAAATTCCGACTCTCACCTCCACGTGGTGAACCCTAGTAACCTGAGTAACCTCGTCGGAGATGCGGTAATCAATCCGTATGGAAGCAGGAGAGATGGATAAGGGGGTTTAGCTTGAGGCCAACAACCCAATATTAGAAAAAAAACCGTTACGAAAACTCTAAGAAAAAAACTCTGAATCTACGACGACGAATTGGCGAGAAAACGGACAAAGATCTGACCCTACGTACATGGAATGTGCGATCACTATACAGGCCCAGCAATGAAGGTGACCGAATGGAAAGCTAAGGCCCGGAATAGATTGGAATGGAAAAAAATCCTAGAGGGGGCCAGGACCCCAAAAGGGGGCCCACTACCGAAGGGTAGTGGGTAGTGGTGCCAAAGCTGATGATGAGGCTGATAGAGTTCAAGCTTGATAGTCTAGTCGAAGGCCGAAACGTCTTTAATTGTTTAGATAAGATTAGGTTAATAGTAGGGAAAAATGGTATGTTCTGGAACCTCCTCATCACTCCATGCCCCCATCCACTTTCCATCCACTTTGCATCTACTCCATCCACTTTCCATCTACTTTCCATCCACTTTAATCAGCTTTTAATCAACTTTAATCAGCTTCTAATCAGCTTTAAACTGCTTTTGAACAGCTTTTGTGGAAGGAAAGTGGATGGAGTGGATGGAAAGTGGATGAAAAGTGGATGCAGTTGATGCAAAGTGGATGGAAATTGGATGGGGGCTAGGAGTGAGGAGGTTCCAGAACATACCATCTTTTCTTACTGTTAATGGAAATCAAGCTTGGTAACTAGTCCAAGAGCATTAAAAACAAAGCGTTTTTTAATGTAATTGTTTAGAGAAGATGGTACGGATCAAGCTTGATGTCCAATCCAATGATCATCATCAACATTATATCGTAGCCTGTCTCGTCCACTTCTGAAACCTCTTCCATCTATTTCTACAATGGGCTACTTGGTTCCAGTTACTAGCAATGCGTTTCGCATGGTCTGTCCATCGGATTGGTGGACGTCTTTTACTTCTGTACGTCTCCTGCCTATGTCGCGATTCCAGGATCTTTTTGCCGCACCTGCTGTTTGATATCCTTGCGACATGTTACTAGCAATGCGTTTCACATGGTCTGCCCATCGGGTTGGTGAGCCTCCTCAAATTCTGTATGTCTCCGGCATAGGTTGTCATTCCAGGACCTTTTTGGGGCACCTGCTGTTTGGCATCCTAGCGACATGTTACTAGCAATGCGTTTCACATGGTCTGCCCAACGGGTTGGTGAACCTTCTCAAATTCTGTACGTCTCCTGTCTAGGTTGCCATTCCAGGATCTCTTTGGGGCACCTGCTGATTGGTATCCTTGCGACATGTTACTAGCAATGCGTTTCAAATGGTCTGCCCATCCAGTAGGTGAGCGTCCTCAACATCTGTACGTCGATTCCAGGATCTTTTTGCCGCACCTGCTGTTTGACATCCTTGCGACATGTTACTAGCAATGCGTTTCACATGGTCTGCCCATCGGGTTGGTGAACCTTCTCAAATTCTGTACGTCTCCTGTCTAGGTTGCCATTCCAGGATCTCTTTGGGGCACCTGCTGATTGGCATCCTTGCGACATGTTACTAGCAATGCGTTTCACATGGTCTGCCCATCGGGTTGGTGAGCCTCCTCAAATTCTGTATGTCTCCTGCATAGGTTGTCATTCCAGGACCTTTTTGGGGCACCTGCTGTTTGGCATCCTAGCGACATGTTACTAGCAATGCGTTTCACATGGTCTGCCCAACGGGTTGGTGAACCTTCTCAAATTCTGTACGTCTCCTGTCTAGGTTGCCATTCCAGGATCTCTTTGGGCACCTGCTGATTGGCATCCTTGCGACATGTTACTAGCAATGCGTTTCAAATGGTCTGCCCATCCAGTAGGTGAGCGTCCTCAACATCTGTACGTCTCCTGCCTAGGTTGCCATTCCAGGATCTGTTTGGTCCACCTGCTATTTGGTATCCTTGCGACATGCAGATCAGTTCAGTCAGTACCCAGTGTCCATCAGTTCCCAGATCAGATATATTTTAGTTTTGGTACTTCCTCAATTGCATCACTAGCTCTAGATCGCCGTCTTAATATTTCGGACTCTTCCTCTTAATGTGATTCCGAGCATGGAACGAACGTTTCATGACTATTTGCGCTACCCTGATCTTTCGAATATATTTTTGTATGAGCGCTAGAGTCTCTGCTCCGTATGCTAGAATTGCAAGACCTTGCGTTTTACGTCTCCTGCCTAGGTCGCTCTTCCAGGATCTTTTTGGTGCACCTGCTGTTTGGCATCCTTGCAACATGTTACTAGCAATGCGTTTCAAATGGTCTGTCCATCGGATTCGTCAGCATTCTCTACTTCTGTATGTCTCCTGCCTAGGTCGCCATTCCAGTATCTTTTTGGTCCACCTGCTGTTTGGCATCCTTGCGACATGCAGATCAGTCCAGTCAGAGCCCAATGTCCATCAGTGCCCAGACCAGTTCCATTTTAGATTTGTTACTTCCTCAATTGCATCACCAGCCCCAGATCTCCGTCTTAATATTTCCGACTCTTCCTCTTAATGTGAATTCGAGCATCGAACAAACGTTGCATGGCAATTTGCGCTACCCTGATCTTTCTGATAGACTTTTTTGTGAGCGTTAGAGTCTCTGCTCCGTATGTTAGAACTGGTAGGATGCATTGGTCCAACACCTTGCATTTTAGGCAGTCGGGGATGTCGGACCTAAAAATCTGTTTAAGTTTTCCTTAGGCTGCTCGTGTTAGTCTTAGCCTCCTTCCAAACTCGTGTGTCTGTTGCCCGTGTGTTGGTTGTCTCCACCGATTTTAATCTCGTGGCCTAGATACTTCTATGAGGTAACCTGCCGGATATCATTCACTAGGTTGGTCATCTTCAAAAAAATGCTGGTAGACCTCAAAAAAGATGGCGTGATGACATGTTGGAAAGATGGCGTGATGGAAAAACTGGATGAGGGCTGCTATGGACAGGCAGGAATGGAAAAATATGGAAGAGGCCTACATTCAGGAGTGGATGAGAAAAGGCTGATAAGAAAAAGAAGAAGAAGGTTGGTCATCAAAGAAGTACGACATAAAATGAAATCGGAACGGGAAGAGTACTGGAATAACGTCGCAGCCGAAATGGAAGAAGCAGCGAGTACCGGACGTTGTACCAGACTATCCGACGGCAGAACAACATCAACGAACGACAACATAAAAAAAACGGAGGTAA
Organism: Phosphuga atrata; assembly: GCA_944588485.1. NCBI lineage: Eukaryota > Metazoa > Arthropoda > Insecta > Coleoptera > Silphidae > Phosphuga > Phosphuga atrata. The sequence goes on from OX155900.1 coordinate 65,623,156, forward strand.
CCTTCATGACTCACCTCTCTCCTCACGAGCGAATTCTTCCATCAACTGTACAACCACGTTCCAATACTCGAACCATCGAATATCGAGCAGCCTAAGAATCAGTTCCCCCACACCGAACCCAGAATTACGGAGGTGAAGACGGCAATAAAACGCAGTATCGCTAAAAACGATAAAGCGCCAGGAGATCAAGTAACGGCCGAAATGATGAAGACGTCTTATTGCAACAACTTCACGTTCTCATAACGAATATATAGCATCCGGATCGTATCCTGTCGGCGTGAAAGAAAGCAATCGTTGTGCCTATTCTGAAGAAAGGAGACCGTCGATAATGCAAGTGGTATTAGCCTCCTCTCGATCGTCGGTAAAGTATTTATGAAAATCATAGAATCGAAGCTAAAGAAACATCGAGAGCAAACGAACCGGGAAGAACAAGCTGGATTTAGACCATATCAAGGATGCATCGATCAGCATCCTAAAGGAATCAGGACTAGAGGAGGCGCTCTAAATAGGTAAGTCTGTCAACGTTTAGAGGAAGAGTGTGGGGTACAATAGATCTTATTGGTCGCAGTACAAGTCGTCACCACCAAATCTACAATCTCTACAATTCATTGATTAACGGAAGAAATAATTCAATGCAGAAAACGAACCGTCATCGACTTCAGATCCGCCTTTGAATGCATCGACTGGGCCAGTTTGTGGAGAGCCCTGGAGACCGAACAAGTGCCGCTGAAAATCATTCAACTTCTTCAGGCATCGTAGAACGATTCAACCAGCGTGTTCATATCCGAAATAACTTATCCGTGGAGTTTCCGATTCGAACTGGAGAATCCGGGTATCAAATTTTCCGAAAATCAAGAGGAAACTCCAAATCTTAATCAACTCTCTCAGTTTCCTAAAGTTTGGTCCATAATCAATTCTTAAAACTCCACTTAGTCTGCACCAGAAACACAGCAAAACTTCAAATTTTCCAATAATGTCTCCTGTTCCTCGTGGTCTGCTCTAAACTGTAAGCAAAGATTTTTCCCAAAACCAAAGAAAGTTCTTCAGTTCTTTCAGTTTTAACGTGTTGTGGTTGACGCGATTATGCGCAAAGCACTCGATGAACGACGCGGAATCCCATATTGCGACGGCGACGACAACTTCATAGCCGATCTGATGTTAAGAACTCAAGCATCGCATTTGGAAGACCTCGAGCTTGTTTAGGTCTGGTTTGAGCAGTGTCCACGTTTCCGATCCATTAAGAAGAAAGAAGGAAGGATTAACGTTCGGTATAGGCGTATTTTCATTTTGATGGTGATATTCGTATGCACGCACCACCGACGCCGAATGCGCCGTCTGCGCCGACACGGATGCCGCAGCAACATACATTTTGTACGACATTTCCCGCATCGCCCAGTCATACGAATTAAAGATCAATGCGGATAAAACCAAAGTGTCCAAAACGGACGGATCGGAATCGAGGGTTTACCTCGATGAAACCCAAATGGAATAGATACCACAGTTCAAGGACAGTTTGGGATCGCTTGTGACAAAGAAGGAATTGGCGTCGACGGCCGATGTACTTAGCCGGATCGGTCAAGCAACTGCAACAAAGTGGTGCATACGAATATCACCATTAAAATCAAAACACGCTTATACCAAACGTTAATCCTTCCTTCATTCTTCTTTATGGATCGGAAACGTGGGCACTGCTCAAACCGGACCTAAACAAGCTCGAGGTCTTCCAAATGCGATGCTTGAGACAAATACTCCGTGTCTCTATCCGCGACCCACTCTGAAACGAGACGGTTAGAGAAAACTGCGTTCAACAGACACCGATCGAAGAAGAAATACAAAAACGAAGACTACGTTGGTTCCGGATGAATAACACCTGACTTCCACGCAAACTCCTTTGGCGGGAGCGACTGCCAGACTGGAGAATACAAAGAAACGCGCCGAAGAAGACATGGTTGAAACAAGTGGAAGAAGATCTGAGAAACGAAAGACTGGATACCCATCAAGCCAAAGACATCGCAATCGATCGGAAAGAGTGGACACGTATCGTGAATGGAGCAAGAAAACCTGCCTAGGTCGCCATTCCAGGATCTTTTTGGTACACCTGCTGTTTGGCATCCTTGCGACTTTTTACTAGCAATGCGTTTTAAATGGTCTGCCCATCGGTTGGGTGAGCGCCCTCGACTTCTGCACGTCTCCTGCCTATGTCGCCATTCCAGGATCTTTTCGGTCCACCTGCTGTTTGGCTTCCTTGAGACATGCAGATCAGTCCAATCATTGCCCAGTGTCCATCACTGCCCAGACCAGTTCCATTTTAGTTTAATCACCGACAGCAGCATATTGGTTGCGAGGGCGATCCCTTCCTCAATCGTCGGCTACGAATTCAAAAAAAGGTTGATCATAAATAGACTAGGTTGGTGATAAATTCCGTTTTGAAGATGTTTATTTTAAGGCCGACTTTATACGATTCTTCTTCTTCCTCTTTCTCTCATTATAGGCAGGTCTGCCTGTTCATCCATCACTATGATCGGTCAAGGTGGGGCTTATTGACGCTCCACCGCTTTCTGGGTCCCCCTGGGCTTCTTTTCCCTCTTAGCGAGTTATCACGTGCTATTCGGACCAGCCTGGTGCTGTCCATGCGGTCCACAATTCTTTTCGTTCTTCTGCCCAGTCGTTTAGGAGTTGTACGTCGAACATTTGCCTTAGCTCCGTGCTCCTCATCCTGTCCATTCTTGATCTTTCCTATCACCGACATTTTCACGCTCTCCAGTATTCTTCGTGTTGTTGATATCACAGGGAGAGTTTCTGCTTTGTATGTGGCTATTGCCATGCGATTCTTTTGCCAGCTTATTAAGCTTTTTGCCATCTTATCTCTTCAATCCGAAATTAGCACAATGTAGACTGCAAACCACAAATGACAAAGGTTTTCGACATTAATGTTTATGCCCTTCTTATTGGCACTTGAAAGGGCCTATTTATCGGAAGCCTTCCAATTCTATGGTCTTGAAGATGTACTACATGAGGGTAGTCAATAGTTTAGGCGAGATGGTGTGACCTTGTCGAACGCCACGTTGTACTCAGAACCGGTACCATTTTAGTAGAGTCATCATCACCATCATCATCATCATCAGCCTTTTATGTCCCACTGCTGGGCACCGGTCTTCGCTGCCACATATCCAACCTCAGCACTAAGATTTGAATATGGGGCACCTAGCGGTTTAACGTTGAATGCGAACGACAAATTTCCAGAGAAGGTATTAGGCAGTTGAGACCCCACGGTTACCTAAGCCGGATTGGGGAATTGAGTGTGATGGGTTGCAGCCATTAGTTTTTAATTTTTGCAGCTTTGGTTCTGTGTGGGATTCGAACCCAAGCTGTCTGACTCAAGATCCACTCAAGATTGCTTAGCTATTTGAGCCACCACCACACCGCTGTAGAGTGCCTATGGTCTATACGGCAGTTGGCCAGTGCCTTGAACATCGTATAATATTTAATCGTATAATATTAAAATAATGCAATGGTGTTTTATCGTTATTGCTTAAATAAGATTAGGCAGATGCAGACCAAGTTTGATTACTAATACAAGGATATTGAAAATTTGACTGCGTTACCCAAGTTATGTGATAGTATAACCAAAAGTGGCACTCCTCGTACTAAAAAACGTGCGCCAACATAGTACTTTTAATGTATGAGTAATAAAAATACAAAATAATTTTCCAAGTAAAGTCGAAAAAGTTATAAATTTTCTGGTTCAAGATACAGACTTCAAGGGAAAATTTTTCCGATTGGGAAATTTTTTAAATTCGAGTTTTTGTGAGCGTCAAAATTTCTATTCATCTGATCAGGATTCAAATCTAAAATCCAACCGTTAACAGCTTCCAAAAGCTAATTTCCATTCAGTTTCGCGATTTCCCGTCCAAACCCCAATTGGGGAAAAGCACATTTTTTTCGGGAAATTCTTTAATTTCGCGAGACTCGGAGACCCAAAATCCTAGCTGTAACTTTTTCAAATACCAAGACGGTATTAAGAATTTTCCGACAATCCATTCCGTTTTCCTACGCCTGGTTCAAAATCCAAGTATCAAATTTTCCGAAAATCGATGGGAAGCTCCAAATCTTTTCTCAATTTTCTCAGTTACCCAAGGTTTGGTCCATAATCAATTCTGAAAATCTAGTAAAAACTCCACTTAGTCTGCACCAGAAACACAGCAAAACTTAAAATTTTCCAATAACGTCTTCTGTTCCTCATGGTCTGGCATTTCTCGTACTATAAAACGTGCGCCAAGATAGTACTTTTAATGCATGAGTAATAAAAAATACAAAACAATTTTCCAAGGAAAGTTGAAAAAGTTATAAATTTTCTGGTTCAAAATACAGACTGTAAGGGCTAATTTTTCCGAAAGAATAAAAATCTAAATTCGAGTTTTTCTGAACGTCAAAAATTCTATTCGTCGGATCAGGCCCAAATTTAAAATCCAACCGTTAACAACTTCCAAAAACCAAATTCCATTTTGTTTCGCGATTTCCCGTCCAAATCCCAATTGGCGAAAAGCATGAGACTCTAATTTCGTGAGACTCGGAGACCCAAAATCCTAGCTGTAATTTCTTCAAATACCAAGACGGTATTAAGAATTTTCCTACAATCCCTTCCGTTTTCCTACGCCTGGTTCAAAATCCAAGTTCAAAATCCATTTTCCGAAAATCGATGGGAAGCTGCAAATCTTTTCTCAATTTTCTCAGTTACCCAAGGTTTGGTCCATAATCAATTCTGAAAATCTAGTAAAAACTCCACTAAGTCTGCACCAGAAACACAGCAAAACTTCAAATTTTTTAATAATGACTTCTGTTCTTAAGGTCTCGCATTTCTCGTACTAAAAACGTGCGCCAAGATGGTACTTTTAATGCATGAGTAATAAAAAATAGAAAATAATTTTCCAAGGAAAGTCGAAAAAGTTATAAATTTTCTGGTTCAAAATACAGACTACAAGGGCTAATTTTTCCGATAGAATAAAAATCTAAATTCGAGTTTTTCTGAGCGTCAAAAATTGTATTCGTCCGATCAGGATCCAAATTTAAAATCCAACAGTTAACAGCTTCCAAAAGTCAATTTCCATTTTGTTTCGCGATTTCCCGTCCAAACCCTAATTGGGCAAAAGCGAATTTTTTTCGGGAAATTCTTTAATTTCGTGAGACTCGGAGACCCAAAATCCTAGCTGTAATTTCTTCAAATACCAAGACGGTATTAAGAATTTTCCTACAATCCCTCCCGTTTTCCTACGCCTGGTTCAAAATCCAAGTATCAAATTTTCCGAAAATCGATGGGAAGCTCCAAATCTTTTCTCAATTTTCTCAGTTACCCAAGGTTTGGTCCATAATCAATTCTGAAAATCTAGTAAAAACTCCACTTAGTCTGCACCAGAAACACAGCAAAACTTAAAATTTTCAAATAACGTCTTCTGTTTCTCATGGTCTTGCATTTCTCGTACTATAAAACGTGCGCCAAGATAGTACTTTTAATGCATGAGTAATAAAAAATACAAAATATTTTTCCAAGGAAAGTCGAAAAAGTTATAAATTTTCTGGTTCAAAATACAGACTACAAGGGCTAATTTTTCCGATAGAATAAAAATCTAAATTTGAGTTTTTCTGTATGTCAAAAATTCTATTCGTCCGATCAGGATCGAAATTTAAAATCCAACCGTTAACAGCTTGCAAAACCCAATTTCCATTTTGTTGCGCGATTTCCGATCCATACCACAATTGGGGGCTATTCGGAAATTTTTTTGGGGGCTATTTGGGGTGGAAGCGAATATTTTTCGGGAAATTCTTTAGTTTCGCGAGACTCGGTCCATATCCTAGCTGTAACTATTTCAAATACCAAGACGGTATTAAGAATTTTCCGACAATCTCGTCCGTTTTCCTACGCCTGGTTCCAAATCCAAGTATCAAATTTTCCGAAAATCAAGGAGGAATTCCAAATCTTAAACAACTTTCCCAGTTTCCCAAAGTTTGGTCCATAATTAATTCTGAAAATCTAGTAAAAACTCCACTAAGTCTGCACCAGAAACACAGCAAAACCTCAATTTTTTTAATAACGACTTCTGTTCTTATTGTCTCGCATTTCTCGTACTGAAAACGTGCGCCAAGATAGTACTTTTAATGCATGAGTAATAAAAAATACAAAATAATTTTCCCAGAAAAGTCGAAAAAGTTATAAATTTTCTGGTTCAAAATACAGACTGTAAGGGCTAATTTTTCCGAAAGAATAAAAATCTAAATTCGAGTTTTTCTGAACGTCAAAAATTGTATTCGTCCGATCAGGATCCAAATTTAAAATCCAACCGTTAACAGCTTGCAAAACCCAATTTCAATTTTGTTGCGCGATTTCCCGTCTAAACCCCAATTGGGGAAATGCGATTTTTTTTCCGAAAATACTAAAATCCAACCGTTAACAGCTCCCAAAAGCAAATTTAAATTTTGTTTCGCGATTTCCGATCCAAACCACAATTGGGGGCTATTCGGGAAATTTTTGGGGGCCATGTGAGGCGGAAACGATTTTTTTTCGGGAAATTCTTTAATTTCGCGAGACTCGGTCCATAATCCTAGCTTTAACTTTCAAATACCAAGACGGTATTAAGAATTTTCCGACAATCTCTTCCGTTTTCCTACGCCAGGTTCCAAATCCAAGTATCAAATTTTCTGAAAATCAAGGAGGAACTCCAAATCTTAAACAACTTTCCCAGTTTCCCAAAGTTTGGTTCATAATCAATTCTGAAAATCTAGTAGAAACTCCTCTTAGTCTGCACCAGACACACAGCAAAACTTCAAATTTTCCAATAACGTCTTCTGTTCCTCATGGTCTGGCATTTCTCGTACTAAAGAACGTGCGCCAAGATAGTACTTTTAATGCGTGAGTAATAAAAAATACAAAATATTTTTTCAAGGAAAGTCGAAAAAGTAAGTAAATTTTCTGGTTCAAAATACAGACTGCACGGGCTAATTTTTCCGAAAGTCCAAACCCCAATTGGCGAAAAGCATGAGACTCTAATTTCGTGAGACTCGGAGACCCAAAATCCTAGCTGTGTTTCTTCAAATACCAAGACGGTATTAAGAATTTTCCTACAATCCCTTTCGTTTTCCTATGCCTGGTTCAAAATCCAAGTATCAAATTTTCCGAAAATCGAGGGGAAGCTCCAAATCTTTTCCCAATTTTCTCAGTTTCCCAAAGTTTGGTCCATAATCAATTCTGAAAATCTTGTGAAAACTCCACTTAGTCTGCACCAGACACACAGCAAAACTTAAAATTTTCCAATAACGTCTTCTATCCTTTGTGGTCTGGCATTTCTCGTACTAAAAAACGTGCGCCAAGATAGTACTTTTAATGCGTGAGTGATAAAAAATACAAAATGTTTTTCCGAGGAAAGTCGAAAAAGGTATAAATTTTCAGGTTCAAAGTACAAGACTGCAAGGGCCATTTTTTTTCAAAAGAATAAATGTCAAATTATCTAAATTGGAGTTTTTCTGAGCGTCAAAATTTCTATTCATCCGATCAGGATCCAAATCTAAAATCCAACCGTTAACAGCTTCCAAAACCCAATTTCTATTTTGTTGCGCGATTTCCCGTCCAAACGCCAATTGGGGAAAAGGTTTTTTTCGGGAAATTCTTTAGTTCCCTGAGACTCGGTCCAAAATCCTAGCTGTAATTTTCTCAAGACCAAGACGGTATTAAGAATTTTCCGACAATCTCGTCCGTTTCCCTACGCCTGGTTCAAAATCCAAGTATCAAATTTTCCGAAAATCAAGGGGAAACTCCAAATCTTAAACAACTTTCTCAGTTTCCCAAAGTTCGTTCCATAATTAATTCCAAAAATCTAGTGAACTCCACTTAGTCTGCACCAGACACCCAGCAAAACTTCAAATTTTCTAATAACGTCTTCTGTTCTTCATGGTCTGGAATTTCTCGTACTAAAAAACGTGCGACAAGATAGTACTTTTAATGCATGAGTAATAAAAAATACAAAATAATTTCCAAGGAAAGTCGAAAAAAGGTTATAAATTTTCTGGATCAAAATATAGACTGCACGGGCTAATTTTACCGAAAGAATAATTGGCAAATTTTACAACTTCGAGTTTTTCTGAGCGTGAAAATTTCTATTCATGTGGTCAGGATCCAAATCTAAAATCCAACCGTTGACAGCTTCCAAAAGCCAATTTTCATTTTTTTCGCGATTTCCCATCCAAGTCCCAATTGGGGGCTATTCGGGAAATTTTTGGGGGATATTTGGGGTAGAGGCGAATTTTTTTCGGGAAATTCTTTAGTTTCGCGAGACTCGGTCCAAAATCCTAACTTTTTCAAATAGCAAGACGGTATTAAGAGTTTTCCGACAATCTCGTCCATTTTCCTACACCTGGTTCAAAATCCAAATATCAAATTTTACGAAAATCCAAAAGGGAAACTCCAAATCTTAAACAACTTTCTCAGTTTCCCAAAGTTTGGTCCATAATCAATTCTGAAAATCTAGTAAAAACGCCATTTAAGGTAGGCGTGCACAGTTCCGCGTCGTACGTATCGGACGCATCGCATCAAACGGAACGGCAGTATTTTTTCTATAGAAAGTAATACAAGTGCGTCCACTGTTACGCATCGTACGGATCGCACGAATCTACCCGTCGGCAATGCCAATGCCGATGCTCCGAGGGGCAATTTTTCCGATGCGTGCCGGTGACGTCATACGGAATATGGCATTTGCTAGTGATTGCGTCGGCAAATCCGATCGCTGCCGCTACTGTGCACGCGCTGTAAAAAAATAATCCGTTTGATGCGATGCGTCCGATACGTACGATGCGGAAATGTGGACGCCTACCTTTAATCTGCACCAGAAACACAGCAAAACTTCAAATTTTCTAATAACGTCATCTGTTCCTCGTGGTCTGCTTTAAACTGTAAGTAAAGTTTTTTCCGAAAATCAAAGACTCCTTCAGTTCCCCCATGGTCTGTTCCCCAGTGGTCTGTTCCCCCATAGTCTGTTCTCCCAGGCCTGTTCCCTCATGATCTGTTCCCCCATGGTCTGCTTCCCCATGGTCTGTTCCCCCATGGTCTGTTCCCCGATGGTCTGTTCCCCATGGTCTTTTCCACCATGGTCTGTTCCCCATAGTCTGTTCTCGCAGGTCTGTTCCCTCATGGTCTGTTCCCCCATGGTCTGTTCCCCATAGTCTGTTCTCCTAGGTCTGTTCCCTCATGGTCTGTTCCCCCATGGTCTGTTGCCCCATGGTCTGTTCCCCCATGGTCTGTTCGCTCAATTAAATGAAAACACACAATTTATGAATGAATTTTAATATGCGATCACATGCCAATGGTCTTGTCCAATGCCCAAGTCACAATTTTACCGAAAATCGAATAAAACTCCAATGTCCCACAAAACCAAGGTTGGTTGTTACATCTGAGTTTCATATAAAAAAAAAACGTTCTTCCGCTTCAACGGATCCTGTACTTGGTTTGGTCCATAATTAATTCTGAAAAGCTAGTAAAAACTCCACTTCACTCCACAGTCTGCACCAGAAATACAGCAACACTTCAAAATTTCCAATAACTTCTTCTGTTCCTCATGGTCTGCTCTAAACTGCAAGTAAAGATTTTTCCGAAAATCAAATACTCCTTCAGTTCCCCCGTGGTCTGGTCCCCATGGTCTGGTCCCCCATGGTCTGTTCCCCCATGGTCTGTTCCTCGATGGTCTGTTCCCCATGGTCTTTTTCACCATGGTCTGTTCCCCATAGTCTGTTCTCTCATGGTCTGTTTCCCTCATGGTCTGTTCCCCCATGGTCTGTTGCCCCATGGTCTGTTCCCCCATGGTCTGTTCGCTCAATTAAATGAAAACACACAATTTATGAATGAATTTTAATATGCGATCACATGCCAATGGTCTTGTCCAATGCCCAAGTAACAATTTTACCGAAAATCGAATAAAACTCCAATGTCCCACAAAACCAAGGTTGGTTGTTACATCTGAGTTTCATATAAAAAAAAAAACGTTCTTCCGCTTCAACGGATCCTGTACTTGGTTTGGTCCATAATTAATTCTGAAAAGCTAGTAAAAACTCCACTTCACTCCACAGTCTGCACCAGAAATACAGCAACACTTCAAATTTTCCAATAACTTCTTCTGTTCCTCATGGTCTGCTTTAAACTGCAAGTAAAGATTTTCTGAAAATCAAATACTCCTTCAGTTCCCCCGTGGTCTGATCCCCCATGGTCTGGTCCCCCATGGTCTGTTCCCCCATGGTCTGTTCCTCGATGGTCTGTTCCCCATGGTCTTTTCCACCATGGTCTGTTCCCCATAGTCTGTTCTCTCATGGTCTGTTTCCCTCATGGTCTGTTCCCCCATGGTCTGTTGCCCCATGGTCTGTTCCCCCATGGTCTGTTCGCTCAATTAAATGAAAACACACAATTTATGAATGAATTTTAATATGCGATCACATGCCAATGGTCTTGTCCAATGCCCAAGTAACAATTTTACCGAATATCGAATAAAACTCCAATGTCCCACAAAACCAAGGTTGGTTGTTACATCTGAGTTTCATATAAAAAAAAAACGTTCTTCCGCTTCAGCGGATCCTGTACTTGGTTTGGTCCATAATTAATTCTGAAAAGCTAGTAAAAACTCCACTTCACTCCACAGTCTGCACCAGAAATACAGCAACACTTTTCATTAACTTCTTCTGTTCCTCATGGTCTGCTCTAAACTGCAAGTAAAGATTTTTCCGAAAATCAAATACTCCTTCAGTTCCCTCGTGGTCTGGTCCCACATGATCTGGTCCCCCATGGTCTGTTCCCCCATGGTCTGTTCCCCCATGGTCTGTTCTCTCATGGTCTGTTTCCCCATGGTCTGTTCCCCCATGGTCTGTTCCCCCATGGTCTGTTTCCCCATGGTCTGTTCCCCATGGTCTGTTTCCTCATGGTCTGTTTCCTCATGGTCTGTTCCCCCATGGTCTGTTCCCCCATGGACTGTTCCCCCATGGTCTGTTTACCCAATTAAATAACAACACACAGTTTATAAATGAATTTAAATGTGCCACCATGGGTCCATGGTCTTGTCCAAAGCCCAAGTAACAGTTTTCCCGAAAATCGAGGAAAAACCCCAATTTCCCACAAAACCAAAGTTGGTTGTTACATCTAAGTTTCAAATAAAAAATAACGTTCTTCCGCGTTAACTCGTTTACTTTGATTACAAATTGGCGTATTTCTATGTTGTCGGCTAGCAGGTTTCAAATTAAGGTTTTTAAGGTTTCAAATTCTAGCAGGTTTTGTTTTGGGTTGGATTAAATAAGTTCAAGCTTAATCGCCTAATGGCAACGGGCAAAACGTCTTTAATTGTAATTGTTTAGATAAGATTAGGTTATTGCAGGTTAAGCTGGATGACTAGTCCAAGGCTATTACGGTCAAAACGTCTTGAATCGTTATTGTTTAGGTAAGACTAGGTTGCTGCCGGTCAAGCTTGGTAACTAATCCCCCTGTTAATGCTAATGGTTTCTCAAATAAATCATCTTATTAATATTTTATCACGTGAGATTCGTCAGTAATTGCTTGAAACCACCTAGGCAATGGTGTGCAGGTGGTGCCATATTTTGGAGCTAGTCTAAAAATATATGTTAACATGTTCGATTTGTAAGGTCATTTTTAAGGATATTACCCCTTTCACTGCTAGTGGTTTCTCAAAGAAAATACCTTATTAATATTTTGTTACGTGAGATTCGTCGATAACTGTTTGAAACCGCTAGGCAATAGTAAGCAGTTGCTGTCATATTTCGTAGCTTGTCTAAAAATTTATTTTTACTCTTTACCCTTTTCATTGGTAGTGGTTTATCGGAGAAACCACTTTTTTAATATTTCATTACGTGAGATTCGTCGGTCACTGTTTGAAACCACCTAGGCAATGGTGTGTAGGTGATGCCATATTTTGGAGCTAGTCTAAACATTTGTATTAGCATGTTCGATTTGTAAGGTCAAATAGTAGTGTATGTATACAAGTGTGTGGAGAAGGTTATGTTATGGAGAAGGTTATGTTTATGTGTGGAGAAGGTTAGGTTAGTTTAATGTTTAACAAATTTTGTTGAAAAAATGTTTCAGAATTCAATTTGGAAATTATTTTCTATGAACATCGTTACATAAACAAACCAAACTATGGTAAATTGATTTGTTATTATTTATTACCAGTTTTGTTCTAAACTTTGTTATTTAAAGTTTGAAATAGTAGTTTATGATACAAGTGTGTGAAGAAGGGCGTTTGTGCATGAGTTGCGAAGTTTAAAGCACGATCCGTTCACACATGCGGCATACACTAGTGACGCAAGTTGTTGCCATATTAACAACAAACAGAAATCGTTTAATAATGAAACTCCAATTGATTCACATTGGACTTTTAAGCACGATTTGGATACTTTTACACACGATTATAATAATGACATACTTCACATAGAATAATGTGCTGATGTCTTTGATTGTAGTTTTTTAACTTGTTGGTGGGCACTGGGATCGGTACTCGTTTTACATCCAAATCCTTACTCATTTATTTTATCAGCTGCAGTTTTTTATCGGCCGTTGCGCCATGAATACGATATTTTATATCTCCTGCTCTTCCCGCTACCTTTTCCCCGCGAATACGCCCCGAATATTCAGCGAAAATATTAACATTTTTTTTTTTTTTTTAAATTGCTTGCAAGTCTCAGATCTTTGCAAGCAAATGTCCAAATAAAAAGATAATTAATTAGTGTTGGTAATTTGGGTGGGAAGATGTTGTTTGGGTGAGATAATGAAGAGATCTGGGAGCACAATGGTGCGAGTAATAAAGTGTGGATGAGTTGGCGGAAAACGAACCGTAAATAAAACAGTTAAACGTTTGGAGCGGGGTAATTATCGGGGCCGGGTATTCCGCTGAATGCTGAGTGACGGCGTTGAGTGTGGCTAAAGACAGTGGCGGAGGGCCTAATGACAAGGTGCGCGCCGCTAATGCAAGGGCGGGCCGGGCCCACCCTTCCACGCGCTCATGTCACTCCGGACGGACGGGAAGCGATCCTCCAGAAGGAAGAGTGGTAGCGCGGCCGCGGTCACGATCCAACCGTCATCAAGTGCCAAGATTTACGCGCACTTCATTATCTCAGGATTAACAACCTCGTGCTCCGCGAATATTACACAGGTTCACCTTATATGTGTAATCAAGGACTATTAGTCCGGCCCGAAACACAACGCACGCATCGATCACGTCAAACTTTAATGTCTATAATTTCTTTTACATTTTAATACAAACCTCAAGACACGAACTAACTTTTCGGCCAAAAATATACTTCCCCATAAAGAAATTTAATTCTCCACAAGTTTTATTATAAATATTTTTCGAAATTTCGATTAATTTTCCTGTTATTTGCGAGTTTGTGGAACAAGAAATAAGTGAAAACCAAAATAATGTTTAAAAAAGAGAAAATATAATTATTAGTACGGTGTGGCTCCTGCAATTTACTGCTATGAAAGACCATGAGGTCACAAGAAAAAATTTTAATTTATGACCTCGTGGTCTCTCTTACCAGTAAAATGCAGGAGCCACACCCGACTAATAATTATATTCTCTTTTCTTAAAACATTATTTTGGTTCTCACTTATTTCTTGTTCCACAAACTCGCAAATTACAGGAAAATTAAGCGAAATAGTAAAATGCAGGAGCCACACCGTACTAATAATTATATTTTATTTATGTTATTAGTCAATTTATGAATTAAAGAAAAGTTTCCTTTATTCTTTCCTTATAATATGAATATTCGCATAGTAATTTGTCCTATGTTTTATATAAAATAATGTTTTGACATTGTTCAGTCTAATGTGTCTGGTTCTAGTCTAGCCATGTCAGCTGTAATATTATTTATAATTTCCGACAAGTTATTAATGCAGAGCTATCGTAAATTAACCCTTAAGAAATATTTGGAATAATAATTAGTGAGATAACAGGATGCGACAAGACATTAAGCGAGAGGATGAAATATCCCGACTGTGCAACCCTCTGAACGAATGCGTTTGGGGCAATTAAACGTCGCCGGGGTGAAGTGCAGACGACGACGACAGCGACGTCCGATCGACTCCCGGGATGCTCTCGCTCCCATGTGGTTACGTAATTGCGTCGATCCGTCCGTCTGTGTCTCTACTCGAGGAACAAGTGTGTGGACAGATGGGACGATTGAACGTCCCGCAGGGACAGATTTTATTTGCCATTTGACCACAATTATTGTCCCCCGATTTCGCAACGACTATTATATACACATCAAACTTATGTCGTTTAGCAAACTAAATAAAACGGATAGTACGAATTTGTTTCGAGCTCAAAGAGACTGAAGAAGTGTTTTGAAAATAAAAATCTGTTTCCGCTTCGCATTCGCACTAAAATAAACAAATCGCAAACTTCCCAACAATCTAACAAGTCAATAAGACGCACAGCAGACGCACTTAGTGGGCTAGACGCATTAGATTAAAAACAGATTAAGCTTCCGACTAATTCTCTGCCTATTATGAAATGTTTACTCAGTCTGTGTTAATTTATGCAAATAACTAAATCCTCAATATGTCTATTCCTGTCTGTCCATTCGTGTCTGTTGCCTCTTGTCTGAAAACACTAACTCCAATTAAGTTTTCTACGAAGTTCCTCTCAATTCAGCGATTAAATCAATCAAAACCAATTTCCCAAAATCATCTTCGCCGATTTAATCCCGGCTTTTGTGTTGCTTTCGCCCCAAATCAAATCGACAATAACACACTCGCCGAAGAGAAACACCGAAAATTTCCAACTCTCATTCAGCGCGTTTTCTAACACGAAATTACAATTGTTTAAGTGACACGAGCCAGAAGACGTGATTGGTGTGGCGCCTGTGCAGGTAACCCTGATGAAGATGAGCCCGTCTGGGCACCGGCTTAAATATCCGGTAGCTTTCACCTCGATTACTTTATAATGACCATCCTGTGTCCAGAGCTTAAGGCTCATTAAGCAACTCTAATGCCCGTTCCCGCAACTCTTCTAATTCCGTTTTGTGCTTTGAGTTTGAATAATCGTTCAATGATATAGGAGCTTGAAATGTTATTTTGTATTTATTTTGTGGGACATAATGGTGTAAAATAACACAAAACAAACTCACAGAAGGAGAGGTGAATAAGAGGTAAACCAATATGTGACAATGGGCCAGTCAAGAACCTGCGGAGAATTACATAAAGCGCCCTTGAGGAGAGAAATATTATGCGTGTGTGATGTCTCAACCTAGATTTCACACAAAAACGGTAATCCTTAGTTGTGACAGCACCACAATGCGGATAATTACGTGTTTTGGATGAAGAGAAATTGGTACAAACAATGGATTTGTACCTGGCCCCAAGGCGCCTGTTTCTCTTATTTGTTTGAGGGTGGAATGTGTTAATTCCCTCTGCACAAACGGACAGAAGTGGCAATGTGAGGTGACATTATACGGCGTTTGTGTTGGACGGTTGGACTAATGGTTGCTTTATTCTTCTGCTTCGCCTTGTTTTCTTGTTACAATGAGACGAAATGTTTCGTATTTTGCTGGGGATAATGCCTCTGCTTAGAAATAGATTCAAGGAAATCTTTTCCTTTCGACAAATTGATTTCTTTTGAGTGGATGGTCAAGGTAACTTAGAAATCGGTACAAGAAATAGTAGCTTATGATTCAAGTGTGTGAAGAAAGGCTTTTTTGCATGAGTTGCGAAATTTCGCTTACGGCTCGTGCTTTAATCGCAATGAGTAGTTCATGATACAAGTGTGTACAAATAGTAGTTCATGATACAAGTGTGTGAAGAAGGGCTTTTATGCATGAGTTGCGAAGTTTCGCCATCGGCTCGTGCTTTAATCGTAATGAGTAGTTCATGATACAAGTGCGTGAAGTAGTACACATAGCAGTTCATGATACAAGTGTGTGAAGAAGGGCTTTTGTGCATGAGTTGCGAAGTTTCGCCGTCGACTCGTGCTTTAATCGCAATGAGTAGTTCATGATACAAGTGCGTGAAGAAGTACACATAGTAGTTCATGATACAAGTGTGTGAAAATGGGCATTTTGCATGAGTTGCGATGTTTCGCCTTCGGCTCGTGCTTTAATCGCAATGAGTAGTTCATGTTACAAGTCCGTGAAGTAGTACAAATAGTAGTTCATGATACAAGTGTGTGAGCAAGGGCTTTTCTGCATGAGTTGCGAAGTTTCGCCTTAGGCTCGTGCTTTAATCGCAATAAGTAGTTCATGATACAAATATGTGAAGTAGTACACATAGTAGTTCATGATACAAGTGTGTTAAAATAGGCTTTTTGCATGAGTTGCGAAGTTTCGCCTTCGGCTCGTGCTTTAATCGCAATGAGTAGTTCATGTTACAAGTGCGTGAAGTAGTACAAATAGTAGTTCATGATACAAGTGTGTGAGCAAGGGCTTTTCTGCATGAGTTGCGAAGTTTCGCCTTCGGCTCGTGCTTTAATCGCAATGAGTAGTTCATGTTACAAGTGCGTGAAGTAGTACAAATAGTAGTTCATGATACAAGTGTGTGAGCAAGGGCTTTTCTGCATGAGTTGCTAAGTTTCGCCTTCGGCTCGTGCTTTAATCGCAATGAGTAGTTCATGTTACAAGTGCGTGAAGTAGTACAAATAGTAGTTCATGATACAAGTGTGTGAGCAAGGGCTTTTCTGCATGAGTTGCTAAGTTTCGCCTTCGGCTCGTGCTTTAATCGCAATGAGTAGTTCATGTTACAAGTGCGTGAAGTAGTACAAATAGTAGTTCATGATACAAGTGTGTGAGCAAGGGCTTTTCTGCATGAGTTGCGAAGTTTCGCCTTAGGCTCGTGCTTTAATCGCAATAAGTAGTTCATGATACAAATATGTGAAGTAGTACACATAGTAGTTCATGATACAAGTGTGTTAAAATAGGCTTTTTGCATGAGTTGCGAAGTTTCGCCTTCGGCTCGTGCTTTAATCGCAATGAGTAGTTCATGATACAAGTGTGTGAAGTAGTATACATAGTAGTTCTTGATACAAGTGTGTGAACAAGGGCTTTTCTGCATGAGTTGCGAAGTCTCGCCTTCGGGTCGTGCTTTAATCGCAATGAGTAGTTCATGCTACAAGTGCGTGAAGTAGTACAAATATTAGTTCATGATACAAGTGTGTGAGCAAGGGCTTTTCTGCATGAGTTGCGAAGTTTCGCCTTCGGCTCGTGCTTTAATCGCAATGAGTAGTTCATGATACAAGTGTGTGAAGTAGTATACATAGTAGTTCTTGATACAAGTGTGTGAACAAGGGCTTTTCTGCATGAGTTGCGAAGTTTCGCCTTCGGCTCGTGCTTTAATCGCAATAAGTAGTTCATGATACAAATATGTGAAGTAGTATACATAGTTGTTCTTGATACAAGTGTGTGAACAAGGGCTTTTCTGCATGAGTTGCGAAGTTTCGCCTTAGGCTCGTGCTTTAATCGCAATGAGTAGTTCATGTTACAAGTGCGTGAAGTAGTACAAATAGTAGTTCATGATACAAGTGTGTGAGCAAGGGCTTTTCTGCATGAGTTGCGAAGTTTCGCCTTAGGCTCGTGCTTTAATCGCAATAAGTAGTTCATGATACAAATATGTGAAGTAGTACACATAGTAGTTCATGATACAAGTGTGTTAAAATAGGCTTTTTGCATGAGTTGCGAAGTTTCGCCTTCGGCTCGTGCTTTAATCGAATTGAGTAGTTCATGTTACAAGTGCGTGAAGTAGTACAAATAGTAGTTCATGATACAAGTGTGTGAGCAAGGGCTTTTCTGCATGAGTTGCGAAGTTTCGCCTTAGGCTCGTGCTTTAATCGCAATGAGTAGTTCATGTTACAAGTGCGTGAAGTAGTACAAATAGTAGTTCATGATACAAGTGTGTGAGCAAGGGCTTTTCTGCATGAGTTGCGAAGTTTCGCCTTAGGCTCGTGCTTTAATCGCAATAAGTAGTTCATGATACAAATATGTGAAGTATTACACATAGTAGTTCATGATACAAGTGTGTTAAAATAGGCTTTTTGCATGAGTTGCGAAGTTTCGCCTTCGGCTCGTGCTTTAATCGCAATGAGTAGTTCATGATACAAGTGTGTGAAGTAGTATACATAGTAGTTCATGATACAAGTGTGTGAACAAGGGCTTTTCTACATGAGTTGCGAAGTTTCGCCTTCGGCTCGTGCTTTAAACTTCGCAACTCATGCACAAGAGCCCTTCTTCACACACGTGTATCATACATTATTGTATCTACGAAGCATGTTAAAATACTGTAGTAGTTCATGATATAAGTGTGTGAACAAGGTGTGTGCTTTAACTTTTGTGCATGAGTTGCGAAGCTTCGCCTTCGGCTCGTGCTTTAATCGTAATGAGTTCATGATACAAGTGTGTGAAGTACTACAAATAGTAGTTCATGTTACACGTGTTTGAAGAAGGGCTTTTGTGCATGAGTTGCGAAGATTAAAGTTCATTGTGATCAAAGTTGCTTTAATCGCAATGAGTGCACAAAAACCCTTCTTCACACACGTGTATCATATATTGGTTTATCCACGAAGCATTTGAAAATACTGTTGAATCTACAAAAAAAATAATTGTTTCTTACCGGTAATATTGTAAAAAATGTAATTTTGAGAGACAAGATGCTTTAAATCACAGACACAATAAGGTTAGAACGTTCAGCGCCTCCGTGGCAAAAGTTGCTAACCAGTAAAAACGCACAGTAACTGGAACGCTATTTGGTCGTTGTCTATGTAATTATTTAGTCGTTGTCTATCTAGATTAACCTAGATTTAATCTAGATTAGGTTAAGTTATATTAGAGCCAGATAAATCCATACTGAGACGCCAAAACTTCTTGATTCAAAATAAAAAAAATAATTCAATTTTAATAAACGTCAGAAAATTTATTTTCACTACGTCTATGTTTTTTGTTTGGCGACGCAAGTTGTTGCCATAGTAACAGAAGTCGTTTAATAATGAAACTCCATTTGATTTACATTGAACTTTTACGCACGATTTTCATACTTTTACACATGATTTCAATAATGGCATTCTTATTATTGTGTTCATTTTAGTGTGTGAGTAGATTTTAGAGGTAATTTTTCTGTGAGCCGAACAATTTAAATGTTTCGGTGGTTACATCAAGATTCTCAAAAATGAACAAAATTGAAAAGTTATGTTATATTAGAGCCAAATAAATCCAAACTGAGAGGCAGAGAGTTCTTGATTGAAAAGTAATTCAATTTTAATATACGTCAGAAAATTTATTTTTAATACGTCTATGTTTTTTGTTTAGTGACGCGAGTTGTAGCCATAGTAACAACAAACAGAAATCGTTTGATAAAGAAACTTTATTTGATTTACATTGAACTTTTACGCACAATTTGGATACTTTTACACACGATTATAATAATGGCATCCTTCACATGCAATAATGTATTTATTAATGTGTTCATTTCAGTTTGTGAGTAGATAAAAATAATTTTTGAATTTTCAACAAATTTCAGAGCTAATTTTTCTATGTGTGCAGAACAATTTAAATTTTTCGGTGGTTTTCATCAAGATTTTCAAAATTTGAGAGCAAAAATGAACAAAATTGAAAGGCTTGTAAAATAGCTAAAATCAGATTAGAAATTAATAGGCTTGTAAAATAGATTAGATTAGGTTAGGTCGGAGCAATTTAAATTTTTCAGTGGTTACATCAAAATTCTCAAAATTTGAGAGCAAAAATGAGCAAAATTGAAAAACTTAGAATAAGGCCGAGGCCGCACTACGGTTTTTTTCCCGCGAGCTTTAAACGCTATAACCGCGAAACCGCCCGAAAAACACACAGTACGTTATGGGCAAAATCAGTCGCGGGAGAAAACCGCAAGTGAGACTGCTTATATTAGCTTACTTGAGTCACAAAATCACAAAACCGCGGCGGTTTAACCGTAGTGCGGCCTAGGCCTAAGTTAGATTAGTCAAGAAAAGTTTTAATTATGGATGTGGCTATTTATACATACAGTATGTATAAGCAATTGGCTATTTATACATACAGTATGTATACGCAATTGGCTATTTATACATACAGTATGTATACGCGATTGGCATTTATACATACAGTATGTATACGCAATTGGATATTTATACATACAGTCTGCATTCAGTCTGTACCAGATATAGTGTTGAATTTTTATAGAGGTAAAAAACAAAATGGACACTAATAAAAATGTCACTCATAATCATACAATCGGTAAAGAAGAATATGGATAATATGGCAAAGGGAAAAAAATGAAGGAAAATGCTTATCACACAACAACGCCATTGATATAATTTATCTAATATCTGCTTGGTTGTACTTTCGATTTCTTGTACTGACGAGCCTGTAATGATTATGCTAGTGTCGGCTGCGTACATAATACAGTTATCTGCTCCAATGTAGTGGATAAGGTCAGCTGTGTATAACGCTAATAGTAGTGGGGCATATGGTTCCTTGTGGTACCTCGACTGATATGTTGGTTGTACTCGATCTAGTATTCCCTATTTAAAAAAAATGATTCCAGTTTGCTAGGTATGATTGGAGCCAGCGTTGTGTTTTGTCTCTAAATCCATATCGTTCTAGTTTCTCTAGTACCTAGTGTATTGTGATCAACACAGTCAAATGTTTTTGACAAATCACAGAAAATTCCCACTGCGCAGTTTCCTTTGTATATTCAATTTATTAATTTTGTGTATACATTTTCTATGCTGTTATTGTTGATTTGTCTATACGAAAGCCATGTTGTTGATTCGGCATTATTTTGTATTTTGTTATGCAGAATGTGATTCTACTTTCCATACAGTATTCTATTATTTTCGCTATTATTGATATTAAGGCTACTGGTCTATTGCCTGTAGTTGTATAAGACAGTTTTATCGCCTTTCTTATGGATTGGTATAATCATTGATGTTTTCAAACACTCGGGAAAAGTGTCTGTTTTGAATGAACAGTTCACAATGTCTAAAATTGATGGTGTCAATTCTTGTAGAACTTCTTTTATGATGTTGCATGGCAGATTGTCTGATTCTGCACTGTTGTTTTTTAATCTCTGAAATATGAGAGCAATTTCTGAATCGGTCATTTCTGCCAAAAACATGTTATTATATAATTTGGGTATATCATCATCATCATTTCCTTTACTCCTCGTGGGAGCATAGGGCATCAACAAACGCTCTCCATCTGATTCTATTCTGAGCCAGGGCCTTTACCTCGCGCCACTCATTTCCGCTTGCCCTGGCTTCCTGTACGACTGTCCTCCGCCAAGTGATTTTTGGACGGCCTCTCTTTCTTGAACCTTGGGGGTTCCAGTCAAGAGCTTCTTTT
Organism: Phosphuga atrata; assembly: GCA_944588485.1. Classification (NCBI taxonomy): domain Eukaryota; kingdom Metazoa; phylum Arthropoda; class Insecta; order Coleoptera; family Silphidae; genus Phosphuga; species Phosphuga atrata. Next base: position 65,644,525 of record OX155900.1, read on the forward strand.
GCAATATCCCCCTCCGGCCTTCTAAGTGTGTGTCCGATCCATTTCCACTTCCTTCTTCTTATTTGGGTTTCAAGACGCTCCATATTTGCTTTTTTCCAAAGTTAAATATTTGCTATGGTATTGGGCCAAAATATTTTAAGTATTCTTCTCAGACACTTGTTCGTGAATACCTGAAGTTGTGATACTATGGTGGTAGTCACTTTCCACGTTTCGCTACCGTAAAGAAGAACTGATACTACATTAGATTTGAAAATTTGAAGCTTTAAGTTACGGGAAGTTTTTGTTGAGTTCCACAGATTGTTAAGCATTCCGAATGCCTGTCGCGCCTTCTGTATCCGTTGTTTTACGTCTTTATCAGCACCACCATCCTGTGAAATAAGGCTTCCAAGGTAGCAAAAACTATCTACTACCTGTACTTGCCTGCCATCTATCTCCAGGTTGCAGGGGGCTGTCGCATTGATCTTTATCAGCTTGGTTTTATCGACATTGATTTTCATTCCCACCTGCATTGCGTACTTTTTGAGAGCCTCCAACTTTTTTTCCATATCTACTTTCGTGTGGGACAGGAGACAGATATCATCGGCAAAATCTAGGTCTTCTAAATGCCTCACGAGCGTCCATCGAATTCCCCTTGTTTTTTTATTTGCTTTCTTCATGACCCAGTCTAAGACTATGGTAAACATAAGTGGGGAGAGCGTGCATCCTTGTTTTACTCCCGAATGCACTGTGAAAGGTGTGCCGCGTTGTCCTTGGTGGATTACCATGCAGCTTGCTTCTTTGTATAGTAATTTGATTATGTTTATGTACTTTGTAGGCACCCCGTAGCTGGCTAGTATTATCCACATAAATTCCCTGTCCACACTATCGAACGCTTGCTTGAAGTCGATGAACAGTAGATAGAGTGGTGACTGCCACTCGACCGACTGTTCAACGATGATTCTGAGGGTGTTTATCTGGTCGGTACAGGACCTGCCAGGCCTGAATCCCGCTTGCTCCTTGCGTAGTGTCGGTTCAACCACATTGCTGATCCGGTCGTGAATTATTTTGGAAACTAATTTGTTAATGGTGTTAAGAAGAGATATTCCTCTCCAATTGGAGCATATACTCAGGTCTCCTTTTTTCGCCAGTTTGATAATTAGGCCTTCTTTCCACGTGGATGGTATTACTTCTGTTTCCCATGCTTCTCGAATTATAGGTGTTATAATCTCGGTGATTCCCTTTATGTCTATTTTAAACATCTCCGAGTATGTCTCGTCAGCGCCAGGCGCCTTGCCGTTTTTAAGGTGTTTGATGGCGGCCTTCACCTCCTCTATGCTTGGCGGGTCGTCTCTAAATCTTCTGTATCCGCTTGGTGTCATAGGACTTTGTGGTACCTCTTCCAACGGTGTGTTTAGGAGCTCTTGGAAGTGTTCTGTCCAGCGGGTTATTTGCTGTGCCTCGGTTGTGCATAGCTTGCCGTTCGTCGTGCGTATTGGTCGTTCTGAGGGGTAGCCTGTGTTTGTGAGCTTTCGTGTCAGGCGATATGTTTCCTTGGTGTTCATGCTGTCAGCAGCTAGTTGCGCTCGGGTTGCAATATCAGCTAGCCATTTCCTCTTATCAGTTCTAGCACTCTTTCCCACTTGCTTATCGGCTGCGTTGTAAATCTGGGATAGCCTTTGTTTATCTTTATCTTCAGCACAGTTTCTTTGTTGCTTTAAGTTTCGGCGGTCTTGGATTAATTTCCAAGTCGCATCAGATATCCATTCTTTTCTCTCATTGTATTTGTACCCAAGGATGTCTCCAGCTCCTCTTAACGCATCTACGATGCTTGACCATCGTTCTGTAATGTCTTTGTTCCCTGTGGTCTTGTCCTTCAGTCTGTTGGCTACTTCCTCTGCGAAGGCCTTTGCCGTCATTTTATCTTGAAGTTTTGCGATGTCAATTTTCTTTGTCTTCCTGGTGGCTTGGCGCTTGGTGTTTGAGATCAGTTTAATACGTAACTGTCCACAGAGAAGGTGGTGGTCGCTATGTACGTCGGCTCCACGGTGATTCCGGACATCAAGCAGTGATGTTCTCCATTTCTTGCTTATGCAAATATGATCTATCTGATTTTGGGTTCTGCCATCCGGTGAGTACCATGTCACTTTATGTATTTCCTTGTGTGGAAAAACTGTTCCGCCTATAAGCAAGTCGTGGTTTGTGCAGAGGTCCGCTAGTAATTCTCTATTTTCATTCATTTCCCCTATACCGTAGTTTCCCATTACTGTCTCCCAGTTAGTGCTGCTTTTCCCAACCTTGGCATTGAAATCTCCCATCACAACTTTTATATCCGTCTTTTTAAGTTGGCGAATTGTGCTTGACAATTGTTGGTAGAATGTATCCTTTTCTTCTTCTGTAGCTGCCATTGTCGGTGCGTAAACTTGAATTATTGATATATACCTCGAGCGCGTTCGGAATCGTGCTGTTATTATCCTTTCTGAGATTGGGCTCCAATCTTCTAAACTTGGCTTTGATTTCTCTGTTAGCATGAATCCGACACCACCTCTGCGCGCCTCGCCAATTTGTTTCCCGGAGTAGAGGAGCACCTCTCCCGTTGATGTTTTCTTTACGCCACTTACTTCCCATCTGATTTCACTTAGGCCTAGTACTTGTAAGTTGTATCTCTAATTTGGGTATATGGTCATAATTAATGTTTATCGGTGTTTTTCGTTATTTGTATCGGTGCATTTTTGGTGCAAATTCGTTCAATTTTGTTGCTACATCTTCCACATTGGAGATGATTTGGTTGTTATCTATTAATGTGATTGATTCTTCAAGATTTTGTTTGTTCTTTACTTTGTTAATGATACGCCATTGTTTATTTGTGGTGTAATTGATTCTATCATTATAAAATTTTCTTTTTGTTTGAATTATTAGTCTCTTATGTTTTTTCTTCGCGTTCTGGTAGTCACTTTTTAGATCTGTTTTTTTTTTTTATTGAGTATAGCTTAAGAAGTTCTTTGCTTGACTTTTTGATTTCTTCCGTAATCCATGGTTTTGTAATAATTTTAACTTTTTTGATTGGGAATGCTTTATAAAAATGATTTTGAAGATTTTTTTATGAATTCTGTTGTTTTCTCATTGCAGTCGTCTCTAGTTAAGTTGCTTTGCCAATATTCTTCTTGTAAGGCTACCTTAAATTTAGATTTGTTTAAAAACTGTTTCGCTAAAGATTCTTTTGAATTCATATTGTGTTCTGCCTGTATGATTTTGTATGTTTCCGCCAAGGAGAATGAATCTGTTGTCTGATAATATTGTATCATGAACTGAGATTCCTTTTTTGTTTTTTTGAGTGAAAATATTGTCAATAATGCTGCTTGCTGTTTACGTTACTCGTGTATGTTGGAAAATTTGATCTTTAAGTCCATATGATCTCATGAGTTCTACTAGATAGAATCTTTCTTTGGTATTGGATTCGAAATGGATGTTGAAATCTCCTACTATTATTATTTCGTCATGCATGTTGAAAATGTTGTCCATGTTCTTTTCCAACAATGTCATACAAGTGGTTAAGGATCCTAGCGGGAGTCTGTATAAGCAAACTAATTTTATTTTATTTTTATTTGTCGAATTTATCCATTGGATCCCACATATTTCTATTTGTTTTTCTATTGACATTAGGTTTGAAAATTATATTTTTTTTGGCCCAAATTAGTACCCCGCCTCCCGTGGTAACTGTGCGGTGGAATGAGCTGCTAAGTGAATGAGCTGATGTCATTTAGCCATGTCTCGGTCAACATAAAATCTGGTTTCAAATCTACGCTTAAAATTTCCATTTGGTTGGTTTTTTCCTTTAAGCTTTGGATATTCATGTATAATAATGATACGTTGTGATTTTTTTCTGAACTCTTTGTATATTGGTATATTTATTACGTAGTCCATGGTTTTCTTAGCTCTCGGAAAAAAAACGATTGACGCGTACGTATTTGGGCCATATTTCAGGGTATTTTATTTCAGTTAGTTGTTCAAAGGGAATCGTGATTATAAAAGACGTGTATGCTTCTGGAAATTTTCAATTCAGTTTCATGCATTGTATGTTGGTCAACCCTTTATTACTTAGGTATTTAATTACTTCTTCTTCTGTTAGTGTTGGGTGATGAGATTTTGTTGATGATAATAATTGATGAGAAGCATAAATTATTGTATGATTTCAAGAAATGCTTGTATTCCTAATCATATGAGGAATATGAAGAGCAGAAAAAATAATTTTTGGAAATTTGTAAATCTGTAATTTGTATAGTTTTTATAGGAACAAAAGATAAATATGTAACACTTAAGGAACAATTCCTTAAAAATTGGGATAGTTGTAAAGAAATGTGGGTACATTATTTTAGAAAACATTTACCATTAATGGGACGCACTTAAACAAACAGAATTGAAGGATCATTTTGGACCCTTAAATAATACATACAAACTAAATATCATAGTTTGCCAATAATTTACGTATGTATTATGTAAATCATAAACTGTATTGATTCAAGAATAAATATAAAATTAGCCAAAAATAAACAAACAGTTTTTTAAATTATGGATAGTGATATCGAAATAAGAAATATACTTGAAGGATGTTCTGAAGCCCTCACAGAGACAGGAATATTTTTTTTCATAGACAGTTAAAATTATTTCAAACTTTAGAATCCAAAATGAGAATTAAAAACATTGGCATTGAGGAAAATCTTGATAACAAAATATCAAAATTTTTAAATACATCGGTGGAAACATGTTTGTATTCATTTTAGAATTCTTTTAGTGCACCACGTCGTCATTCTTTTGACAATAAAATAAATTAATTTGGATATATTTTCAAAAACTTGTTTTCATGCAAGATATATTTCAACTGAAAATGCACTAAATATGGATACAGATGTTTTAAATCTAAACATTGATGATTACATTGAAAATGAACTTAAGAGTAGTGTGCGTAGTGCAATTAAACGAGAAGAATCTGAAGAACAAATTCGGTATAATGCCGAGTCAATCGAGCCCTGCCAGCCCCTCAAATCAATCAAATTAAAACTTACAATTCAAATCTAAAATAAAATCCAAAGGACGTCCAAAGATAAAAACTAAGCACACCACCTTTTACAAAAAATTTCACTGATTTAGTGATACTTTGAATTTTATTTATGAGTTTATTGCGCAAGATTGTTAATGAACTTTAATAAATAAAACTATGATTATTTATAATTGTGTAGTTATTACCAAAATAGTAACTGCAATATTTGTAGATACAGTCAGTATGTGCAAATAGTCAATTGCGAATGAATACTATATGTATAAATAGCCAATTGCATATACATACTGTATGTATAAATAGCCAATTGCGTATACATACTGTATGTATAAACAGCCACATCCTTTAATTATCGTCTCATCAATCTAGTGCTACATGTCCTAAACCTTGACGATTCAATCGTGTCTGCTCTGACTGGAAAGAGCAGACACGATTGAATCGTCAAGGTTTAGGACTTGTAGGACTAGATTGATGAGACGATAATTAAAACTTGTATTGACTAATCTAGCTTAGGCCGCTTTGTCATTTTACTCCAAACTTAGTGGTCTAGTCTTGATTATATTGTATATTCTATATTTGGAACTACCTAAACTACCAAGAACACTCGAAAATGGTTTGCTAATCCAATTTTGAAACACTGCAAGTACACTGAAATATACGAAAATATTTTGGATTTGCCACAATGGAATGGATCCAGATTAAGGCTCAAGTGAAGAGTTACCACAATAGGGATTAAAACATTTCAACTTGAGTACAAAGCCAGAACCCCTCATTGTTCGCACAGTCTTAATAACTTGGACTTTTCTGTTTAAACTTTCCTGTTTTATTCAACATGTCTAGTCGAAACAGACTAGTTTTATCAATCTATACTAGTCTTGTCTACATCTGTATTTTAGTTTGGATTAAAATTTTGGTTTTTAATAATTTCAGTGAACTCTGCAAGGTCTAGTTCCCTCTCCTCTTTCTCAATTAGGGCTTCACACGAGACGAGATAGGGCGACTAGGGATATTAGTCTTGTCTACATCTGTATTTTAGTTTGGATTAAAACATTGGTTTTTAATAATTTTAGTGAACTCTGCAAGGTCTAGTTCAGAGGTGTCCAAACTACGGCCCGCGGGCCAAACCCGGCCCGGCAGGCGATTTTATCCGGCCCGCCAAGGATTTTGAAAAATTTCGTAAAATATAAATGTAGCGTGGCGCGTCGGTATTAGATCTCGCGCAGATGAAAAGCGCATTCGGTTAGAATGAGCACGGTATCACGCTCGAAAAAGTACAGTCTGGTATTCAAGTATTTTCGGTAGTCGGCGATGCGACTCGGCCGCTCGACTACATGAATGATTTTGTACTCTGACTGCAAGTAGGCGGCGCGGAGCGGTAAGCTCCCCATTCACGATCAGTTAGACTGATCAGTTGAAATGACGAACATCCAAAAACTGACCGTGAGTGTGAAATCTTAACGTAAAATTTTGAACTGACGGCAAACCACCGATTTACCGGGCGCACGGTCGTAGTTTAACCGCCATGGCGTCAGGACGTGCAATAACTGAAGAATTTATACAAAAATAGCTTAAAATATATAGATTCGTCCATTCTCAAATAGTTACGCCAGTCACTGGGTTTCAGTGACAACTCATTTAACAAATTAATATGAGATAACTGATATTTCTTTTTTAACCATTGTTTTGTTCAGTTTTTTTTGTTGTTTTTCTATTGATTCTATTGCTACAAGCAGCAGCCGTCATAAGTAGAATATCCTCTTCGGAATACGATTCCATTTTTTTAAGTTACGCGGTGAGAAATTTGCTAGCCAGATAGAACACGTGACAATCGAGAAATGAAGGCCGGATTTAAGCCAGTGAGTGGGGAAATCATTTTGAACTGATCAGTTTTAACTGATCAATTCTAAACGTCAGTTCAACTGATCAGTTTAAACTGACCGTGAATGGCGGGCAGTAGACTGCACTCAACTGCAGTGCCTGCAAAGGTACGAGATTGTCCACGACAAACAAAAAATTCGTCGGCCGCGGAGCTTATTTACATTCTTTACAGTTGATATATTGTAAACTGGTATGTTTAGATTTATATTTAATATATTATAACTTAATTATTATGTTAATATTATTTTTTAAAGTTGAACATGGAAACACAAAGAAGAAAAGTAGATGACGAGTGCCGCGTTTTTAAAGAAGAATGGGGATTCAAATATTTCTTTGTGCAATCGCAGTCAAAGAATGGCAAAGCTATATGTGTAATTTGCAATGACACTGTTGCTGTAATGAAGGAATACAATTTACGTCGACATTATGAAACAAAACATGCTTTAGCTTACTCACAATTTAAGGACAAGCAGCGTACTGAAAAATTTGAAAAAATGAGTCGTAGTTTGTCTTCTCAGCAAAATTTATTTAGGAAGGCAAACTCGGAAAATGAATCATTGACTTTAGTTAGCATGAAACTTGCTTATTTGTTGGCGAAAAAAGGGAAACCCTTTATGGATGGAAACATCGTTAAAGAGTGTATGATGGAAGCTGTTGGGGTATTATGTCCGGAAAAGGTGAAACTTTTCAAAACGATAAGTCTTTCCCGCAATACTTTTGCTCGTCGAATTGACGATATTGGCAATAATATACTCCACCAGATTTCTGGGAAAGCACAGCGTTTCACTCACTATTCTATAGCGATGGATGAATCGACCGACGTTAGTGACACCTCACAACTTTTAGTATTTGTTCGTGGAGTTGACGACGATCTTAATGTCACCCAAGAATTAACATCGGTTAACAGCATGCATGGCACTAAAACTGGAGCAGATATTTTTTAAGGAACTACAACAGACGTTGACCAAATATAACTTTGACTGGAATCGACTCCAAGGTGTGACAATTGACGGAGGATGAAACATGTCTGGTGCAAATATTGGGGTGGTTGGGCTAATAAGAAAATCTTGTGAAAGCGCAGGAGGAACAGTACCAATTTTTCTGCACTGTATCATCCACCAACAAGCCCTATGTGTAAAACATGTCGACAGGAGCTGCGTTTTGAAACCAGTTGTTTCTGTCGTAAACTTTATTCGATCACGTGCACTCAATCATCGCCAATTTCGATCTTTCCTCGAAGAAATTGAATCTGAGTATGTTGACTTGTCGTATTATACAGCAGTTCGATGGCTTAGCTGTGGAAAAGTGTTATTGCAGTTCTTCAAGCTCAGAAAAAAAATTAAAATTTTTCTTACGGAAAAGAATCACCCTGAACCGCTTTTATCGGATGCAGAGTGGCTCTGGAAGTTGACAATTTTTGCAGATGTCGTGGCAGACGTAAATAACTTGAGTTTAAAGCTCCAAGGTAAAAACAACTTAATTTGTGATTTATTCGAGCAAATCAAAGCATTCAGAGCCAAGCTGATATTGCTCGAAAGTCATATGAATGAATATAATTTTTCCCATTTCACGTGCTGTGAAAAATTTAGTACAGAAACTGACGAAAGATTTCCCACCATATTTGCAGTAAAAGTAATCGCGGATTTAAAACTAGAATTTCAAAAGCGTTTTTCTGATCTTGACATAAATTCAAGGGAAATTCGGCTGTTTCAAAATCCATATGACTGCAACGTTGGCGACGTTTCAAGTCAGTTTCAAATGGAAATAATTGATCTTCAAGCTAGCGATCAAATCAAGAACAAATACAAGGAAGGAAACGATCGATTTTTACAAATTTTTGGACGCAGAGTTTCCAAATTTAAAGCAATTGGCTGGTAAATTTATTTCTATGTATGGCACTACCTATATGTGCGAACAAACTTTTTCCAGGATGAAGTATCTGAAATCTAAATATAGGGCAAATTAATCGGATGATCATTTGCAATCATTGCTAATAATTGGTGTTTCCAATTTGAATCCCAACTTTGAAGAAACTCTCCAGGAAAAAACCCAGTTCCACCATTCCCATTAAAAATTGCATGAAATAATTTTATAATAATATAATTTAGACATGTTTGTTTAGTATTGTTATATCTGTAATTTACTATAAAAAATAAAATTCAATGCTGCTTTACTTGTAATAAGGTTTTTTAATTCACATATTTACAATGCTTGGCCCGCGCTAATGAATTTAAATACCAAACTGGCCCTCGCAGCAAAAAGTTTGGATGCCTCTGGTCTAGTTCCCTCTCCTGTTCCTCAATTAGGGCTTCACACGAGACGAGATAGGGCGAGAGTTTCAAAAATCTCGTCTCGCTCTCGTTAGTTTTGAAAAAAAATACTCTCGTCTCAGTCTCGCTCTCACTCTAGGAACCGTTTGTCTCGTCTCGCTCTCGCTCGCGTAACCATTTGTCTCGTCTCGTCTCATTTCGTCAAATAGCGTTCTTGCTAGAACTTATTGTTAAGATAGTCCAAAACGAGGTAATCATTAATTTTATTGTAACTAATATATGCGTGATTAATTGTTATATAGATAATTATTATATAATAAAATACAATTTTACAATACTATTTGAACTTACAAGTTACGAAACAATGAACTTTAAACTATTTAACTAATTTAAATTTTACACTTACAAGATGACCAAGTAATGATACTTGTCCGAGGCCAGAACGAGCAGTTCAAATTTATGCAAGAAAATATTACGGTTGCCCGTTTCAGATAGGGCTTCCAATACCGGAATCCCGGGGTACCGAAAATATACGGATATTCTTTCCGGTATTAGAAAATCGGTATTACAAAAAAAATACCGGTATTTCGGTATTGGCATAAAATTTATTATTTTTTAATTATCTTAGATATTTCAATAGATCTTTTCATAGTTTGAAGTTTTTTTGTGCGCATGTGTCAATTTCCGCCATGTTATATGTCAAAAAGTGCCCGAACTTTTTAACTAAATATGTGCCCGAAACTTTCATATTCCCGCCTTTCAAACTTGGCGGATGCGCATGCGCTTAACTAACCGTAAAAAGTATTAACACAGAATAAGAACAAGGATAATAAATTAAATAAAGGGCGTTTTCTGCAGCAAGTCACTTATGTACAAAGATTCGGTCCAGTCCGAACGACGAAACAATTCATTGTCTTTGTTTTTTTACGGGCATATTTTAATAAAACAAACTCGAATTGCGAAATGTAGTAAAGTTTATGACAATTTGCTATAAATAATTTGTTTTCTATATAGAGAACAATTTGTTTTCTATATTGTTAGTTTATTTAAATAGTGTTCTATTTTTTTGTAAAATTTATAACTAAAGAAATATATTTTTCTTTTGTTTTCTTTTTAATTAACCATCATTATCATTGATATTTTTAGAAGTCTGACGAAAATTGATTGATTTTTTCTGATAATACCGATATCAATGCCGGTATTCCGGTTTTAAAAACAAATAATGCCAAAATACTGGTTTTAATTTTTCGGTCCGGTATTGGAAGCCCTAGTTTCAGAGTCAAAGATTGAAGACGAAGTATGACTGAGATCAGATATGAGACTCTCGTGTCTCGTAAAAGCGACATCACATACGCTCCCGTGTCGCGAGAGCGAGACCACGTACTGTCCCGCTCTCGAGAGAATAATTTTCAAAACTTTCTCGTCTAGGTCTCGTCTCGCTTTTACGAGACGAGGCGAGAAAAATATCGTTCTCGTGTGAAACCCTATTCTCAATACTTTAGTCCAAGTTTCTCAGCTTCAAGTCGACTTATCTCAACTCAAGTCGACTCAGCTCAAGTCGACTGGCTTCTCGTTTTCTGGACATTTTACGGATTTTGATGGATCAGTATTGGGCATGTCCAAATTCGGAACTTTGTCGTTTACTTGATCTGTTTTTCTAAATTTTCTGTTTTGCATTTTTCCTTTTGGAAATTTTGCTGGGAAAGTTTCAGCTCTTTTCGAATCTCTTCGATTTCGGCAATTTTTCCCCTTGTGTTCTTTGCACTTCTCTTCCTCATAATTTCGTTTTTGTGCTGCGAAAAGTTTTCATTTACAATTTCCGATTTCCAATAAAACAAATCACTTTCCATAGTCTTATTCCTATGCAGTTGATATTGCAATTTCTTCTTCCTCATTTCCGCGTTTTCATTGAAAATCCCAGCAAAATCTGCCGAAGCTTCTTCCAGCCGACTTTTCAGCACATCTTTCCTCTGCTGATTCGCACAATCCAAACTTTTACCTGCATCTTGCAATTGTTTCAATTTCTCGCGCATTTTCCTCGTTCTTCTTCTTCTGCAAGGTGGAGCACGGAAGGAGAGCATACATTAGTTTTAACACCTAGACCCAACCAGTTCCACATCACGAATTCCGACCAAAATCGAACAGGAAGTTTTCAAAATATTCAAAAATAGCGAGGAAATGTATTTACCTTAGAAAGATTTCAATGAAATTTTTACTGAATATGGATATCCGCAAGAAGTACCCTTTGAGCAAATTTGAACGATCCACCTCGAATGAGGGCGGCATGGGGAATTATTTTTGAATTATTTCTTGTCAACGCTCCAAAATAAAAAGAAAATCCTGATGTTTTTTTGGTTACCCGAAGGAAATCAAAGTGCTGAAAACAGTTTTCCGGTTTATCTCGCTCTAAAGTTACAAATAAACAAATTTTATATAGTTTGTCGCTTTACACAATCACGCTTTTTCGACTAATTTGACGCCGTCATAACTTTTGAACCGCTCACCAACAGAGACTTCTAGTCGACACCAATCGATTCAGCGTCCCAAAATTAGTCGGAAGACGTATATACTATTCCCTGGGAAGCTTTCAGTTAAGAAATACCATCGATACGGGAAGTATAGACCGCGGAAACGACGAAATGCGAGAAAATCGATTTTGTCAAAATCGTTATTTTTTGAGTCACAGCAAGATTTAAAAACGCCTCTGAAAGCATTTTTGCTGCTGATCACAAATATGCAAATTATATTTCACCCGCTACTTCTCTTCACTATCGCCTACCAAAATTTATTAAAAAATTGAGAAATTTCGGCGCTTAAGTACAGATCTTTGAAACTAATGAATTTCCCGAGGACAATCTAAGTGTGTCAATAGGCAAATAACCTTCTGAAAACGATGCTGCAAACCGTTTTTGATTATCTGCAACCATTTCTGAGATATTGACTTATCAAATCGACAAACGTAAAATTTCAGTTTGAAATATCTCGATGAATAATTGAATCGATCCGAATAATTTACACATCGACTTGTTCGTCTTGTCGAGTAGTTTCTGTGTGCCAAAAATCATTTCGATGCTCTTTGCCGTTTTTGAGAAAATTGAATAAAACCGAAAAAGCACAATTTTTTCTACCGAAATGATGATTTTTTTTTTTGACGAATTGGACGTTTTGCCAATCTTTTGGGATTCTTAAATCCGTTAAATATTTGTTGAATACTATTTGTAAGGTCTCTAGTAAGATATCTCCCCGAATTTCAACATTTCGCACGTGATGTCTTCTGTTGTTCTTCATTTGCTACTTCTTCTTCATATGGCGTCTTCCTTAAAGAAGGTTGGCGATCATTTCTTTAAACGCTTGCCTGTCTTTTGCAATGTGAAATATTTGTTCAACACTGAGGTTAGTCCAGTCCCTGATATTCCTCAACCAAGATTTCTTTTTTTTTTCCTATACCTTTTCTTCCCTGCATGATTTCTTGTAGGATGGAGTGTTTGTCTGGTACGTCAGGGAGACCATATATCTCCAAAACTATTTACCACGGCGCTAGAAGACGTTTTTAAAATACTAGACTGGGACCGGTGTAATAACCGAAAAACAGAATATCGAACTTTGAGATATGTTGTTTTTTATTTTGGTGATTGTCTTCAGTTTTCTGCCGTTTCCAATTCTTCTTCTTGATTTGTGGCTCTAGCAGTCTAAGGAATTTTAAGTATGCGTCTGCAGAGCCACATTTCAAATGCCTCCGATCATTTGATGAATTGTGTGCTTTTAGCGTCAAAATTCAACAGCTGAGACCATACATAACATTCTAGAAACCTTATTCTCATGGCTAAACTTAATTTCTTATTTGTGAACATTGACTTGTATTTTATAAATCCTGTCCGGGCTATTTCTATTTTGACTTTTATCTCCTCATCTTGGTCCAATTGTGAGTTGGACCATTTGCTTAAATGCATTATATATCTCCGGCTTCGAAATGTCGGGTACATCTTCTGAGCACTCGTTGCACACTTTGATGTTGGATATTTTTGGATTCGGTATTGAGGACGTATATAGGCGGGCGTAGTAGTGTTCAGCTATACCCTTTTGATTTGTTATGAGAGTCCCTTGTTGTGTTTCCATTTTTGTGATTTTAGGTTTACCCACTGAGATTTTCGTATTCAGTACTTTCATGCTTGCGTTGTTTGCTACCGTGTTTTCTATTAGCCTTTCCTCATTTCTTTTATTAAGCTCCTTGTATCCGGAGTTGTCTCTGAGTGTTTTTTTTCCTCTGATCCATTAAAACTAATAATGGTACTTAGGCGTAATCTGCATTCTTTCTAGTTCATTGTTCCATACTTCCTTATTGACGGTGTGTACGTGATCCGTTAGAAAAGTATCCGACCTTTAGTCGGTAAAAAAAAACTGGCATTCCTGGAGCGTTGGAAACCTAATCACCCTCAAAGTAATCTCCTTGGGCCTCCACACACTTCTCCCAGAGATGCCGCCATTGTTGGAAGCTTTCCGAAAAAGCCTCTTTCGGAATCGACTTTAGCTTGGTTGTCGTTCCTTTCAATGGCCTCTCCCTCCTTTTTCGACCTAATACACCGTCGTCTCCGCCGTCGTCTGGTCCCAAGCCCAGGGTGTGAAAGGAGGAGGGTGGTCGGCCTGCCGCGCCGACCAGAATCGGGAAACCGAAGAAACTAGGCAAGAAACCGCATGGATACACGACTTAACCACTTACGAATAAATGCTACCGCATCCGGGGCAGCCGATGCGCCAGCTTTGGGAACCAGGGATGCTGGTGAGAAGTGGACTACTGGCCAAACACTCAGGTTAATCACACCGAAATCAGAAATACGAATCGCCGCATGGAATGTGCGAACGGGACATCACGTTGGTCAAAAGGAAATTATCGCCAAGGAATTATTGAAATGCAAAATATCGATCTGTGCATTATCAGAACTGCGGCTCACAGGATCTGGGACAATGAAGGTTGACCCACCATCAATCGACGAGACGATGACGCTATTCTATTCTGGTGGCGACAAACGAGAAGCGGGCGTTGGCTTTATGGTTGATCGACGGTGCTCTGCCAGTGTTATCGCATTCCAACCGATATCCGAGCGTCTGGCGGTTATCACTATTGATGGAACGATTAAGACCCATATCGTATCCGTCTACGCCCCAACTGAGACCAGCCCGGACACAAACAAGGATGAATTTTATGCCCAGTTTCAACACACACTGGATACAATACCCCAAACCGAATTAATCGTACTTATGGGCGACTTTAATGCACATACGGGTGCAGATCGAACCGGTTGGGAAGAAACGATGGGAAAATTCGGATACGGGGAAATAAATGACAACGGATTACGCCTCTTATCATTTGCAGCGTCAAACAACTTGATCATCGGCAACAGCATCTTTCGTCACCCCCTCAAACATCAACTCACGTGGCGAAATCCATCCGGCAACGATTCGGCGATGTTGGACTACATTTTGGTCAACACTAGATTCCGATCGACGCTCAAAGATGTACGTGCGATGCGTGGACCCGACTGTGGATCAGACCATTATCTTGTCCGAGTGAAACTACAATTGAAATTACAAAGAGCAAAGAAAAAAGGCACCACCATCAGCCAAGAGGAACTGGGCTTGTCTGCGAGACTCTGAAACCAGCCGAAAATTTCAAATCGCATTATCCAACAAATTTGCAGCACTCACGATACCAGTCGATATCAACATAGAAGAAAAACAACTTTCTGAGTCTATTGTGGGGTGTGCAACGGAGCTGTGTCCGCCAATCCGTCGACGGACGCAGCAATGGATCTCGGACGACTGTCTCAATCTAGTCGACCAGCGGAAGCAAATGAAACACGTCGATTTCAAACAATACCGACGATTGAACAAAGAAGTTCGACAGAAAATGAAATTGGAACGGGAAGCTTACTGGAATAACATCGCGGCTGACATGGAAGAAGCAGCGTCAAGGCATGAGTACCGGACGCTGTACCAGACAATCCGACGGTTAAGTGGCAAAACAACATCAACAAATGACAATATCAAAAAATTGGATGGAACTTTCGTGACCTCTCATCAGGAACGTCTACAGCGGTGGAGAGAATTCTTTCATCAGCTGTACAACCACAATCCGCCAGTAGGTCCAGCACCCGAACTGCCGATTATTGAGCAGCCGATAAATCAGTTTCCCTATACTGAACCAACAATCAATGAGGTGAAGACGGCAATAAAATCCCTGAAAAATGGTAAAGCGCCGGGAGGAGATCAAGTAACTGCCGAAATGATCAAAGCCGGGGGAGACGTCTTATTACATCAACTTCACGTTCTCACACTGCATATATGGCATTCAGATTGTGTTCCATCCGTGTGGAAGAAAGCGATTGTTGTGCCTATTTTGAAGAAAGGCGACAGTCGGGAATGCAAGAATTACCGTGGTATTAGCCTCCTCTCGATCGTCGGCAAAGTATTTATGAAAATCATACAATCAAGACTACAGAAACATCGAGAGCAAACAAGCCGGGAAGAACAAGCTGGATTTCGACCACATCGAGGATGCATCGATCAGATATTTGCTCTCCGTCAGCTAATGGAAGAAAGAATTCGATGTGGCAAACGAACTGTCATCGTCTTCATCGATTTCAAATCTGCTTTTGATTGCATCGATTGGACAAGCTTGTGGGAAGCCCTGAAGATCGAACACGTGCCACTGAAAATCATTCAACTTCTTCAAGCATCGTACGACGGCTCAACCAGCAATGTTCGTATCCGAAACGACATGTCTGAGGAATTCCCGATTCGAACCGGAGTCCGGCAAGGAGACGTGGCCTCGCCGCTCCTTTTTAACATTGTGATCGACACGATTATGCGAAAAGCGTTTGATGGGCGACGCGGAGTTCGATATGATGACAAAAACTTCCTAACCGATCTGATGTTCGCCGATGACAGTGCGGTTTTCGCCAACACAGATGCCGAAGCAACAGACACCTTGTATGACATTTCCCGCATTGCCCAGTCATACGGACTGAGAATCTTACAACGGATGGATCTGAAGCCAGAGTTTACCTCGATGGAACCACAATCGAGCAGGTACCACAGTTCAAATATTTGGGATCACTGGTTGTGGAGAAGAAAGTAGCTTCGACAGCCGAAGTTCACAGCCGGATAGGCCAGGCAACAGCAACGTTTGCTTCACTCAAGTGGTGCATATGGAAGCGGACGAATATTACCATCAAAACCAAAATACGCCTATACCGGACGCTGATCCTCCCAATTCTTCTTTATGGATCGGAAACATGGACATTACTCAAACCAGACCTTATCAAGCTCGAGGCCTTCCAAATGCGATGCCTGAGACAGATTCTCTGCGTCTCACTCCTCAACCATCTCCGAAATGAGACAATCAGAGAAAGTTGCGACCAACAGACACCGATTGTTGAGGAAATTCAAAAACGCCGATTACGATGGTTCGGCCACATCTGTAGGATGGGCGACAATCGAGTACCGCACAAACTCCTATGGAAAAAACGACCTCTTGATTGGAGAACACAAAAACAAGCACCGAAGACCACATGGTTGAAACACGTAGAGAACGATTTAAAAAACCAGCGAATAACAACAGCTGAGGCAAAAACCGTTGCAACTGATCGATTAGCATGGAAACGTATAGTGAATGGAGCACGGAATCTAGCGGCACCAACAGCAGCGTAATGGCTACGAGGTCGACCACCTCTCCATGCGCCGGCTATGGATTAAAGAAGAAGAATGGCCTCTTGACTTTATAGCTAGAAGTCGCATGGGGCCATATCAGGAGAGTAAGGAGCCTGTCGAACCAGAGGAGTCTAGTTTTTCATTTAAAAAAATTAATACTTTTCCGAAGGAAACATAATAGTGTTTAGGGACGTCTTGAAGAATAGGGAACATGCAAGTGGATTAAATTTACTTGATTTTGTTACCTCCGATAATTTATGATCTTAACATTACACCTATACCACTATTTTCTCATTTAGTTTGTATTTAATGCCATAACACTTAAATCAAATATTCCAAAATATGCAAGCGAAATTAAAATTTGCGAAACGCATCACCATTGATCGATATGGTATGTGGCGTGCACGTTGGCATTTATCGGCGTCGATGTAAGTATGGACTATACACCTCGATTGAGACTTTGTCAAACACTTTATCTGGTGTAGGTACATAAGTGTTTTTGCATTCCGGTACTATACAATCTATAAAAGTTTTTCAGCTTTTTCCGTTCTCGAAATAGCAAATTCAAACTGAAAATCCTGAAAATTTTGGACTAAAAGTCCAAAATAAGCGATATAAGCGAATAAGCGATTTGGTCGATATGGTATGCGACGTGCACGTTGGCATTTATGGGCGTCGATGTAAGTAGGGTGGACTATACACCTCGATTGGGACTTTGTCAAATACTTTATCTGGCGTGTTTATAAGTGTTTTTGCACTTGTAAGTAGGTTGGCACGATGTAAGTAGGTTGGACTATACACGTCGATTGAGACTTTGTCAAACACTTTATCTGGTGTAGGTACATAAGTGTTTTTGCATTCCGGTACTATACAATCTATAAAAGTTTTTCAGCTTTTTCCGTTCTCGAAATAGCAAATTCAAACTGAAAATCCTGAAAATTTTTGACTGAAAGTCCAAAATAAGCGATATAAGCGAATAAGCGATTTGGTCGATATGGTATGTGACGTGCACGTTGGCATTTATCGGCGTCGATGTAAGTAGGGTGGACTATACACCTCGATTGGGACTTTGTCAAACACTTTATCTGGCGTGTTTATAAGTGTTTTTGCATTCCGGTACTATATAATATCTATAAAATAGTATTTTAGCCTTTTTCCATTCTCGAAATACGAAATTCAAACTAAAAATCCTGAAAATGCAAATAGATTATGCAACACTGAATGACAAATGGTATGTGACGTCATCGAAAGCGCGCGTAAAAAGGGACCGTTCAAACAGGTCGTAGAAGACGAAACTAACAGACCTAGTCTTGACTGCTTAATGTTGTCTGTCTTGTCTGTCCAGTAATTACGTGATTGGCAAGGGTTGCGGGTGTGACGTCGCGAGAGACTTATCAGCGCGAACGAAAACAAATGGTATTCATTTAGACCTGGCTTATCAGCGCTCGTGCATGAGTTTTTATGTCCAGATTTGTGTGCATGCCTATATATGTATGTGTATATTGCGTGTATGTGAGTGTGTGCATGTGTGTTTTTTCGGTATGGGATTTCAAGCTTTGTGGCCGCCCTGTCTAATCAATAACGTAAACAATGCGAAAATTACGAGTCCGAAAAATATTGAAATTGGAAAGGATTTGCCACAAAAGTCATTCTTGTAAACAACTTGTCTTGTCTATCAGTCTAGTTATGTATGTCTACCTAATCCAGTCTAGTCTTGGAAGTGTATTAAATATAGGTGTCTATTGAACGGTGAATTTAAATGGGGGTGTCGAGTGTTGATGTTAAAAGCGCGATGCTCTTCGGGGGTGGCTCGTTTGATACGTACACACATATATATTTTTTGCTGTCGCTGGAAAGCCCCTTCTGTATTTTTGGGGGGTTAATCTGTGCTTCTGGTCGCTTAGATAAGGCAATCGCATCGACTCCCCTCAATGAATCACACAAGCGGCATTATTTAGGGCCGACACCATCTATTAAATCCTTATCGGAATCATAATAAATGTTTGCTATATGGAATAATAAAATAATCCCATTCCCTTCACCAAAATGCGACGATAATTAATATTTATCAAGACCAAACAGACAATTGCCTAGACAGAAGAGATTAAGCAGACTAGATAAACAAGAGGAAATTGATTAAACTAGAGAAATCTACGTAGAGAAGATTGAATGTTTGGGCTGTGGTATCCCGCAAGGTTCTTAATCAGGACAAGACAATTACGTCAGTGTATACAAACAAGAACAAGGGCAATAAACTAGATCGGCAATATTAGACTTAAGTCTAAATATGCAAGACTAGACTAATTAGATTAGACAATGCGATTATAAGTAATATATTTATAGCAATATATTTTTCTGGAAATAATTTTGCCTTCTTGCTGTTTTTCGCGATTGTCAGGTTTCGCCTTGAAATTGTAAGCGAGGGAGGATAAGTGCGGATCGAGATGGAAAAATGCGATAAGGTCTTGTACGACGACACTAAAACACGAAACTTTACAGACACGCCACGTTTTCTCGCACAAAGAAACGAAACACAATAAACCAATTTAATCCTGTCTGTCTAAATTTATTTGTTTATCTAATCTAGTTTGTCTAGTCCTGAATGGGAACCTTGTGGGGTACCCAACTTTTTTTTTAAACAGAACTAGTCTGAAAGAAACGAAACACAATAAAACAATTTAGTACCGTCTGTCTAAATTTATTTGTCTATAAAATCTAGTTTGTCTAGTCCTGAATGGGAACCTTGTGGGATACCTACTTTTTTTCAAACAGAACTAGTCTGCACATTTTAGCTTGTTTAGTTGTATGTCTAGTGCTATCTGCCAAATCTTCATGTCTAATCTTTAATTTTGTTAAATCTAATTCAGTGATTCACATTAAATGCTGAACGTTCGCCGGGGACGATGAGCAATTCGTATTCGAAACGCGGAGCGCGTTGATAATTTTATTACCGTCCGATTAGAACAAGACACGCGTCCCCTCTCTCCCGCTCGCCCTCGCGACCTCCCGCCCTTGTTCCAGTTATTTATTGAACCCTGTCCCCCTTTGCGCTTCACCTTTACGACTCCGGTTCCCATCGTCCCCGTCCACTTTATGTATAATTCCAATTTCATTACTGCTTACAAACCGACAAAACCCCTTTTTCATACCAACTATAACAACATAAATCTTATCGAACTAGTCAACTCGTCAACTAGTCTTATATTATCTGTCTAGATTTGATTCTTAAGTCTAATTTCTTCAAATCCTCACTGTCTTGATTAAGAATCTTGCTGGAACTAGATCTACCAAATAGGTATCCCACAAGATTCCAATTCAGGTCTAGGCAATCGAGAATTAGATAGTGATATCATCTTTGTATATAAAATTAATCCATATTTTTATTGTCCTGATTAGGAACCTTGTGGGATATCATGCTTGCGTTATAAGTCTGTAGATAACTTATAGCCAAACTTTGTCTTTTTCACACTGCTTGTGTAGTTTTTGTTGTAGACATAAGTCTATATACACCGAGTGTCTATATACATCGAGTCTTATGCAGTCTTGCAACCTTTGTATCAACCCCTTGACATACGGATAAAATGCGCGTTGACGTGCCCATATACATGTGATCTTATGACATATGTCGTGTATATGTCATAAGATCACATGTATGCTTAGAGACGTCATTGTATCTCAAGCAGTTAAAGTGCATATACATTTGTTTATGATATTCTAGAATCGGATTGTTACATTAATGTAGATTGTTGTTACATTAAAGTTGCATTTCTGTAGGAAGAATAATAAATTTTTTTGTGTTATCTGTTATATGCCGGCGGCATAAATTCGCAATAAACATAATTGAGCGTGTGCGAGTTTGTGTGTATCAGTGTGTCTATTCTTCACGGACGTGGCGTCTGGAAAATTGGGTAGGAAACGTTGAATCAAATTTTATTGCCCGGTTCCCAGCGCGACCTCCCATGCAATTACACGGCGGAATCCTGGCCCGAAAAACCGCCGGCAATTAAATCCGTCACGTCGGCCCAAAACAAACCATTAAACGTTAGACACGGCCGGTGTGCGGCGCCCTCCCCACCGACCGGAACGGATTCCGGTTACGGAACTATCTTCGCGACGTGTGCCACACATTAGATACTCACACTAAACGTCTATTACGTTTAGTCATACGCAATTACAACTAAATAGATAAGCAATTGAGAGAACAAAATCCTAAACGAACTCAACCTACTACACCGAACAGAATATATAATTCTTGATAAACAGTTATACGAGAAACAAGACTAAATATTATCCAAATGAGACTAAATATTAAACAGCCAAAGCTCTTCATGTTGTCTCCTATTCTTGTTTCTTGTGGTTACAATGGTGTAGTGGTGAACGCATCCGCTAGCTATACATGAGATCCCGCGTTCAATCCCAGGCCAAGCCGTGAAATTTTTTCAAGGAACTATGCTGTGGCCAACACTGATTAAGGCCACCTCGTGGAAAGCAAGGGCAATATACCACGAGTAATTCTGCCTAGTAAACCTATCATTATCTAATCACCTAGTGCCGTTCCGAACCGGTGATAAACTGCTAGGTCCCGTATATTAGTGGATGATTCGTTCCGCAAGTATGCGCGAGAGGTTGGAGAGTACGGTCTTGGAGAGTACGGCACCTTAAGAAGAAGAAGGCTCTTCTTAACAAGAAGAAGGCTCTTCGTCTTCTTCCTGTGGTGCTACAGTCCTAGTGGACTTTGACTCCTAGTGGTCCTCCCTTTACTTACACCACCACCGCCAAGAGCCAAGACTAGGTAGTACAAAAATGGAGTTTGGTATCCCACATGGTTCTTCATCAGTGTCTCAAAAAAATGATTATGATCCTTCAAGGCTCTTCTTCTTTTTCCTGTGGTGTTACAGTCCTAGTGGACTTTGAGTCCTAGTGGTCCTCCCTTTGCCTTCGCTTGTGCTTTGTCTCTAGATCCTAGGCACAAGTAGAGACAGCCCTTGCAGTTTTTAACGTGGGTGGCGACGCACTATTTAGGGGAGGTTTTATTGGCAGATTACTGTGATTGCCTTGCCACAGCCATGCACAGGGTGGTTTATTTCCTTACTCGCGCCCGCAGGATTTGAACCTGGGACTTCTGGCCTTGGAATTCGACACCTTGACTACTACGCCACTACCGCCAAGAGCCAAGACTAGGCAGGACAAAAATAGTGTTTGGTATCCCACATGGTTCTTCATCAGTGTCTCAAATAATGATAATGATCCTTGAAATCAGACTAAATATTAGAGAGACAAGGCTAGACACGAATAAAGCAGAGTTTGGTATCCCACATTAAATTTATGACGCCGGCATATACCAGATAAGACACAAAAAATGTATCGTTCTTCCTACATTAATGTAACTTTATATCCCAGTTGGGGTTTCGAGACGCAGTGGGCACAAGAGAAGCGCTATTTAGTATCCAAGTGTTGATTCAGAGATGCCAGGATGTTAACTGTGATGTGTATGCCTGTTTTGTGGATTAAAGTAAGGCCTTAGATAGAGTGCATCACCATAAACTCATGGAAATACTAAAACAGGTCGGGATTGACGACCGAGACTTGAGGATAATCGCACATCTATGCTGGAATCAAAGTGCTTGCACAAACGTAGATGAAGACAGATCAGAAGCAATAAAGATATTAAGAGGAGTTAGACAGGGGTGCGTTCTGTAGCCGATATTGTTTAACATATACACAGAACATATATTTAATAAAGCCCTGGAAAACAATAACGCGGGAATACTTGTAAATGGAAAACGACTAAATAACTTGAGGTATGCGGACGACACCGTAATTATCGTAGATAGTCTAGAAGACCTACAAGAGACTATGACCAGAGTGATAGAGGCAAGTCAGGAGTACGGGCTCGATATAAAGATAAATAAAACCAATTATATGGTGATCAGCAAAAATAACATACCACGTGTGGATGTGATAACTCCTAATAACCAACACATTAAACGAGTCAATACATACACATACCTGGGAACTATACTAAATGACCAATGGGATCACTCACAGGAAATAAGATGCCGCATAGAAAAGGCAACGGCTATATTCGTTAAAATGTCATCAGTTTTTAAATGTCGCTCCTTGTTGATGACGACCAAGCAACGACTACTCCACTGCTATGTCTTCTCCGTCTTGCTTTATGGGACTGATTTGAAGGATCTGATTTCTTGGATTCTGTTTTAGGAACAGAGACAAGGCTGGACACGAAAAAAGTAGAGTTTGGTGTTCCACATGGTTCTTCATCAGTGTCTCAAAAAAAATGATAATGATCCTTCAAATCAGACAAAATATTAGAGAGACAAGGCTAGACACGAAAAAAGCAGAGTTTGGTATCCCAAATTCTGTTTTCTGATTCTGGAGTCCTGGACTCTGACTGAGACCACCATTAAGAAGCTGACAGCATTTGAAATGTGGCTGTATCGCAGAGTCTTGAGGATTTCTTGGGTGGACCACGCAATCAACGAAGAAGAATGAAGAAATCCACGGGGATAATAACCACCATAAAATCACGCAAGTTGCAGTACCTGGGCCATATAATGCGTAATGAAAAGAGATATGGTTTACTACAACAAATATTGCAAGGCAATATCCCGAGTAAACGCGGCCAAGGCCGCAGGAGGATTTCTTAGCTAAAAAATTTAAGAACATGGTTCTCTCTGAAAACCCCCGAGCTTTTTAGAGCAGCCGTGAATAAGATCACGATAGCCAGAATGGTCACCAACATCCGGACCGAATAGGTACCAAAAGAACAAGGAGAAGGTATCCCACATGGTTCATCATCAGTGTCCCAAAAAATGATAATGATCCTTCAAATCAGACTAAATATTAGAGACAAGACTAGACACGAAAAAATGCAGAGTTTGGTATCCCACATGGTTCTTCATCAGTGTCTCAAAAAAAAATAACCTTTCAAATCAGACTAAATATTAGAGAGACAAGGCTAGACACGTAAAAAGCAGAGTTTGGTATCCCACATGGTTCTTCATCGGTGTCTCAAGAAAATGATAATGATCCTTCAAATTAGACTAAATATTAGAGACAAGACTAGACACGAAAAAATGCAGAGTTTGGTATCCCACATGGTTCTTCATTAGTGTCTCAAAAAAATGATAATGATCCTTCAAATCATACTAAATATTAGAGAGACAAGGCTGGACAAGAAAAAAGTAGGGTTTGGTGTTCCACAAGGTTCTTCATCAGTGTTTCAAAAAATGATAATGATCCTTCAAATCAGACTAAATATTAGAAAGTCAAGGCTAGGCACGAAAAAAGCAGAGTTTGGTATCCCACATGGTTCTTCATCGATGTCTCAAGAAAATGATAATGATCCTTCAAATTAGACTAAATATTGGAGACAAGACTAGACACGAAAAAATGCAGAGTTTGGTATCCCACATGGTTCTTCATCAGTGTCTCAAAAAAATGATAATGATCCTTCAAATCATACTAAATATTAGAGAGACAAGGCTGGACAAGAAAAAAGTAGAGTTCGGTATTCCACAAGGTTCTTCATCAGTGTTTCAAAAAATGATAATGATCCTTCAAATCAGACTAAATATTAGAAAGACAAGGCTAGGCACGAAAAAAGCAGAGTTTGGTATCCCACATGGTTCTTCATAAGTGTTTCTAAAAAGGATAATGATCCTTCAAATCAGACTAAATATTAGACAGACACGGCTAGACAAGAAAAAAGCATAGTTTGGTATCCCACATGGTTCTTCATCAGTGTCTCAAAAAAAAATGACCCTTCAAATCAGACTAAATATTAGAGAGACAAGGCTAGACACGTAAAAAGCAGAGTTTGGTATCCCACATGGTTCTTCATCGGTGTCTCAAGAAAATGATAATGATCCTTCAAATCAGATTTAATATTAGAGAGACAAGGCCAGACACGAAAAAAGCAGAGTTTGGTATCCCACATGGTTCTTCATCAGTGTCTCAAAAAAATGATAATGTACCTTCAAATCAGACTAAATAATAGAGAGACAAGGCTACATATGAAAAAATAGAGTTTGGTATTCCACATGGTTCTTCATCAGTGTCTCAAAAAATGATAATGATCCTTCAAATCAGACTAAATAATAGAGAGGCAAGGCTAAATTTAAAAAGTAGAGTTTGGTATTCCACATGGATCTTCATCAGTGTCTCAAAAAAATGATAATTATCCTTCAAATCAGAATAAATATTAGAAAGAAAAGGTTAGTCACGAAGAAAGGAGAGTTTGGTATCCTACAAAGTTCTTCATCAGTGTCTCAAAAAAATTTTAATCATCCTTCAAATCAGACTAAATATTAGAGAGACAAGGCAAGACACGAAAAAAGTATAGTTTGGTGTCCCACATGGTTCTTCATCAGTGTCCCAAAATATGATAATGATCCTTCCAATCGGACTAAATATTAGAAAGACAAGGCTAGACACGAGAAAAGTAGAGTTTGATATCCCACTTGGTTCTTCATCAGTGTCTCAAAAATATGATAATGATCCTTCAAATCAGACTAAATATTAGAGATACAAGGCTAGACAAGAAAAAAAGAGAGTTTGTTATCCCACATGACTCTTTATCAGTGCTTCAAAAAAATGATAATGATCTTTCAAATCAGACTAAATATTAGAAAGACAAGGCTAGACACACAAAAAGTAGAGTTTTCTGTCCCACATGGTTCTTCATCAGTATTTCAAAAAAATGATAATGATCCTTCAAATCAGACTAAATATTAGAGAGACAAGGCTAGACACGAAAAAAGTAGAGTATGGTATCACACATGGTTCTTCATCAGTGTCTCAAAAAAATTATAATGATCCTTCAAATCAGGCTAAATATTAGAGAGACAATTCTAGATATGAAAAATGGAGTTAGGTATTCCACATGGTATCTCATCAGCGTTTCAAAAAAAATGATAATGATCCTTCAAATCAGACTAAATATTAGAGAGATAACGCTAGACATGACAAAAAATAGAGTTTGTCGTCCCACATGGTTCTTCATCAGTGCCCCGAAAAAATGATAATGATCTTTCAAATCAGGCTAAATATTAGAGAGACAAAGCTAGACACCAAAAAAGCAGAGTTTGGTATCCTACATGGTTCTTCATCAGTGCCTCAAAAAATGATAATGAACCTTCAAATCAGACTAAATATTAAAGAGACAAGGTTAGACAAGAAAAAAGCAGTGTTTGGTATCCCACATGGTTCTTCATCAGTGTCTCAAAAAATGATAATGATCCTTCAAATCAGATTAAATATTAGAGCTACAAGGCTAGACAGGATAAAAAAGTGTTTGGTATCCCATATGGTTCATAATCAGGACTACAGTTCACACACCAGATTGTGTAATACTAGACAGATAAGACGAAATAATCAAGACGAAACGGATAAGACGAATGCAATTATTGTAATTCGATCATACTATGTAGATTTAAATTGATTGACTGGCTTTCAACGATTTGATCCTTGATTAATTGAAATATTTCTTGCAATTATGTCTAATGGAACTGGAACTATTACTGGAATTATTGCTTGTTATTGGTATTATTGCTAGACTAAGACTTAACTTTTCACAGTCACATATTGAACAAGAATAACTTGCCTTGTAACAAAGCTTTGTCTTTGACACGGTTTGTCAATTAATTGACACAACCTTACAAAACTTGGAGTTTTGTTTAATAAATCTTAATGGTAACAAGAAGTTTAACCCAGCCTAACCCATCATAATCTAATACATCCTAACATAACTTACAACAACATAATCAAACAACAAGAAGCTTAACCTAGTTCAACCTAACCAAACCTTTCCCCCTAGGGGGGTCGTAGCAAGCACCCCTGCGTCAACTTGTCAAGTGGTCCTCCTGAAATCCACACATCTTGGCACTGCTCTACGCATAACTTCAAGATGCCGGTTGTTTTTCAATGTTGTCTATAATGTACCTTACTTCCTCCATCCAGTCCTGCTGATTACCCCATCCAGTTTCCTCCATCTTTCTCCCATCCAGTCATGCGAAGGTTCTGGTTTAGGCGTAGTCTTTCATCATTCTGCCTTATCTTCTCATCCTGCTCCTTATAACTGATTATTTCAGATATTGATTTTTGACTGTATTCCATTTGTTTCCCAATTCTAACATGAAGGGTATAATATATAAGTTCTAACTTCTAAGTCCTTTGGAAGGGTGTTCCTCCCAGCGTCCCACATACTACATATATCGATGGTGTCCTCTTCCCCGTAGTACTACCAGCAAGTATCAACAGCTCTGCCTATCTTGTGGAGGAAATCTCGAAAGCATCCATGTCCACTGAGTGCTTGTATTAGTTTAGCTCTCCGTGTTTCAGAGTTACCCATTTTCCGACATCCTGCATTAACAGCTTTGTCTAATGTCCCTTATCGCTTGCTACCTACTCCTTCTGCCATGCCTGTAGTAGTTCAGCTCTTGCCATCCTCTTGGCTTCTTTTTTATTGACAATAGGTTCGAATTGTTAAGCTGCGTAGGTGCTAAGCCTCTCTTGCACAAGTAATTCAATTAGACGGATGCCTGCTATTACCAGGGATGCCACCCTTGATACAGTTCTGTAAGCGCTACTAGTTCTAATTGCAAACATTCTCTGGATAGCTTGCGCTTGGTGGCTTTTACGCTCATAGCCATTGCGCATTGGGCCACCTAGCACAGCAGTTTTCTCTTGGACGTAGTCCATTACTCACATGATGTTTTTTAGCAACTTTTTAAGCCCCCCCGCCCTACCGGTGATACCTGGTACGGTTTTAGGTTAAGACCCACTACTGCCCAAAATCACCTGCATTTTTTTGGTAGAAGTCGCGCGCCGCTTTTCGACTTAAAAATCGCTCGTTCAACGAAGAAATAAATACACGTGATATTTGTACGTAATGAGTACGTTGGTAATGATAATAATGGTTGGATAATACTGGTTGGATTAAAAAGATGATCACCGATGATCAAAATTGGTACAAGAGAATGTACAACCTTGATACTAGTCTGCATAGGTTCGCGTACAGATACACGCGGGATGATAGTGAGATCCTTAGTGCCGATACGGAAATGTGTTTTGGTATCAATTGGGCCTTTACAGTCAATTAGATTACCAAGAGCATCTACCACACGGCCCAGGATTTGTTCACCTACTGGGACATCCACAATAGCACCAGTACGTTTAACGACATCTCCTTCCTTAATGAGCTTGTCGTTACCGAATACTACAACACCGACGTTATCAGCTTCCAAATTCAACGCCATACCTTTGAGACCAGAGAAGAATTCAACCATCTCATCGGCTTGGATGTTCTTAAGGCCATAGACAAGGGAGATACCGTCACCAATGCTAGTGTCCAAATTCAAGGCCTAACCTATGAGACCAGAGGAGAATTCCACCATCTCATCAGCTTGGATGTTCTTCAAGCCATAGACATGAGCGATACCGTCAACAATGCTAGTGGTATCTCACTACAAAATAATTTAACCTTCCCTTTAACTTTTGAAATGTGATATTTCGCGATTCCTCAGGACTGGATTCCTCGCCCACTCCCCCCTTTCGAGACTCATGTGATTAATGGACGATCCTTTGCTAGTCCTGGGTGCTCCTACATCAGGCATGAGCCTTACCATTGCAGAAAAGTTTTGTGAGCTTTGTCGGCAGCTTTTATCGATTATTACACCTAAATACTTTATGACGCCCTCAGGTGTGATAGTAGCGTCTCCAAGTTTGAACGATACGTCGACAAGTCTTCTCATGCCAGTTAATAAGACTGCCTGCGTTTTTACAGGTGCCAGCTTGAGCTGTTTACCTTCCATCCATTCATCTATTAGTAGCACTGCCTCATTTGCCCCCCGCTTTAGCCCATCCTCGGTTTGCTGCATACCACCAGGGCAAGATCGTCTGCGAAGCCAACTGTCTCTACCCATTTTGGGCTTCTTGAGTCTGAGAACCCCATCGTACACTATGTTGCACAATGTTGGCCCATGACTGAGCCTTGTGGAACACCGCAATGGGGCTTCATCGTAGTGCTTCGCAGTAGCTATCCGATTCGATATCCTTTGAGATTGAAAACTATCTATCATTGCTGGATCAGCACTATCAGCCTTCTTCGTAGAGCAGTAGCTATCTGATTTGATGTCGTTTGGGATAGAAAACTATCTATCATTACTATCAGGTGTGAAATAGCGGAATGACTTCATGACTTCCTCTAAAATGTCCTGCTAGCTAGGCCGAGTTAAACGCGTTGCGCACATCGAACGTAATTAAAGCGCATATTCTCCTGGTACCTCTTTTACCGGCGTCTGCAATGGCCACACCTTTGTTGAGAGCGTCAATTGTAGATCGCTCTTCTCTAAAACCACACTGGTTATTAGAGATTTTTACCCGTCTTCAGCAGTGTTTTAATGCTTTGCAGCAGCAGCGGCGCCAGTAGTTTACCTTAAGTGTCCATCGGACATAGGAGCTGTATAAATGTAGTAATCCTAACATAACTTGACATAATCTAACAACAAGAAGCTTAACATAGCCTAAAGCAACCTAACCTAACCTATCATAACCTTTTTTTTCAGAGAGGGGAGGGAAATGCATTATTGCACGCACATCTCTGAGTTGTGTGGGGCTCTCTGTCTTAGTGGTCAGCATACCCACAAGTTCTTAGTGGTCAGCATACCCACTAAAATCCCTCCGCCTGGCTCCAGTCGGTATCGTTTAACACATGCTTCAAGTGGCTCCTTTCTCATCCTGCGCCTCCTTGTTGTCTTAAACGTCCTTGTACGTCTCCTTCCCTTAATTTTCGAAGAGCCGTTGGGTTGTCGCGACTTACTGCTGCCGTCCGGCTATTGCTTGATGTTTAGGTTGCGCCTAGTTTCTCAGTCTACTTCTCTCGTCCTTCTCTTTGCAGCTGGTAATGCCGTATATAGCTTTGTTGATGCTGTTCAAATTGCTTTTCTTTTTTAACATGAACTCTATTGTCGTAACTCAACTGTCGTACATGGTGTGCTGTCCACACTGTCCTCTTCGCCGCAATATTCACACAAGCTATTGGGAGCTGGGCCAATCTTGTGGAGGTAATCTCGGAAACAGCCATGTCCGCTGTGGACTTGAGGACTGATAACTCAGCTCTCTGTACTTCCTCTCTACCCATTCTTCCATAAGAAGCTTTATCCATTGCCCCGTTTCACAGGCTTCCCACTCATTTTGCCACGCCCGGAACAGTTCCGACCTTCCTGTCTTCTTTCATTCATCTTTGCATTTCTGGGTTGCACTGCGTCCTGCTGTTTGATCTCTCGGGTACTAACAGCTCTATTGGTGCCATGAAAGCTATGACTAGGTCCGCTTCTTTGGAGACAGTTCTATGGGCACTGCTTGTTCTGATTGCCAGCATTCTTTGGATCCCTCCAAGCTTGCGTTTGTTTACATCTACGATCATAGGCCTCGACCATACTGAGTGGGCCACTGATATACGGCACGATATACGGTTTCAGAGAGGAGCGCTCAACTATGCAAGCCATAAAGAGAGCATGGGATATAGCAAACGGCGAAATGAAAAATAAACGAAAAACTAGAAAGTTGTGTGTCCTCGCGACGATCGACATAATGCTCGGCACACACGCTACGGTCTACCGGAGAGGTTACATGTGCAGGTTTGCCTGCGCAGGTCAACCGTACGCAAGAAACTGCAACTATTCCCACACACGCTTCGGTCTACCTGCGCAGGCAAACCTGCACAGGTAGACCCCTCCGGTGGAGCGTTGTGTGTATGGCGGGCATAGAGAACGCGTTTAACTCTGCCAACTCGAACCTAATCAAGAAGGAACTGATGGAAAGAGTAACTTCGACCTACCTTCGACAAATGGTAGGAAGCTATCTATCCGACAGAAAGCTTGGGCTGGAAGACGGCGCAACGATCCCGGTGACATGCGATGTGCCACAAGGCTCAGTCTTGGGCCCTCTACTTTGGAACGTGATATACGACGGCGTACTTAGTATAGATATGCCTAAAGGAGTCGAAACCATAGCAT
The DNA here is from genome assembly GCA_944588485.1 of Phosphuga atrata. Taxonomy (NCBI): domain Eukaryota; kingdom Metazoa; phylum Arthropoda; class Insecta; order Coleoptera; family Silphidae; genus Phosphuga; species Phosphuga atrata. The sequence goes on from OX155900.1 coordinate 65,675,451, forward strand.
TTGCTGATGACCAGGCGGTGGTAACAACAGCCAAAACGAGAGAGGAACTAACCTACAAGAGAAATGACGCACTCCATAGAATATCAGAATGATTAGAAAAGAACAAACTCCAGCTGGCCGCATAAAAAACGGAAATAGTGATGCTCTCTGGCAGGAAAAGGTACGGAGAGATACAGTTCCAGGTGGGAGGCACAACAATAGTTCCAAAAAACTATCTGAAATATCTTGGAGTTGTGATCGATAAGAACCTCATCTTCGGCCATCACTTAACGTATATCGCCGCCAACGCCTAGAAAGCGGCACGAGAGATGCCCCGCGAAAATGGGCCAACTGAAAGAAAATAAAACTGCTAGCCACGGTAGCAGAATCTATCATCCTGCATGCCGCCCCCCTATGGATGCGGGCATGTATGTTCAAAAAATGCAAAGGAAAACTCCTTCATATACAAATAACTTTTGCTATAAGAATCTGTAGGAGTTATAGAAGCGCTGCGATGGAAACGCTGCTTCTGTTGGCAAGGATGATCCCCGGGCAAGGACTGGACCTACTTGCTAAAGAAAGAGGAGAGACGTACGGCGCAGACCCTGAGCGGAAGAAGAAAGCCAGAGAGGACACTATTAAGAGGTGGCAGGAAAGATGGGACAAGGTGAACAAGCGCCTGGACGCACAGACTAATCCCGAAAATCAAAGATTGGTACAAAAGAGAGCACGGCTAGATAACACTCCACGCTTTCCGGATACGGTTGCTTCGAGTCCTATAAGATGAAAATAGGTAAGAGCACATCATCCGAGTGCTTATACTGCTAAGTCGATGATGATGACGAAGTAGCGCTCCTCCTACATTAGGCATAAGCCGTTCCAGCAACTTAACCTTATTTAACCTAACCTAACTTATTTTAACATAATCTGACCTGTCATAACCTGACAGTTGATTTTGAATGAGCTGACAAAATCGATTGTAGATTTCTTGCGTCTGGAAGTTAGTAACCGATGCAGTAAAACAAGCAATTTATTATGAAATTCTTTCCATTTTATTTCGTAATCTGATGAGAATTCGTAATTAATTATTTTAATCCGTCCGTCGGCTACCGAATACCAATATTTACATATTTATTCGTCGATAGAGACCTCCGATAAGGAGTCGACTCGAGGAATTATGCGCACATGTTGACCGAAATGACACGACATGACAAGCGATTTGTATTGAGAAAACGCTCCCGATAATTTATACAATTAATAATGTTTTATTAATTGCTTTTGTTCATTTTTTTACTACAGCCGTCCTCTGTCGTTCCATCTTCAATTCATTCCAAACTTTGACTCACTAATAACCATTTCAATTTCTCGATGTCAATTTTATTCACAACGATTATATTTCTTTAATCTCCACGTCTCTCTTACAATATTCATAATTTACATCAGCTAAAATCTACTTGATTACATCTATTCATTCCATTTCACATAAAGACTAAGCTAGATAGACAAGACTAGACGAACTAGACGTACAAGATTAGGCGGACGTTTATACAAGATAAGATATACAAGACTAGAGACATTGAATATTGAAGTGTAATGTAGATAAAACCGTTTGAGTAATTATTGTTGTATTGGTAAATAAAGTGAGTTATTAAATGTATAATGTGATCTGTTTTTGGGGGATGGGAATCAATCTGACAATGATCCGTGTATAAAACGTGAATAAAACGAAGCAAAAAGCTGTTATAGATATGGATGTGAATGCGGACGAACATCGGGGAGCACAATGGGCGAGCGAGTCGCGAGATAGGCCAATTTTAATTCATTCTGTTTTGCGAGCAGACCATGCGAAAAATGAAAAATATCTACGGGTCGGGCGGGAGATAACGGCGAAACGAACGGTTTCATTGGGGGGATGGAATCGAATATTTCGCGTGTGTGTGTATTTGTTGTTTTTTTTTTGCAAAACCGAAATTACTGTACGACCGCGCGGAAGCTTCATTCAATCAACAAAGGGGATGTGGAATTACCATTTGTTTTGCCTTTTTTTTCGTTTTTATTTCGCACTCACCGAAAAATTCGCCGAAAAATATTTATGTTACCCACTTTTTTTTCAATCGATGCAAAAATTGTTTATTTTTCATTGTTACATATTTTACAACCTTGCCAAAGCTTGATTTTGACTAGACATACAAGACTAGACAGACAAGACTAGACAGACAAGACTAGACATACAAGACTAGACAGACAAGACTAGACAGATAAGACTAGACAGACAAGACTAGACAGACAAGACTAGACAGACAAGACTAGACAGACAAGACTAGACAGACAAGACTAGACAGACAAGACTAGACAGACAAGACTAGACAGACAAGACTAGACAGACAAGACTAGACAGACAAGACTAGACAGACAAGACTAGACAGACAAGACTAGACAGACAAGACTAGACAGACAAGACTAGACAGACAAGACTAGACAGACAAGACTAGACAGACAAGACTAGACAGACAAGACTAGACAGACAAGACTAGACAGACAAGACTAGACAGACAAGACTAGACAGACAAGACTAGACAGACAAGACTAGACAGACAAGACTAGACAGACAAGACTAGACAGACAAGACTAGACAGACAAGACTAGACAGACAAGACTAGACAGACAAGACTAGACAGACAAGACTAGACAGACAAGACTAGACAGACAAGACTAGACAGACAAGACTAGACAGACAAGACTAGACAGACAAGACTAGACAGACAAGACTAGACAGACAAGACTAGACAGACAAGACTAGACAGACAAGACTAGACAGACAAGACTAGACAGACAAGACTAGACAGACAAGACTAGACAGACAAGACTAGACAGACAAGACTAGACAGACAAGACTAGACAGACAAGACTAGACAGACAAGACTAGACAGACAAGACTAGACAGACAAGACTAGACAGACAAGACTAGACAGACAAGACTAGACAGACAAGACTAGACAGACAAGACTAGACAGACAAGACTAGACAGACAAGACTAGACAGACAAGACTAGACAGACAAGACTAGACAGACAAGACTAGACAGACAAGACTAGACAGACAAGACTAGACAGACAAGACTAGACAGACAAGACTAGACAGACAAGACTAGACAGACAAGACTAGACAGACAAGACTAGACAGACAAGACTAGACAGACAAGACTAGACAGACAAGACTAGACAGACAAGACTAGACAGACAAGACTAGACAGACAAGACTAGACAGACAAGACTAGACAGACAAGACTAGACAGACAAGACTAGACAGACAAGACTAGACAGACAAGACTAGACAGACAAGACTAGACAGACAAGACTAGACAGACAAGACTAGACAGACAAGACTAGACAGACAAGACTAGACAGACAAGACTAGACAGACAAGACTAGACAGACAAGACTAGACAGACAAGACTGACCTTGTGAAGACGCCATTATGTCGTCGTGTATATAAATTTCACCCAAACAAAACAATAACACATTTCACCGTAAATTAAAAACCATCTAGACTAAATTTGAAGTGATTTGAAATCCCACGATGGGTGTACCAGCGTTCTTCCGAAGGCTCTCCAGGAAATATCCTTCGGTCATCGTACATTGCGTCGAAGAAAAGCCAACCGAGATCAATGGCATGCGTGTACCAATCGACTCGTGCGATCCGAATCCGAATGGGATAGAATTTAACAATTTATATCTGGACATGAAAGAGGATTATACATTCCTGTACGCATCCTGAAGACAAACCCGCCCCAAAAATGAAGACGAAATGATGGTTGTTATATTTGAGTGCATCGACAGACTTTTCCGTATTGTTCGACCTCGTAAAGTTCTCTGCATGGCTATCGACGGTGTGGCGCCTCGAGCGAAGATGAACCAGCAAAGATCTCGTCGTTTCCGAGCTTCGAAAGAAACTGTGGAAAAAATAGCAAAGATCAGTGCGATTCGTGCCGAACTCCTACTCAAGGGAGCTCATTTGCCCGCTGAAAAACCTAAAGGAGAACATTTCGACACGAATTGTATAACGCCCGCCACACCATTTATGGACCTTTCGACTTGTCTCCGTTATTACATACACGAACGTTTGAACAATGATCCCGGCTGGAAAGGAATTAAAGTCATTTTGTCTGATGCCAACGTCCGCGGTGAAGGGGAACATAATATTATGGATTTCATCAGAAAGCAAAGAGCCCAACCAGACCACGATCCCAATACCCAGCATTGTTTGTGCGGCGCTGACGCTGATCTCATTATGTTATGTTTGGCTACTCATGAACCTAACTTCACGATTATTAGGGAGGAATTTAAACCTAATCAACCTAGACCTTGTGATGTTTGTAGACAAATAGGTCATGAAATGAAGGATTGTACCGGAGTAGAGCGAACGGAATCATTATCCGACACAATATTATTCGGTTCCGAGTGCGAATTCATTTTTGTGCGTTTAAACGTGCTGAGGGAATATTTGGAAAGGGAGCTGAATATTCTGAATTTGCGAATAAACGACTTCTTACCCCATTTACCCAGTCTGGACATCCGGGAAGGTGCCATAGACAGATTAGTCACTTTGTATAAAGAAACAGTCTATTCAACAAAGGGTTGGTTAACGGAGAGTGGCGACGTAAATCTAGAACGAGTTCAGATGATTATGTTGAAGCTCGGCGAGTTTGAAGACCAAATCTTCAAGACGAGACAAGAAAAGGAATTGAGCTTCCAGCAGCGGGAGAAGGCCAAGAAAAGGAGGAGCGAGGAATTTGCGAACAGGAACCGTCCCAATTGGTCGTACAAAACACACAATTTGAACCAAGACCTATTGGATTACAATCAAGTGTGAGAAACCCAAAGCAAGAGGCGTATGAAATTCGCAGAGCTGAAATGCACACAGACATTAGGTCGAATCATTCCGGTGGCGGAGTGGTAATTTCTCCCGGAAGAGGCCTCACGATGAGGTGGAAGAGGAGGAATACGAGCAAGCTCACGACGAGGTTCGCTTGTGGGAGGACGGTTTCAAAGATCGCTACTACGAGAGAAAGTTTGATGTCACGTCGGATAATTTAGAATACAGATATTCGGTGGCTCTTCAATACGTCCGCGGCTTTTGTTGGGTCCTTCGGTATTACTACCAAGGTTGCGCGTCGTGGAAATGGTATTTCCCGTACCATTATGCTCCGTTTGCCTCAGATTTTCTCAACATCGCTGGATTGAGCACCGAATTTGAACGAGACACCAAACCTTTTAAACCACTGGAGCAGCTGATGAGCGTCTTTCCTGCAGCTAGTGGTAAACATGTTCCAGAACCCTGGGCCGATCGGGTTCTGGAACATGTTTACCATTAGCTGCAGGAAAGACGCTCATCAGCTGCTCCAGTGGTTTAAAAGGTTTGGTGTCTCGTTCAAATTCGGTGCTCAATCCAGCGATGTTGAGAAAATCTGAGGCAAACGGAGCATAATGGTACGGGAAATACCATTTCCACGACGCACAACGTTCGCAACGTTATGTCTGATCCAGACTCGACGATTATCGATTTTTATCAAGAAGATTTCAAAATCGATTTGAATGGGAAAAAGTTTGCTTGGCAAGGTGTCGCGCTGCTTCCATTCGTGGACGAAAAACGTCTCTTCAAAACCCTTAAACCCTATTATGCAAAGTTATCAGCGGAGGAGACCCGCAGGAACCAGTTAGGAGATGACAAACTCTATGTGGCCAATGCCAATAGTGGTTATAGTTTCATTAAAGGACTTTACACAAACAAAATTTCGAAGAATGTTGGGTCAGCTATAAGCATTGATGGAATGCAGGGAACAGTTTTGATTGCACATAATTGTGTGCCAGAAGGAGGGCGTTTGGAATATCCAGTGGTGGGCCTTCACGAGATCACAGATAATCTTGTGGATACGGTCTGTTACAGGGATCCAAAATACTCCAAAAAGATTTTATTTTCCCAGCCGACAAACTTCCTGGTGCTAAGGAACCGCCCAGGGCTTTGAAGCCACAGCACCTGGACGAACAAAGTAACCGAAACTGGAGGCCACAGATAGGCATGACTAAATCAAATCAAAGAGCTCCGTTATCGGATTCTGGACATATGATGGTCAAACACTACTCAGGAGGAAATCATCAGCAAGGAGGTAAGAATCGAAAATGTGATTAGATTTATGCTAGAAGGAACAGCATATACTAAATAATTCTTTAAAATCAATTAAACTAGACTAGACAGACAAGACTAGCCAGACAAGACTAGACAGACAAGACTAGACAGACTAGACAGACACGACTAAACAGACCAGACTAGACAGACAAGACTTCAACAGTTAGATCAATCTGAAACTCGTTCCACTCCAAGTTCTCCTTCTTTCTGGCTGATAACTGCGAAAATGTCTCTGCAATCCGCACGTTTGTCTGCCTTTGCAGCCAGGAACCTCCCCAGCGCTGCCTCGAAGGTTTTTGCAGCTGCCATTGCAACTGCCGCTGTAGCTGCCCGTAAGATCCATGTCACCGCTAACAACCGTGGAGTTGAAATCAGCTGCTCGAGCTGCGAATCCTTGGCTCCGTCCTAAAGGCTGATCTTGATGAAACCGGTCGTGTGCTCGGCATTGAAGACAGTATTACCAGTATATATGGCTTGAAGAACATCCAAGCTGATGAAATGGTGTTCTCTTCTGGTCTCAAAGGTATGGCTTTATGTCTCTGCTATCCGCACGTTTGTCTGGCTTTGTGACCTGGAACCTCCCCAGCGCTGCCTCAAAGGTTGTTGCTGCTGCCATTCTAACTGCCGCTGCAGCTGCCCGTAAGATGCACGTCATAGCTAACAACCGTGGAGTTGAAATCAGCTCCTCGAGCAGCGCATCCTTGGCTCCGTCTCAAAGGCTGATCTTTATGCAACCGGCCGTGTGCTCAGCATTGGAGACAGTATATATGGCTTGAAGAACATCCAAGCTGATGAGACGGTCTTCTTTTCTGGTCTCAAAGGCCTTGAATTTGGAAGCTGACAACGTCGGTGTTGTAGTATTCGGTAACGACAAGCTGATTAAGGAAGGAGATATCGTTAAACGTACTGGCGCTATTGTGGATGTCCCAGTAGGTGAACAGATCTTGGGCCGTGTAGTGGATGCTCTTGGTAATCCAATTGACGCTAAAGGCCCAATTAATACCAAATCACGTTACCGTATCGGTACTAAGGCTCCCGGTATCATCCCCCGTGTATCTGTACGCGAACCTATGCAGACTGGTATCAAGGCTCTAGATTCTCTTGTAGCAATTGGTCGAGGTCAGCGTGAATTGATCAACGGTGATCGCCAAACCGGTAAAACCGCCCTTTCCATCGAGGCATCATCAACCAAAAGCGTTTTAACGATGCCGACGACGAGAAGAAGAAGTTGTACTGTATCTACTTTGCTATTGGTCAGAAGAGATCCACCGTCCCACAAATCCTTAAGGGTTTAACCGGCTCGGGTACCATGAAATACATCATCATCGTATCTGATGCCGCTCTATTGCAATACTTGGCTCCATATACTGGTTGCGCCTTGGGAGAATTCCTCCGAGACGATGGCAAATACGTCCTCATCATCCGCGATGATTTGGCCAAAGAAGCCGTTGCTTACCGTCAAATGTATTTGCTGTTGCGTCGTCTACCACCCTGGTGATGTCTACCTTAGTAGGCGAAGATCCTATGTTCTAAATCCACCACCTCCTTATGGAATTTACATGTAAATCTAGCCCCTTATGGGGGAATTACATGTAAATCTAGCACGAAGCCCCTTATGGGGAATCCTATGCAAAATAGTTCTGAACGTGTCCGAGCGAGAATGTCTAGATGGCGCTGCAAGATACGTGCACGGTGGATAGCGGGAAAATTCAAAATGGGTTGCAGGGTCAATGATTGTGAAGGGAGGAGATTATAGATTCGATACGACCTCACACCCTGTTTAGCGTGGGGCTACATAGACCTCACACCCAGTTTAGCGTGGGGTTACATAGACCTCACACCCTGTTTAGCGTGATGAAAAGTGGATGCAAGTAGATCAAAAGTGGATGCAAGTAGATGAAAAGTGGATTGAAGTGGATGCAAGTATGACTTAATGGAAGAAAGCAGTTTGGATAAAAGTGTAGCTGAAGATATTGAAGCAGATGTACCCAAAGATCATGATATATGCAATGACTTAATGGTGAGAATAATAGAAAAGGTCTCAATGTTAGCTGACTCCTTTAAAGAGTTGTTAAATTACCTGGATTTATTGGTAATCCGTTTATTAATCCGTTTAATTTAAGTTTTTTAATCCTTTTATTGAATGGAGTTGTTGAAGTGAAGTTGTTATTCCTAACGAATAACAACTGATTTAGAACTCTCAGCTCGGTCTTATATACCCACTGGAATGTTTATTAAATTAAACGGAAAAACAATCCTAAGAAATTGATTAGACCGCGCTTCATAATTTATTATTTTCTTTGCTCACGCACCGCTGATAAGATAGCATGAGTTGTTATGACTGCCAAACATCCGGCTGCGTCTAATCGCCAAGCCAGGGCAGTAGATCGAAATAAAAACGAAAAACAGTACGGAAAACATTTCTAAGAAATTGATTACACTGACATCCACAAACATCCGACTATGCTTAACCGACTACTGAATCTTTATTTAAATCAAAATCTTATTATGTTTATTAAGTTAAACACGGGATAATTTCAAGAAATTAATTAGACCGCGCTTCACAATTTATTAGTTCCACATGCGTTTACAGACAGGTTGAACAGGATTGTTATCAGTGCTAGACGCTCGGTCTTATCTAGACATGTGGTTACATAAACTAGATAATGTTTTAGAATGTTAAATATTTATTTTAAGATATCTTAAATATGTAGACATATATTATTGTTCGTTATAAACTTCTCTAATATCCAACTAGCCACCTCTGATACTTAGGCAACTCAGAGCACGTATAATCTCCTCCCTTCACAAACATTAACCCTGCAACCCATTTTGAATTTTCCCGCTATCCACCGTGCACGCATCTTGCAGCGCCATCTAGACATTCTCGCTCGGACACGTTCAGAACAATTTTGCATAGGATTTCCCATAAGGGACTTCGTGCTAGATTTACATGTAAATCTCCATAAGGGGCATCGTGCCAGATTTTACAAGTAATTCCCCCATAAGGGGCTAGATTTACATGTAAATCCCATAAGGAGGTGGTGGATTTAGAACATAGGATCTTCCCCTACTTACCTTCACTCTCATCTTCTTGAGCGTTCCGCTAAGATGTATGCCGCTCTTGGAGGTGGATCTTTGACTGCCAGTTAGACAAGACAGACAGACAAGACTAGACAGACAAGACTAGACAGACAAGACTAGACAGACAAGACTAGACAGACAAGACTAGACAGACAAGACTAGACAGACAAGACTAGACAGACAAGACTAGACAGACAAGACTAGACAGACAAGACTAGACAGACAAGACTAGACAGACAAGACTAGACAGACAAGACTAGACAGACAAGACTAGACAGACAAGACTAGACAGACAAGACTAGACAGACAAGACTAGACAGACAAGACTAGACAGACAAGACTAGACAGACAAGACTAGACAGACAAGACTAGACAGACAAGACTAGACAGACAAGACTAGACAGACAAGACTAGACAGACAAGACTAGACAGACAAGACTAGACAGACAAGACCAGACAGACAAGACTAGAGAGACATGACTAGACAGACAAGACTAGACAGACAAGACTAGACAGACAAGACTAGACAGACAAGACTAGACAGACAAGACTAGACAGACAAGACTAGACAGACAAGACTAGACAGATAAAACTAGACAAACAAGACTAAACATACAGGACTAGTTGGATAAAACAAAATAAAGAAGTTTAATTTATTTTAGCCGGAGGTAGTAGGTGGCTATAAAATTTTATATTAAGTGTTCTCAGGAAGCATGTGGAAGAAAATTGTATGCAAATCGAAAAATATTAAAGCGGAGTCGGTGATAAACCGGAAATGTTTGTTGCTAAATTACGGCCATTTTCCGCGAAACATCTGGTTTTTGCAGCATATCGTAATCAAGTCGCAATCTTATCTGTTATCAATTTATGCGAGCTAATTGAGTGCGCATTGAAACATGTACTTAATTAGCGTTTATCACTATATCAATTCAGACCAGATAAGACCAAACAAGACCAGTCAAGACCAGGCAAATCCAGACAAGTTTATACATGACCAGACAATATCAGACGAGATCAGACAAGACCAGACAAGATCAGACAAAACCAGACAAGATCAGACAAACCAGACAAGAGCAGACAAGATCAGACAAAACCAAACAAGACCAGGCAAAAGATTAGACAAAGAGTCTATATTATCTAGTCTAGTTTAATTGTGCTGGTCTGTTTTAGTCTGCTTTGTTACTTTGTCTCAACTTCTCAACATAATCTCCCAATATGTGACAGAGAAATTTTTGTTTTTTCAGACACATTTAGGATAATATTTTTGGTAAAACCGGGTGAAATGGCGCAGTAGGTATTTTCTTATTTTCAATGCTATTAATATAGTCTGACTGCTAAGACTATATTAATATCATTGAAAATAAGAAAATACCTACTGCGCCATTTCACCCGGTTTTACCCAAAATATTATCCTACATGCGTCTGAATAAGCAAGAATTTCTCTGTCACATGCATTATAGTGGGAGATATTATGTTGAGAAGTTCGTTTGTAATTTTTTCCCAAAAACCCTTTCAAGCCGAATATATTTTCAGGATTATAACTATTTTGCTGTTGTTTAATTTAAATAATTACTTTAATGTTTTATTTTTACACATGAATATATTTGTCCGACGTAAGCATTAATAATAGAAATGTAATGTCCCACAACTCGTTTTAAATGGATGGGTTATATATGTCCCAGTAGACTCGAAAGGGTTAACTCAGATTCTGGCGCGTCTTTTTCAAATTGGCAGTAGGTAATTCGAATGACGATTGTCAAAGAAACTAGAAAACAATTCTATGTAAAAAAAATCAAAACAAATTATATGTTGCTAATTCGAATTGCGTAGTAGTATATAAAAGCACGAGTTCAGTAAGCGCGATTTTACAGCACGCGTCCAATTTTGGAAAACGCGAGCGTAGCGAGGAGTTTTGTAATGGACAAGTGCTGAAAAATCTCGCTAATTTAACTCGTTCTTTAAAATATTTGTTCTATTTTGCGCCCTTTTATGCCATTTCTAAATAACAAATGCTGTTATGAGTCCATTACAGACGCAAAATAGAAAAAAGAAATTACAAAACGATAGCAGGGGATGAGAAAACGTAAGAGCAAAAGCATCGAGAAACTTTGTTCGAGATTACAATCGACTCATATCCCTATAACTTATATTTTTCGCTGCAAAATAGATGCGAGCTGATTGCATTGACGAGGTGGCATTGTGTTCTACGTCTCCTATCAAGTTACGCCGTTTCCGGGAGGACGCAAACCGCAGGCACGCGTCCCTCACAATGCGCAAATAATTAACAAAAACATTTTCATCGACACCGCAATGGATCCATCGGACGCGTCGGATTCCTGCTTTCCTGCGAAGACGTCGGAACGGGGCTGCGCCCTCCCGCACGGACGCTTCAGCGGAGATCGCATCTCCCGGAATGGAGGCGATATGACAAGATGGCCGAGATATGACGTCACGGCATCGCGTATTGATCTTCGGGCAGACAAAGCACTCGCTGATCTGCAAGACGCCTGATTCAAGGACTATCCAGATTCTCACATCAGAAGAAAATTGATTTCTTTCTTTGTCACCTTCTTAAGGGTCTTATCTAGGTTTTATCCTTGGAAGGCAATTTTGAATTAAAAGATATTTGGTCTTGTCTAATATTGTCTGACTAATTTTTATGACTTTATAATTGTATCTGAAGTAATTTAAGTTTGGTTACCGAACGTATTTAGATTAAATTAAGATCGGTTGATCGGTTTAGTTTTCCTCTCGACTTGGCGGATTAAGTTGGGATTAAGTGAAACCGGCAATATGGATTTTTAACCGGGTCGGCGATTCATCGAAGCATATGCCCGCGATCCATACAGCAAATAACAAAGTCGGCGTGCAAGGCCGGGGGCGAGAGCGAGACGGGGAGGGTGCACCGAGGGGTGAGCACCAGATAGTCTCACTTTCACACCAGTAACCACAATACTCCGACGTTGCGAAGAAACCCCCGGCCGAACGGCTCGCTGAACTCGTACATTTTCATTTATGGGGGTGCAAACGCACACACGCACTAATGTAGGTACCCCTTTTTCGTGTGAACTTGACGATTAATAATATTTATTAAGTGAACACGGACTCAATTACAATCGGGGTTTTATATTTCGAACGCTTGTTCACTTCGCATTAGTGCGGTTTCAAGCACTGGCTAATATGTATTCGGTTAATGCCCATTGTACTATGTTACAATAAATTCTTTATTTCCCAAGTGCGCTAATGTTTGTATTTAAACTTATTATGAATACAATAAGAGAAGTCTCGCAGATTAAAATAAATCAGACAGACAAGATTAGACAAGCAAACCTAGAGGGATAAGGTTTGCTTGTCTAATCTTGTAGGTCAATTCTAGACTTGCCTGTCTAGTCTTGTCTGTCTAGTCTTGTCTGTCTAGTCTTGTCTGTCTAGTCTTGTCTGTCTAGTCCTGTCTGTCTAGTCTTGTCTGTCTAGTCTTGTCTGTCTAGTCTTGCCTGTCTAGTCTTGCCTGTCTAGTCTTGTCTGTCTAGTCTTGTCTGTCTAGTCTTGTCTGTCTAGTCTTGTCTGTCTAGTCTTGTCTGTCTAGTCTTGTCTGTCTAGTCTTGTCTGTCTAGTCTTGTCTGTCTAGTCTTGTCTGTCTAGTCTTGTCTGTCTAGTCTTGTCTGTCTAGTCTTGTCTGTCTAGTCTTGTCTGTCTAGTCTTGTCTGTCTAGTCTTGTCTGTCTAGTCTTGTCTGTCTAGTCTTGTCTGTCTAGTCTTGTCTGTCTAGTCTTGTCTGTCTAGTCTTGTCTGTCTAGTCTTGTCTGTCTAGTCTTGTCTGTCTAGTCTTGTCTGTCTAGTCTTGTCTGTCTAGTCTTGTCTGTCTAGTCTTGTCTGTCTAGTCTTGTCTGTCTAGTCTTGTCTGTCTAGTCTTGTCTGTCTAGTCTTGTCTGTCTAGTCTTGTCTGTCTAGTCTTGTCTGTCTAGTCTTGTCTGTCTAGTCTTGTCTGTCTAGTCTTGTCTGTCTAGTCTTGTCTGTCTAGTCTTGTCTGTCTAGTCTTGTCTGTCTAGTCTTGTCTGTCTAGTCTTGTCTGTCTAGTCTTGTCTGTCTAGTCTTGTCTGTCTAGTCTTGTCTGTCTAGTCTTGTCTGTCTAGTCTTGTCTGTCTAGTCTTGTCTGTCTAGTCTTGTCTGTCTAGTCTTGTCTGTCTAGTCTTGTCTGTCTAGTCTTGTCTGTCTAGTCTTGTCTGTCTAGTCTTGTCTGTCTAGTCTTGTCTGTCTAGTCTTGTCTGTCTAGTCTTGTCTGTCTAGTCTTGTCTGTCTAGTCTTGTCTGTCTAGTCTTGTCTGTCTAGTCTTGTCTGTCTAGTCTTGTCTGTCTAGTCTTGTCTGTCTAGTCTTGTCTGTCTAGTCTTGTCTGTCTAGTCTTGTCTGTCTAGTCTTGTCTGTCTAGTCTTGTCTGTCTAGTCTTGTCTGTCTAGTCTTGTCTGTCTAGTCTTGTCTGTCTAGTCTTGTCTGTCTAGTCTTGTCTGTCTAGTCTTGTCTGTCTAGTCTTGTCTGTCTAGTCTTGTCTGTCTAGTCTTGTCTGTCTAGTCTTGTCTGTCTAGTCTTGTCTGTCTAGTCTTGTCTGTCTAGTCTTGTCTGTCTAGTCTTGTCTGTCTAGTCTTGTCTGTCTAGTCTTGTCTGTCTAGTCTTGTCTGTCTAGTCTTGTCTGTCTAGTCTTGTCTGTCTAGTCTTGTCTGTCTAGTCTTGTCTGTCTAGTCTTGTCTGTCTAGTCTTGTCTGTCTAGTCTTGTCTGTCTAGTCTTGTCTGTCTAGTCTTGTCTGTCTAGTCTTGTCTGTCTAGTCTTGTCTGTCTAGTCTTGTCTGTCTAGTCTTGTCTGTCTAGTCTTGTCTGTCTAGTCTTGTCTGTCTAGTCTTGTCTGTCTAGTCTTGTCTGTCTAGTCTTGTCTGTCTAGTCTTGTCTGTCTAGTCTTGTCTGTCTAGTCTTGTCTGTCTAGTCTTGTCTGTCTAGTCTTGTCTGTCTAGTCTTGTCTGTCTAGTCTTGTCTGTCTAGTCTTGTCTGTCTAGTCTTGTCTGTCTAGTCTTGTCTGTCTAGTCTTGTCTGTCTAGTCTTGTCTGTCTAGTCTTGTCTGTCTAGTCTTGTCTGTCTAGTCTTGTCTGTCTAGTCTTGTCTGTCTAGTCTTGTCTGTCTAGTCTTGTCTGTCTAGTCTTGTCTGTCTAGTCTTGTCTGTCTAGTCTTGTCTGTCTAGTCTTGTCTGTCTAGTCTTGTCTGTCTAGTCTTGTCTGTCTAGTCTTGTCTGTCTAGTCTTGTCTGTCTAGTCTTGTCTGTCTAGTCTTGTCTGTCTAGTCTTGTCTGTCTAGTCTTGTCTGTCTAGTCTTGTCTGTCTAGTCTTGTCTGTCTAGTCTTGTCTGTCTAGTCTTGTCTGTCTAGTCTTGTCTGTCTAGTCTTGTCTGTCTAGTCTTGTCTGTCTAGTCTTGTCTGTCTAGTCTTGTCTGTCTAGTCTTGTCTGTCTAGTCTTGTCTGTCTAGTCTTGTCTGTCTAGTCTTGTCTGTCTAGTCTTGTCTGTCTAGTCTTGTCTGTCTAGTCTTGTCTGTCTAGTCTTGTCTGTCTAGTCTTGTCTGTCTAGTCTTGTCTGTCTAGTCTTGTCTGTCTAGTCTTGTCTGTCTAGTCTTGTCTGTCTAGTCTTGTCTGTCTAGTCTTGTCTGTCTAGTCTTGTCTGTCTAGTCTTGTCTGTCTAGTCTTGTCTGTCTAGTCTTGTCTGTCTAGTCTTGTCTGTCTAGTCTTGTCTGTCTAGTCTTGTCTGTCTAGTCTTGTCTGTCTAGTCTTGTCTGTCTAGTCTTGTCTGTCTAGTCTTGTCTGTCTAGTCTTGTCTGTCTAGTCTTGTCTGTCTAGTCTTGTCTGTCTAGTCTTGTCTGTCTAGTCTTGTCTGTCTAGTCTTGTCTGTCTAGTCTTGTCTGTCTAGTCTTGTCTGTCTAGTCTTGTCTGTCTAGTCTTGTCTGTCTAGTCTTGTCTGTCTAGTCTTGTCTGTCTAGTCTTGTCTGTCTAGTCTTGTCTGTCTAGTCTTGTCTGTCTAGTCTTGTCTGTCTAGTCTTGTCTGTCTAGTCTTGTCTGTCTAGTCTTGTCTGTCTAGTCTTGTCTGTCTAGTCTTGTCTGTCTAGTCTTGTCTGTCTAGTCTTGTCTGTCTAGTCTTGTCTGTCTAGTCTTGTCTGTCTAGTCTTGTCTGTCTAGTCTTGTCTGTCTAGTCTTGTCTGTCTAGTCTTGTCTGTCTAGTCTTGTCTGTCTAGTCTTGTCTGTCTAGTCTTGTCTGTCTAGTCTTGTCTGTCTAGTCTTGTCTGTCTAGTCTTGTCTGTCTAGTCTTGTCTGTCTAGTCTTGTCTGTCTAGTCTTGTCTGTCTAGTCTTGTCTGTCTAGTCTTGTCTGTCTAGTCTTGTCTGTCTAGTCTTGTCTGTCTAGTCTTGTCTGTCTAGTCTTGTCTGTCTAGTCTTGTCTGTCTAGTCTTGTCTGTCTAGTCTTGTCTGTCTAGTCTTGTCTGTCTAGTCTTGTCTGTCTAGTCTTGTCTGTCTAGTCTTGTCTGTCTAGTCTTGTCTGTCTAGTCTTGTCTGTCTAGTCTTGTCTGTCTAGTCTTGTCTGTCTAGTCTTGTCTGTCTAGTCTTGTCTGTCTAGTCTTGTCTGTCTAGTCTTGTCTGTCTAGTCTTGTCTGTCTAGTCTTGTCTGTCTAGTCTTGTCTGTCTAGTCTTGTCTGTCTAGTCTTGTCTGTCTAGTCTTGTCTGTCTAGTCTTGTCTGTCTAGTCTTGTCTGTCTAGTCTTGTCTGTCTAGTCTTGTCTGTCTAGTCTTGTCTGTCTAGTCTTGTCTGTCTAGTCTTGTCTGTCTAGTCTTGTCTGTCTAGTCTTGTCTGTCTAGTCTTGTCTGTCTAGTCTTGTCTGTCTAGTCTTGTCTGTCTAGTCTTGTCTGTCTAGTCTTGTCTGTCTAGTCTTGTCTGTCTAGTCTTGTCTGTCTAGTCTTGTCTGTCTAGTCTTGTCTGTCTAGTCTTGTCTGTCTAGTCTTGTCTGTCTAGTCTTGTCTGTCTAGTCTTGTCTGTCTAGTCTTGTCTGTCTAGTCTTGTCTGTCTAGTCTTGTCTGTCTAGTCTTGTCTGTCTAGTCTTGTCTGTCTAGTCTTGTCTGTCTAGTCTTGTCTGTCTAGTCTTGTCTGTCTAGTCTTGTCTGTCTAGTCTTGTCTGTCTAGTCTTGTCTGTCTAGTCTTGTCTGTCTAGTCTTGTCTGTCTAGTCTTGTCTGTCTAGTCTTGTCTGTCTAGTCTTGTCTGTCTAGTCTTGTCTGTCTAGTCTTGTCTGTCTAGTCTTGTCTGTCTAGTCTTGTCTGTCTAGTCTTGTCTGTCTAGTCTTGTCTGTCTAGTCTTGTCTGTCTAGTCTTGTCTGTCTAGTCTTGTCTGTCTAGTCTTGTCTGTCTAGTCTTGTCTGTCTAGTCTGTCTAGTCTTGTCTGTCTAGTCTTGTCTGTCTAGTCTTGTCTGTCTAGTCTTGTCTGTCTAGTCTTGTCTGTCTAGTCTTGTCTGTCTAGTCTTGTCTGTCTAGTCTTGTCTGTCTAGTCTTGTCTGTCTAGTCTTGTCTGTCTAGTCTTGTCTGTCTAGTCTTGTCTGTCTAGTCTTGTCTGTCTAGTCTTGTCTGTCTAGTCTTGTCTGTCTAGTCTTGTCTGTCTAGTCTTGTCTGTCTAGTCTTGTCTGTCTAGTCTTGTCTGTCTAGTCTTGTCTGTCTAGTCTTGTCTGTCTAGTCTTGTCTGTCTAGTCTTGTCTGTCTAGTCTTGTCTGTCTAGTCTTGTCTGTCTAGTCTTGTCTGTCTAGTCTTGTCTGTCTAGTCTTGTCTGTCTAGTCTTGTCTGTCTAGTCTTGTCTGTCTAGTCTTGTCTGTCTAGTCTTGTCTGTCTAGTCTTGTCTGTCTAGTCTTGTCTGTCTAGTCTTGTCTGTCTAGTCTTGTCTGTCTAGTCTTGTCTGTCTAGTCTTGTCTGTCTTGTCTTGTCTGTCTAGTCTTGTCTGTCTAGTCTTGTCTGTCTAGTCTTGTCTGTCTAATCTTGTCTGTCTAGTCTTGTCGTCTAGTCTTGTCTGTCTAGTCTTGTCTATCTAATCTTGTCTGTCTAATCTAGTCTGTCTAGTCTTATCTGTCTAATCTTGCATGAGATATTAAACAAAAATGTCGTTCTAGAAAGAAATTAACAGCCAAGATAAATGGATCAGTATTTAGTGCATATATCAAGTAAGATATATTTATAAGTGCATGGAATATGATTGAAACGAAAATCTGTGGCAGCCGAACATTAATCTAAGTAATAAATGGATCGGGGTGGAGCGATAAGGATCGCAAAAAGCTTGCATTATCCAATTGGAATCGTAAATCCCGGTTTGAAAATAAAAACAAATTCTGTTCTCATTTATACATGTGTGCAGATACACACACACACGCGGAGGAAATAGGCACAACACGAGTCATATTAATTAAAATATTTGAATATTCCATCTGTGGAGCCGCGTTCGGCATCGCTTCGTCTCGTTTCCTCGCGTGATTCTTCCACGCACGGCTCTCATTCGAACTCATTAACGAGTCCCGGGATGAATGGAGCCTGTCTGAGCTAAATTTGTCATAAACGGATTTAAATGATCCAAATCTCGGCGCACTTGCCATCCTTCTCGCCCCCTTATTAACTTACGTACGATTTAATGAACTCCAACAACAACTTTTTATTCACAAACAAACAAGAACAATCTGAATCTGAAAAACTAAATATTTTTACTTGTCTAAGCTTATTAATCTTATCTTTTCTAGTTATATCTTATCCATATTAGACTTATTATATAATTCAATATTCTGGAAATATACAGAATATTGAATTGTTTTCAAAGAATATTTAATATTGTTTAAAACAATAGTTTAAGGGTGGACTTTTTTCTTTGGGGCTATGTGAAGGAAAGGATTATTCGTATGCGAATAATCCTGAAACAGTTGAGCATCTTTTAGAGGAAATACGGCATGTTTTTGGTAAAATACAGCCACATTTATGCGAAAATGTTATAGGGATTTCAACCCTGTGCCAGAGATTTCGTTGTGCCCATTTGCCTGATGTTTTATTGAAGTGAAAACTTCTTTAGCCGCGCTGAAAGAGTTCTTGGTATAGGGTAAACTCATAGATTTCCGTAATCGTCATCAATAGCCGCTGTTCTATAGAAAATTTCTATTACACAAAGTTATGTTCATAAGAACACATCTATACGCATATATTCAAAGTTGTCTCTGAACGTCAAACTTAATAGTCAAAGTTTTTGGCAGTGTTAACAGAACGCAGCGTTTCTAAGGAAATAACAACCCGTAGAATCAGTGTGCAGTACAAGAGTAAGTACTTTTACCGGATGTACTAGTAGATGTACTAGTGACGGATTATTGGAAAGTTTTTGGCAGTGTTGACAGAACGCAGCGCTTCTAAGAAAATATGAACCCGTATAATCAGTGTGCAATACAAAAGTAAGTACTTTTGCCGGATGTACTAGTGACGGATTATTAGAATGTTCAGATTACTGGATTGTATCGAAGAATTCATGGTAAATCACGAATAAGACTCATCAAAGTAATAGGCAACCAAATGTACTCGTGTGCTTTCCAAAGGAAGGAAACTCCAAAATAAAATTAATAGTCAGCGAAATAGAGATAAGAATTAGAAAAAGAAAAAAAACTATTTTTTTAGAAAACAGTTATTTCTAAATTTCTAAACATCGAACAATCACCGCTGAGGAGGAAGAAAAATTAAACGTCGTAATAGTATATTACGTTACGAGAGCTGTAAGAAACATATTACGTACGAGCGGAACAGTTACGCACGAACCGCGTAGCAGGGAGTGCGTAATTCCGCCAGTTCATAATTGCCTTACAACTCGAGTTATGTACTATACTTTATCTACAACCACCCTAATTTGTTTCTGTTTTATAAGAAAAATATGTGTGATGTAACAAATTTATTTCTTATTAGGTTATGTTTATTAAATTATCATTATTTAACATTATAATAAACAAAGAATTGTATTGTCTTATATACCTGTTACTCGATATTATTTAACTTGATAGATAAGTCTTAATGGTTACATACCTTATTATTTAGTATGTATTTAGGTTAAACTGGAATAAGAGTGCTCGTAGATATAGGCAACCCAATGTACGCAATGTCAATTTCCGTTAGTTTGAATTGTGGCACGGGGGGGCGCTATACATATGAGCACGTAATAGCAGCTCTCAACCAATCAACGAATCGTAAACCGAAAGCACATGTGTGTTATCAATCATAACTTATCATTAATAATACGTGTCTGTTATGATGTATTTACATATTCCACGAACTGTACAATAATGGGCATTTACAATAGTGGTCGTAGATAAACTATTTTCTTTCTGTTGAAATAAAAATGTTTGCTTAATTCCAAAAATAATTGTGTTTTTCTTCCGATCTCTTGTTGGGACACCCTTTATAATCCAATACTGTGGATATAGTTTTTTTGTTTAAATATTTTGTAGGTGGCAGAAGGGCCTCGAGATCGGTAATTTCTTGTTTCATTTTTACGTTACAATATATATTATTATTATTGTGTAGACAAGACTAGATTCCTCTCACTAGTGCCACAGTCCTGAACAGGTCCTCTCTCTGCCTACATATGTGTTTTGGGTTCGGCTCTTACACACGTATGGGGTTATAAATTCCTCTTATAACATAATCCAATTATTTATTACAATAATTATTATTATTATTGTGTAGACAAGACTAGATTCCTCTTATCCTCTCACTGGTGCCACAGTCCTAAACAGGTCCTCTCTCTGCCCACACATGTGTTTTGGGGTCGTGATCTTACACAAGCATAGGGTTATAGATTCCACTTATAACATAATCCAATTATTTGTTTATTTAGGTTTTTACAATTTTTTTTTGTTTGTAAATATTATGAGATCTGTTTGTATTATTCTCGGACTCTCGGACAATGTGTGAAAAGTAAGTGATAGAAATGAAGGTGACAAAGACCGGAGCCACAATAAGTCACCCGATTCAAAAGGGAATTGCACAAAGGCTAAGAAGGTCGTGGGAGAGTCCGAAAATAAATGGAAGAAAGGAAACCACAATATCAACAAAGATTTAGTGCTCGAGATTTTCTCTGAAAAGGCACAGACAGGGCGAAGTTAACGAGATAAAAATGTTTTTGTTTTAAGTGGAAATTAATGCTGATTCGGATAATTATATCAATCAACTTAGTTTGACTAGATCTGACTTTGTCAAACTTTGTCTGGCATGGTTAAACTATGTTTGGTTTACTCAAACTTTATCTGGCATTGCCAAACTTAGTTTCATTTACTCAAGACTTAATCTGACTTTGCTAAACTTAGTCTAACTAATTCCGGACTTAATCTGACTATGCCAAACTTGGTCTGACTTACTCCAGACTTAATCCAACTTTGCCCAACTTAATCTGATTTACTCAAGACGTAATCTGACAACGCCAAACTTAGTTGCATTTACGTCAAACTTAATCTGACTTTGCCAAACTTAGTCTGACTTACTCCAGACTTAATCTGACTTTGCCAAACTTAATCTAATTTACTCAAGACTTAATCTGACTTTGCTAAAGTTAGTCTGACTTATTCCAGACTTAATCTAACTTTGCCAAATTTAGTCTGATTTACTCTAGACTTAATCTGACAACGCCAAACTTAGTTTCATATACGCCAGACTTAATCTGACTTTGCCAAACTTAGTCTGACTTACTCCAGACTTAATCTGCCTTTGCCTAACTTAATCTGATTTGCTCAATACGTAATCTTAGTTTAGTTTATTTATGTCTATGGTTTGAATTAATGTCCTTTGATGGGGCGACCTATTTTGGAGTGATGCGTGTTGGTGTAGAGAGTATTATGATATTTTCGGTTGCAACATAATTCAGTGCAGCTTTGCTTATAACCGGATTTCTGGTATTCGTATCCACATGTACCGCAGGCTTAGAAATTATTAAAATTCTTGGCGTAGCTGTAGCAGTCAACGCAGATTTTGCAACTTTTCCTAATATCCTAGGTTTGACGCCTTTATGGACATTTGGTACATATATCTCTATAATTCTTGGACTGGCCGTATACTTCAAAGCCCCTGGTTTTACCTCAAAGGTAGTATCTCGTTTTTTTTTGTAAATTTTGTTTGGGGGTGCTTTCGCCATTTCCTCAGTCCTCGGGCTGATTTTGACCCGGCGAAATCCTGAAAGCCTCTTCTTGCGTGAGTTGAGGAATGAAATATCTTATTTGAGGCTCGGCCATTTCCTAAATCCGCGGCGATGTCTTGTATTTCAGAGTAGATTTCTTCACCGTAAACCAGTCTTCATCAGAAGTGTGTGATTGGATTTGGAATCTTGGTCCTGGTTGGGAAATTACCATAATTCTTGGTAACATCTTGATTAAAGGCATCTTCTTTCCCCTCGAGACTTTGGGTTCCTTTGGTATCTTCCTTGGCTTGGAATTTCTATCGCACCATTTCCTCAATGCTAGGCTTCATGTTGATGAATTAATGAATTTGTTTCTTGCTGAAATTCTATCGAATAAATCACTTGATTCTTGCTGAAATTCTATGTTTGTTTAATGACTAGTTTATTGTTGATATCTATTTAGATTTGTTTGTTGATTAAAGGGGTAATTAGATCGGGGTCGTTGTTTGCGCAAAATTATTCCCTTTCGATGGGTTCTGCCAATTCTTGGATTCTCGGAGTCGCGACGTATTTCAATGCGGCGGGACTTATCTTGAAAGCATCCTCGTTGAAATCGGCGTCGTTTGCTGCTGCTTTTGCTCTCGGTACAGCCTATTCCGCCAGTGAAGCTGTTTGCTATTGAATGCGAGATGGGACGAGGAAAATGAAAATGGGGATGATTACACAGAGAATTTTGACTACACAAACTCATTGCTAAAACATAAACTCATTGACTAAACTTTGTCTTATTCCAGACTTAATCTGACTTTGCCAAAGTTAGTCCATTTACTCAAAATTTAATCTGACAACGCCTAACTTAGTTGCATTTACGCCAGACTTAATCTGACTTTGCCAAACTTAGTCTCTCTTACTCCAGACTTAATCTGACTTTGCCAAATTTAGTCTCATTTACTCAAGACTTAATCTGACTTTGGCAAACTTGGTTTACTTTACTCCAGATTTAACCTGAGATTGCAAAGCTTAATCTGATTTACTAAAGACTTAATCTGACTCTGCGAAACTTAGTCTGACTTATCCCAGACTTCTTCTGACTTTGCCAAACTTACTCTCATTTTCTCAAGAATTAAACTGACAAAGCCAAACTTAGTTTCATTTACGCCAGACTTAATCTGACTTTGCCAAACTTAGTCTGACTTTCTCCAGACTTAATCTGACTTTGCTAAACCTAATCTGATTTACTCAAGACTTAATTTGACTTTGTCAAACATAGTCTGACTTACTCAAGACTTAATCTGACTTTACTAATTTTAATCTGACTTTTTTTTAATATAACTTTGCCAAACTTAATCTGATTTACTCAGGACTTAATCTGTCATTGCCACACTTAGTTCCATTTACTCAAGACAATCTGAATTTGCCAAATTTAATCGGACTTAAGCCAGACTTAATCTGACTTTGCCAAACTTAATCTGATTTACTCAAGACTTAATCTGACATAGCCAAACTTAGTTTCATTTATTCAAGACTTAATCTGACTTTGATAAACTTAATCTAAACTTAATCTGACTTTGCCAAACCTAACCAGATTTACTCAAGACTTAATCTGGAAACGCCAAACCTAGTTTCATTTACTCAAGACTTATTCTGATTTTGCCAAACAGAGCCTGACTTGCTCAAGAATAGATCCGACTAAATCAAACTTAATTCAAATCCAATCTAACTTAAACTTAAATAAGAGTCTTATCTTGACTCGACGGAGTCTTGAGATTTTCCTGAACAAACCGATTTGTTGAAGAACAGCTGAACATAACAAACTTGAACAAGTTGCAAAATTGAAATCACACACACAATGCAGACGCAATTCGACGACAATAACCATTTAAACTTGCAACAAAATGTGTTTTTTGTGCGGGCAGACAAAAGCGATTGAGCGCACTCGTCGCCTAAGTGGTAATGTATATTGAAAGTGTTACTCGCGTGCCGTATCTGCTCCAGCTGCCGAGGTGGTCCACTCCAGAGTGCTTGAGGTGCTTCAAACAATACATTAGCTCGCATTGTCTCCGGAAAAGTGCTACCACGTTCCTGTGCTTCAGCGAGACCTCCCAAGATATTATTAACCGCATATTATGTTCACCACCCAACGCGAAAACTTAAGACTAAATAGACATCACACTAGATAAACAAGACTAGACAGACACGCCTAGATAGAGAAGACTAGAGAGACAAGACTGGACAGATAAGACTAGACAGATACACTAGACAAACAAGACTAGATAGACAAGACTAGACAGACAAGACTAGACAGAGAAGACTAGACAGAGAAGACTAGACAGACAAGACTAGACAGATACGACTAGACAGACAGGACTAGACAGACAAGACTAGACAGACAAGACTAGACAGACAAGACTAGACAGACAAGACTAGACAGACAAGACTAGACAGACAAGACTAGACAGACAAGACTAGACAGACAAGACTAGACAGACAAGACTAGACAGACAAGACTAGACAGACAAGACTAGACAGACAAGACTAGACAGACAAGACTAGACAGACAAGACTAGACAGACAAGACTAGACAGACAAGACTAGACAGACAAGACTAGACAGACAAGACTAGACAGACAAGACTAGACAGACAAGACTAGACAGACAAGACTAGACAGACAAGACTAGACAGACAAGACTAGACAGACAAGACTAGACAGACAAGACTAGACAGACAAGACTAGACAGACAAGACTAGACAGACAAGACTAGACAGACAAGACTAGACAGACAAGACTAGACAGACAAGACTAGACAGACAAGACTAGACAGACAAGACTAGACAGACAAGACTAGACAGACAAGACTAGACAGACAAGACTAGACAGACAAGACTAGACAGACAAGACTAGACAGACAAGACTAGACAGACAAGACTAGACAGACAAGACTAGACAGACAAGACTAGACAGACAAGACTAGACAGACAAGACTAGACAGACAAGACTAGACAGACAAGACTAGACAGACAAGACTAGACAGACAAGACTAGACAGACAAGACTAGACAGACAAGACTAGACAGACAAGACTAGACAGACAAGACTAGACAGACAAGACTAGACAGACAAGACTAGACAGACAAGACTAGACAGACAAGACTAGACAGACAAGACTAGACAGACAAGACTAGACAGACAAGACTAGACAGACAAGACTAGACAGACAAGACTAGACAGACAAGACTAGACAGACAAGACTAGACAGACAAGACTAGACAGACAAGACTAGACAGACAAGACTAGACAGACAAGACTAGACAGACAAGACTAGACAGACAAGACTAGACAGACAAGACTAGACAGACAAGACTAGACAGACAAGACTAGACAGACAAGACTAGACAGACAAGACTAGACAGACAAGACTAGACAGACAAGACTAGACAAACAAGGCTAGACAGACAAGGCTAGACAGACAAGACTAGACAGACAAGACTAGACAGGCAAGACTAGACAGACAAGACTAGACAGACAAGACTAGACAGACAAGACTAGACAGACAAGACTAGACAGTCAAGACTAGACAGACAAGACTAGACAGACAAGACTAGACAGACAAGACTAGACAGACAAGACTAGACAGACAAGACTAGACAGACAAGACTAGACAGACAAGACTAGACAGACAAGACTAGACAGACAAGACTAGACAGACAAGACTAGACAGACAAGACTAGACAGACAAGACTAGACAGACAAGACTAGAGAGACAAGACTAGACAGACAAGACTAGACAGACAAGACTAGACAGACAAGACTAGACAGACAAGACTAGACAGACAAGACTAGACAGACAAGACTAGACAGACAAGACTAGACAGACAAGACTAGACAGACAACACTAGACATACAAGACTAGACAGACAAGACTAGACAGGCAAGACTAGACAGACAAAACTAGACAGACAAGACTAGACAGACAAGACTAGACAGACAAGACTAGACAGACAAGACTAGACAGACAAGACTAGACAGACAAGACTAGACAGACAAGACTAGACAGACAAGACTAGACAGACAAGACTAGACAGACAAGACTAGACAGACAAGACTAGACAGACAAGACTAGACAGACAAGACTAGACAGACAAGACTAGACAGACAAGACTAGACAGACAAGACTAGACAGACAAGACTAGACAGACAAGACTAGACAGACAAGACTAGACAGACAAGACTAGACAGACAAGACTAGACAGACAAGACTAGACAGACAAGACTAGACAGACAAGACTAGACAGACAAGACTAGACAGACAAGACTAGACAGACAAGACTAGACAGACAAGACTAGACAGACAAGACTAGACAGACAAGACTAGACAGACAAGACTAGACAGACAAGACTAGACAGACAAGACTAGACAGACAAGACTAGACAGACAAGACTAGACAGACAAGACTAGACAGACAAGACTAGACAGACAAGACTAGACAGACAAGACTAGACAGACAAGACTAGACAGACAAGACTAGACAGACAAGACTAGACAGACAAGACTAGACAGACAAGACTAGACAGACAAGACTAGACAGACAAGACTAGACAGACAAGACTAGACAGACAAGACTAGACAGACAAGACTAGACAGACAAGACTAGACAGACAAGACTAGACAGACAAGACTAGACAGACAAGACTAGACAGACAAGACTAGACAGACAAGACTAGACAGACAAGACTAGACAGACAAGACTAGACAGACAAGACTAGACAGACAAGACTAGACAGACAAGACTAGACAGACAAGACTAGACAGACAAGACTAGACAGACAAGACTAGACAGACAAGACTAGACAGACAAGACTAGACAGACAAGACTAGACAGACAAGACTAGACAGACAAGACTAGACAGACAAGACTAGACAGACAAGACTAGACAGACAAGACTAGACAGACAAGACTAGACAGACAAGACTAGACAGACAAGACTAGACAGACAAGACTAGACAGACAAGACTAGACAGACAAGACTAGACAGACAAGACTAGACAGACAAGACTAGACAGACAAGACTAGACAGACAAGACTAGACAGACAAGACTAGACAGACAAGACTAGAGCGACAAGACTAGACAGACAAGACTAGACAGACAAGACTAGACAGACAAGACTAGACAGACAAGACTAGACAGACAAGACTAGACAGACAAGACTAGACTAGACAGACAAGACTAGACAGACAAGACTAGACAGACAAGACTAGACAGACAAGACTAGACAGACAAGACTAGACAGACAAGACTAGACAGACAAGACTAGACAGACAAGACTAGACAGACAAGACTAGACAGACAAGACTAGACAGACAAGACTAGACAGACAAGACTAGACAGACAAGACTAGACAGACAAGACTAGACAGACAAGACTAGACAGACAAGACTAGACAGACAAGACTAGACAGACAAGACTAGACAGACAAGACTAGACAGACAAGACTAGACAGACAAGACTAGACAGACTAGACAGACAAGACTAGACAGACAAGACTAGACAGACAAGACTAGACAGACAAGACTAGACAGACAAGACTAGACAGACAAGACTAGGCAGACAAGACTAGGCAGACAAGACTAGACAGACAAGACTAGACAAACAAGACTAGACAGACAAGACTAGACAGACGAGACTAGAAGACAAGACTAGACAGACAAGAAAGACTAGACAGACAAGACTAGACAAACAAGACTAGACAGACAAGACTACACAGACAAGACTAAACAGACAAGACTAGACAGACAAGACTAGACAGACAAGACTAGACAGACGAGACTAGAAGACAAGACTAGACAGACAAGAAAGACTAGACAGACAAGACTAGACAAACAAGACTAGACAGACAAGACTACACAGACAAGACTAAACAGACAAGACTAGACAGACAAGACTAGATCAGAAATCACTAATTGAAACGTAGATATTAAAACATTTAAGGAATGCGATTAAGTAAACAAGGTAATCTATATAATTTCCACGTTATCTGTACACATTTTAATATCCGGATAGTTTGCACTTCCGCGATAATCAGGTGATAATTAATCGCACGATCGCGCTTTATCAGATCCGCAAACTTAATCAAATTATGCAAAAACGAAAAAACTTCTTACCTTGGAGTCGATCTGCTTCAGCCCTCGTGTCCCCAGGCGGCCAGAAAACCTGCAAAAAAATTGCAAAAATTAAATGAGATGTTTATCTGCGCAACAGGAAGTCATAATATTTCAAACGGAATATCTGATATTATTTCGTCTTATCTAGAGCCGAATAGCTTTGTTTATTCATGTTTATTTCATATTTTGAATTATTTTCCAGCTCAAATTAGATTGAATTACATAGGACCTATTATGGTACCTTGAGGTATACCTATGTGCTGTACTTATCATAAACATTTCCTTTGTTAAACTTAGTAAACTAGTCTTAAACTTAACTTAACTTAAAAACCTAGTCTTAACTTTCAAATCTAATCTAAATCAAAATTAAAAATCTAATCTAAAATAAAATTAAATCTATAATAAATAAAAATCCAAAATTCTTGTCGGGGAGAAGAAGAATCTCAACAGAGGAGAATGGACTGAAAGAAGAGCTGCGCAGACGACCAGAATGAAAGACTTCTGGAAGAGAAAGAAGGAAACTAGACCTACAAAGAAATGATATTTGCGTGGTCCTTGTTGACCTGTCCGCAATCAAAAAAAAAATCTAAATTAAAATTAAAATCTAATCTACTAGTTAGTCTAATACTAAATTTAGACCATTTTAAACAAAACCGTTTGTTGATTTAGTTTCGGAACATTGAAGTGTGTATGAGCGGGGGATTATCGCCCTCTCCACCTTGATCCGCATTGATGCGGCGTCGGGACGGCGTTGGCGCGCCGTCACGTGGCGGACGCAAGTCGGTCACTTAATCTGCTATTTATGTGATTTCGGGGGGAGGACACGCGCCCGGTATTATGTGCAGCCCCCGGTTCGCTAAATGGCCGATGCCCCAGATATTAATACTCACTTCCTCCGCTAACTCCAGCACCGACGCAGCTCGCTGCATCTAACGCTGATTTATTATGCACAAAACGCCACCGAGAACAAACATTCGCTAATACGTTACGCTATAGAAAGCTACGGGATGGAATTTTGATGTAATCAATCTTGTCTTGCTAATACTATATTTGTTATTACAGATATTTATGAACGCATTCGCTAAACTTGTTAATAGACCTATTATTAGACCTTTGTTAAACCTATTATTGGACCTAATATCATCCTGCTCTTCTAATACTGGATTTATAACTCTAGTCTTATCCAATCACATCATAACTTTTGAAAGGATTATCGCACAGATGCAGAAGAGAACATTTTTTATGAGAAAAAATTTGGAATTTTTTTTGAAAAAAAAATTGGAATTTTTTTTTCTGATATTTTTTAGTTACCCGAAGGAAATCGAAGTGCTGAAAACGGTTTTCCAGTTTATTTCGCTCTAAAGTTACAAATAAATAAGTTTTATATATTTTTTCGCTGTACACCATCTCGCATTTCCGACTGATTTCATGCTGTCGTAACTTTTGAACGGCTCACCACAGAGACTTCTAGTCTTCACCAATCGATTCAGCGTCCCAAAATTAGTCAGAAAACGTATATAATATTCCACAGGAAGCTTTCAGCTAAAAATACCATCGACACGGGGAGTCTAGATCGCGGAGACGACGAAATGCGAGGAAATTGATTTTGTCAAAATCTTTATTTTTTAAAGATTTTTGAGTTACACCAAAATTCAAAAACGTCCCTGAAAGCATTTTTCCTGCTGATTACAGATATGCAAATTATATTTCGCTAGCTCTTTCCGTTCACTATCGCCTGCAAGAACTGAAGAAATTTTTTAAAAATTTCGGCGCTCGAGTAGAGATCTTGGAAAGTCGTCAATTTCCAGCGAACAATTTTAGTCAATCAACAGGAAAATGACCTTCTGAAAACGATGCCGCAATCCGTTTTTGATTATCTTCAACCGTTTCCGAGACATCGGAAACAGTCGCTTGAGCTCCTTGGCCTGGAAATACCGCGGTCGCATCCATAGCAATCATGTTGGAGAGTTGGTATTTCGAAAAGTCGATGTCAAAACATAGGCTTAAACATAGTTGTTGATCTTCTTAGGGACAGTTGATGTCGCTGAAATAAGTTATCCATCCAGTGTAACGATGCTTTATTCTCTTCTGTAGGTATATCAAATTTAATTGCCATTTCAAGGAAAAATTTTGCTCTCCAGCCATTGCTCTCCTATCAGCAATCAATTCCCAGATGCATTCTCCCAACTCAGTAAATAACGGTTGCCGGCCTGATCCAACCCTGCGTTTTTACCCATTTCCTTGGTCCACCAGTTGGCACAGGTTATCGTAGTTTACACGTCATTTTCTAACCATACGGAGATCCAACATCTTCTCTTTAGAGAAGGCTACGAGATTTACATCCCCGGAGTCATCCACGATTACAAGACTGAAATGCAGAAACGT
Source organism: Phosphuga atrata (assembly GCA_944588485.1). NCBI lineage: Eukaryota > Metazoa > Arthropoda > Insecta > Coleoptera > Silphidae > Phosphuga > Phosphuga atrata. The sequence goes on from OX155900.1 coordinate 65,705,426, forward strand.
TGTACCTGCACTGTCACTCTATGTAGACTGCTGCCTTATATTGAATTTTTAAGATAAATACTACTTTACAAATTCCAGGAATAAATTTGGACACAATTGCTTGTGCATTGCTTTAAACGAACTGTAGAAGTAAACAAGGAATTTCTCGGAATATTTTGTTCCAAACATTTCCCTGATATATTAGGGCAACTTGAGGTGCTAAATTCAACAGCATTTTTTAACTAATTATATTTTCAACATTATTTAAACTAGGGCTATTTTCCGGGGAGGGCTTATATTCCAAAAAAGTCCCGAAAATCACTCTAGGGCTTATTTTCTGGGGAAGTCTTATTTTCTGAAAAAGACGGTAGCATTTCCGAATGATTTCACGCTTAAACGCAAGTTACTACAAACTTTTAAACGGCTCACCGCAGAGACTTCTAGTCTTCACCAATCGATTCAGCGTCACAAAATTAGTCCAAAAACTTAAATAATATTCCCTAAGAAACTTTCAGTTAAGAAATACCATCTACACGGCGAGTCTAGACCGCGGAAACGACGAAATGCGAGTAAATCGATTTTGTCAAAATCGTTAGTTTTTGAGTTACAGCAAAATTTAAAAACGTTCCTGAAAGCATTTTTGCTGCTGATTACAGATATGCAAACTATATTTCGTTAGCTCTTTCCGTTCACCATCGCCTGCAAGAATTGAGGAAATTTTTAAGAAATTTCAGCGCTCGAGTAGAGATCTCGGAAAGTCGTGAATTTCCAACGGATAATCTTAGTGTATTAACAGGAAAATGACCTGAAAACGATGCCGCAGTCCGTTTTTGATTATCTGCAACCGTTTCCGAGACATCTACTTAGCAAATCGAGAATCGTAAATTTCAGGTTGAAATTACTCGACGAATTATTGAATCTTCCCAGACAATTTACACATCGACTTGTTCGTCTTGTCGTGTAGTTTCTGTGTGCCGAAAATGATTTCGCTGCTTTTTCCGTTCTCGAGAAAATCGAAAAAACCGAAAAAGCACACATTTTTCGAACGAAATGATAAAAAATTTTGTTGAAAAATTTTTGGGCAATTTTTTTCGAGATTTTTTTTTTGATTACCCGAAGGAAATCGAAGTTCTGAAAACGGTTTTCCAGTTTATTTTGCTCTAAAGGTACAAATAAACAATTTTATAAATTTTTCGCTGTACACCAACTTGCATTTTCGAAAGTTTTCACGCTGTCGTAACTTTTAAACGGCTCACTACAGAGACTTCTAGTCTTCAACAATCGATTCAGCGTCCCAAAATTAGTCGGAAAACGTATATAATATTCCCTAAGAAACTTTCAGTTAAGAAATACCATCAACACGGGGAGTCTAGACCGCGGAAACTACGAAATGCGAGAAAAACGATTATGTCAAAATCGTTATTTTTCGAGTTACACCAAAATTTAAAAATGTTCCTGAAAGAATTTTTGCTGCTGATTACAGATATGCAAATTATATTTCGCTAGCTCTTTCCGTTCACTATCGCCTGCAAGAATTAAAGAAATTTTTAAGAAATTTCGGCGCTCGAGTAGAGATTTCGGAAAGTCGTGAATTTCCGGCGGACAATCTTAATGTATCAATAGAAAAATGACCTTCTGAAAACGATGCCGCAATCCGTTTTTGATTATCTGCAACCGTTTCCGAGACATCTACTTAGCAAATCAAGAATCGGGTAAATTTCAGTTTGAAATTACTCGACGAATTATTGAATCTTTCCCGATAATTTACACATCGACTTGTTCGTCTTGTCGTGTAGTTTCTGTGTGCCGAACATGATTTCGCTGCTTTTTGCCGTTCTGAAGAAAATCGAAAAAAGCGAAAAAGCACATATTTTTCGAACGAAATGACGGAAAATTTTTGTTGAAAAATTTTCCGACTATAAGTAATAAGTATAAATGTAATGTTGAAATAAATGAAAAACTACATCAACTAGTAAGTACATACAATAAAAAAGAGTACTTTCAAATTTTGTTTTAACATTAATGGACACAACAATCCCTGCACACATCGAGACGATATTCCACTTCTCGCCACGTATTCACCAACATATCAGGTCTAACTGTCCCAACCGCCGCAACGATTCTTTTGCGTAAGTGATTAATATCTTTTCACTGAAGACGACATTTTTTAATCTGGCCCCAAAAGAAAAAGGCCAATGGGGTTAAGTCGGGGCTTAGTGGTGGCCAAGAGATTGGACCAGTTATGCCTATCCACCTTCTCGCGAACCGCGCGCTCGTGGTTACTGAAATGAGGTGGGGCACCATCTTGCTGGAAAAACACAAGCTATTTTTCCCCCTCAATCCATTTGGGGAAAGAAATACTCTGTTACTATGTCGTAGTAATTATCCCCATTTATTGTTTGTTCTACAAAAATGAAAGGACCAATCACACGATCTTCCATCAAGCCGCACTAAACATTAACTTTGGCAGAGTCACGTTGATGTTGAATAAAATCACGTTGATGCTCTCACCACCAAATTCTGCAGTTATGACGATTTGCTGTTTCACTAACATGAAATGTAGCCACATCAGAAAAGAAAACATTTTTCAACAAAATGTCATCATCAACAATTCTGCTTAGAAAGTCATCAGAAAACTCTAACCTTTTGATTATATCAGTCGGATTTATTTAATTTAACAATTTGTAGGCACGCAAATGAAGTCTTTAAAGTTGATGAACAACATCTTCAGAATTTCTCGGTCTACCTAGCGATTTCCCTTTTAAAACAGTACAGGTTTCCTTCAAAGAATGTAGCCAATGACGAATAGTTTTTGCTGTAGGGGGTTCAACAACATACTGACGTCTAAAACTAAGTAGCGCTGTTATAACAGATTCAGTATGCACAAGCCAAATAACACACTGCGCTTTTTGTTGCGGAGTAGCCATTCCACTGCACCGCACGCCTAAAATGAATTAAGCGAACTGAGCCCTATCGCCGTCTCAAGCCGTCTCAAGCGTACCAGCTGCAGGGAAGCAAAACTTGAACAGTTGATGAATGAAATACCACAAACTAGAATAGTGAGTATCACTTTGAATAGTTTCTATGACACAGTAAAACTAGGGAGTTCTTTCCCCAACGGACTGTAATTTCTTGCAGTAAATAAGTATTTTCAAATCTCGACAAAATTAGTAATATTCAAGATGGTCCAATCCACAAATAAACAAAGATTAGATTTGAAAATGTAAGTTTGTCTGTCTGTATCTTAATTAGCCTAGATAGAGTTATCCTAGATAGAACCAAAATTTAAATTCTATTTAGTTCACTTGTAATTGAAGAATTTCTGGTCAGATTAGATTTATAAATACAACTTTGTCTATAACTCTAGAATTAGTCTTCTTCTTCTTCTTAAAGTTTCTCATTCGTTCCGCACGTTGGTATCCATTTTGGCAATCATCACTTTGTTTGCTGCTGCTCGGAAAAGCTTGGTGGTGGTCATGGAAAACCATGTTCTTAGATTCTTCAACCATGATATCATTTCTATTCCAACAGCTCTGTTTCCCGCTGCTTTGCCTTGCACTATTGTTTGTAGTAGATTGAATCTGCATTCATTCCTCAGCCCCCAAGCATTGGAGCTTTCTGCATTTCATGGTGTTGAGGAGCTCTTTATCCTTCTGCATTCTATAAAGGATCTCAGTGTTGGTTATACGATCTTTATTTTTAAAACTCTCAACATCTTTCGATATAACCACTTTCTTGCTTATATAGCATCAGTTAGTGTCCATGATTCAACTCCATAAAAAAGAACTGAAAACACGTAACAACGCAGAATTTCCAGTTTCGTTAAGATTGTGGGTCGTGACTCTTTAATAGGGATCCCATGCTGTTGAAAACAGCTATCGCTTTCTCGATATGGATCTTCATTTCCTGAGAATGATCCCACTGATCGCTTACAGTAGCGGCAAGATATGAATATTTATTTACTCTCTCGATGAGTTTCTAATTGACCATAAGGTCTAAATGTCTAAATAAATGCATAATGAGAGATAAATCCAATTTTGATTCAGTTCACCAATTATTCAAGGTAATGAGATAATGAAACTTTAGACAGACCTAGCTTGAAAAATTTAGTCTGTAACTTGAGAACTAGACTATATAGAAACAATATTCGAATGAGATGTAGTTCGTTAGTTATTCAAGAATTTTTAACAAACTATATTTTTAAATGTAAGCCTATTTGCCTATAAATTGCAAATAAATCTAGATCAGTTTTTTTTTTAAATGTCCATCCGTCATACGTGATCAATGAAACAAAAAATAAAATGTTTAACAAAATATATTTTAGGACTAAATCATTAATGATTAACGTGATGATTGAGCTTTGACATCTGCTTAATGAGCGTTATAATTCTTATATTAATTTTATAATTGAAAAATCTTCACCAATCGATTCAGCGTCCCAAAATTAGTCAGAGAACGTATATAATATTCCGCAGGAAGCTATCAGCTAAGAAATACCATCGACACTGGGAGTCTAGATCGCCGAGGCGACGAAATGCGAGAAAATTGATTTTGTCAAAATCGTTATTTTTTTAATTACAGCAAAATTTAAAAACGTTCCTGAAAGCATTTTTGCTGCTGATTACAGATATGCAAATTATATTTCGCTAGCCCTTTCCGTTCACTATCGCCTGCAAGAATTGAAGAAATTTTTAAGAAATTTCGGCGCTCGAGTAGAGATCTCGGAAAGTCGTGAATTTCCAGCGGACAATCATAGTGTATCAATAGGAAAATGACCTTCTGAAAACGTTTCCGCAATCCGTTTTTAATTACCTGCAACCATTTCCGAGATATCTACTTAGTAAATCGAGAATCCGGTAAATTTCAGTTTGAAATTACTCAACGAATTATTGAATCTTTCCAGACAATTAACACATCGACTTGTTCGTCTTGTAGTGTAGTTTCTGTGTGCCAAAAATGATTTCGCTGCTTTTTGCCGTTCTCGAGAAAATCGAAAAAAACTAAAAAAGCACATATTTTTCGAACGAAATGATGGAAAATTTTTGTTGAATTTTTTTTTTAAATTTTTTTCGAGATTTTTTTTTTGATTACCCGAAGGAAATCGATGTGCTGAAAACGGTATTGCAGTTTATTTCGCTCTAAAGTTACAAATAAACGAGTTTCATAAATTTTTTCGGTGTACACCATCTTGCATTTCCGAATGATTTCACGTTGTCGTAACTTATAAACGGCTCACCGCAGAGCCTTCTGGTCTTCACCAATCGATTCAGAGTCCCAAAGTTAGTGAAAACATATATAATATTCCCTAGCAAGATTTCAGCTAAGAAATACCATCTATATGGGGAGTCTCGACCGAAACGACGAAAATGACCGAAGCTACGAAATGCGAGAAAATCGATTTTGTCAAAATCGTTAGTTTTTGAGTTACAGCAAAATTTAAAAACGTTCCTGAAAGCATTTTTGCTGCTGATTACAGATATGCAATTTATATTTCGCTAGCTCTTTCCAAATCACAAATTATCAAATTTTTAATTCCGTTCTGATTTTCCTCCAAATCCATTTCCTGTAGAATCATTGGTCCGAATCTCTCATGTCTTGCAATATAGCTATTGTTTAATGAATACTTCTTGTCTAAAGCCTAGGCCGAACTACAGCTAAACCGCCGCGGTCCTTAATCGCATGATTTTGTGATTCAAGTAAGCTAATACAAGCGGCCTCACTTGCGGTTTTTTCCAGCGACTGATTTTTCCCATAGTGTACTGTGTGTATCTCGAACGGATTTGCGGTTATAGCGGTTACCACTCTCGGAAAAAAACCGTAGTGCGGCCTCGGCCTAAGTAGCCTGTTCGTAGTGCATTAGATACACAACTGTCAGTTATTTTTTACCCAATTCACAACTTCTTGTAAGACTGTAAGACAAAATTACCTCGTTGATTTCTCACCATTCTGTTTTCAATGTATTCATTGATTTCCATCAGCAAATGATCCTTCAATCGCTTGTTTATTGCAATGTCAATTGTCTGGAGGTAGCCAGTCATTCCTGCCGGAATCATCATTCGATCAATCTTCCTCTCAGCAAAAAAGGTTTTCATGGCTTTAGCGCGTGAGTACGGGTACGGGCTGAATCCCAAACTAGTAAACCTGTATTTCGACCCCTCAGCAGTGGAGGCTGCATAAAATCGACCCACTCTCTTATAACTGCTTGGGTGCATCAGGCTTTTCAACTTTCAAGGACACAAATTCCTGAGACGCGTTCAATCTTGTCTTTTGAACCTTTAGTGATGATAAATGGTGATACTTTCTTGCCATTTAGACGATTCGACAAAATACAGGTAACACGTGCACTATCGCAGCCGATAGAAGGAACGTAAATCTAAGCCTTGTGGTGAACCGTCGTTTTAGCTGCTTGGCCTGGAAATACCGCGGTCGCATCCATAGCAATCATGTTGGAGAGTTGGTATTTCGAAAAGTCGATGTTATCATCAAAACGTTTAAATGCAAGTTCACGTTTAACAACTTCATTGTCTTCCAGCTTAAACATAGTTGTTGATCTCGTTAGGGACAGTTGATGTCGTTGAAAGAAGTTATCCATCCAGTGTAACGATGCTTTATTTCCTTCTGTAGATATATCAAATTCAATTGCCATTTCAAGGGAAAAATTTTGCTCTCCAGCCATTGCTCTCCTATCAGCGATCAATTCCCAGATGCATTCTCCCAACTTAGTAAATAACGGTTGCCGGCCTGATCCAACCCTGCGTTTTTACCCATTTTCTTGGTCCACCAGTTGGCACAGGTTATCGTAGTTTACACGTCATTTTCTAACCATACGGAGATCCAACATCTTCTCTTTAGAGAAGGCTACTAGATTTACATGCCCGGAGTCATCCACGATTACAAGACTGAAATGCACAAACGTTGTACCTGCACTATCACTCTATGTAGACTGCTGCCTTATATTGAATTTTTAAGATAAATACTACTTTATAAATTCCAGGAATTAATTTGGACACAATTGCATGTGCATTGCTTTAAACGAACTGTAAACAAGGAATTTCTCGGAATATTTTGTTCCAAACATTTCCCTGATATATTAGGGCAACTTGAGCTGCTAAATTCAACAGCATTTTTTAACTAATTATATTTTCAACATTATTTTAACTAGGGCTTATTTTCAGGGGAGGGCTTATATTCCAAAAAAGTCCCGAAAATCACTCTAGGGCTTATTTTCGGGGGAAGTCTTATTTTCTGAAAAAGACGGTAGCATTTCCGAAAGATTTCACGCTGTAGTAACTTTTAAACGGCTCACCGCAGAGACTTCTAGTCTTCACCAATCGATTCAGCGTCACAAAATTAGTCCAAAAACGTATATAATATTTCCTAAGAAACTTTCATTTAAGAAATAGCATCTACACGGCGAGTCTAGACCACGGAAACGACGAAATGCCAGAAAATCGATTGTGTCAATATCGTTAGTTTTCGAGTTACAGCAAAATTTAAAAACGTTCGTGAAAGCATTTTTGCTGCTGATTACAGATATGCAAATTATATTTGGCTAGCTCTTTCCTTTCACTATCGCCTGCAACAATTGAAGATTTTTTTAAGAAATTTCGGCGCTCGAGTAGAGATCTCGGAAAGTCGTGAATTTCCGGAGGACAATCTTATTGTATCAATAGGAAAATAACCTTCTGAAAACGATGCCGCAATCAGTTTTTGATTATCTGCAACCGTTTCCGAGACATCTACTTAGCAAATCGAGAATCGGGTAAATTTCAGTTTGAAATTACTCAACGAATTATTGAATCTTTCCAGACAATTTACACATCGACTTGTTCGTCTTGTCCTGTAGTTTCTGTGTGCCGAAAAAGATTTCGCTGCTTTTTACCGTTCTCGAAAAAATCGATAAAAACCGAAAAAGCGTATATTTTTCGAACGAAATGATGGAAAATTTTTGTTGAAAAATTTTTGGGAAAAATTTTTCTTGATTTTTTTGTAGTTACCCGAAGGAAACCGAATTGCTGAAAAAGGTTTTCCAGTTTATTTCGTTCTAAAGTTACAAATAAACAAGTTTTATATATTTTCTCGCTGTACACCATCTCGCATTTCAGACTGATTTCACGCTGTCGTAACTTTTGAATGAGTCACCACAGAGACTTCTAGTCTTCACCATTCGATTCAGCGTTGCAAAATTAGTCCAAAAACGTATATAATATTCCCTAAGAAACTTTCATTTAAGAAATAGCATCTACACGGGGAGTCTAGACCGCGGAAACGACAAAAAATGCGATAAAATCGATTTTGTCAAAATCGATATTTTTCGAGTTACAGCAAAATTTAAAAACGTTCCTGAAAGCATTTTTTCTGCTGATTACAGATATGCAAATTATATTTCGCTAGCCCTTTCCGTTCACTATCGCCTGCAAGAATTGAAGAAATTTTTAATAAATTTCGGCGCTCGAGTAGAGATCTCGGAAAGGCGTGAATTTCCAGCGGACAATCTTAGTATATCAATGGGAAAATGACCATCAGAAAACGGTGCCGCAATCCGTCTTTAATTATCTGCAACCGTTTCCGAGACATCTACTTAGCAAATCCAGAATCGGGTAAATTTCAGTTTGAAATTACTCGACGAATTATTGAATCTTTCCAGACAATTAACACATCGACTTGTTCGTCTTGTCGTGTAGTTTCTGTGTGCAGAAAATGATATCGCTGTTTTTTACCGTTCCGGAGAAAATCGAAAAAAACCGAAAAGGTACATATTTTTCGAACGAAATGATGGAAAATTTTTGTTGAAAAATTTTTGAGAAAATTTTCTCGTGATTTTTTTTGGTTACCCGAAGGAAATCGAATTGCTGAAAAAGGTTTTCCAATTTATTTCGTTCTAAAGTTACAAATAAACAAGTTTTATATATTTTCTCGCTGTACACCATCTCGCATTTCTGACTGATTTCACGCTGTCGTAACTTTTGAACGGCTCACCACAGAGACTTCTAGTCTTCACCAACCGATTCAGCATCCCAAAATTAGTCCGAAAACATATATCATACTCCTAGGAAGCTTTTAATCAAAAAAATACCTGCTAACCAGGCATCGATTAACTGGAGCACTCTAACATTTGAATTCATTCCTCGGGCAGTTTTCAACCGATTTCCATAAATGTGGTCTCGAAAGATGCCCCAAGAATTCGTCTAAATGATTCTAATTGCGCACCACTGCTCTAATGCATACATTGTAATCTAATTACAATTAGAATTTTGAATTTTGTGAATGAATTGAACTTTCCGTTTCCGAATATCGATCCGCGCGGGTGAAATGTCGCGTGTCCTGCGAGCATATTTTTCGCGTCTTACACGACAAATTCCGCTGTGCAGAAAAAAACGAAACACAGGCGCTGCTCCATATTGCGTTTCAGGCACGAAGGCAGCCCCTTAATTAATGCCCCGCCATCAAGGGCTCACATTAATAAACGTAAATAACAATAATAACGGGGGAAAAAACGCAAGCTTTACTCGATAATTAACGGGTCTAACAAATTTTATTAGTCCACTACATGTTACAAGACTAGACAAGCAATCAAATACAAGACTAAGCAATTAACCCCTTGACATACGAATACAATTCGCTTTGACGTGTCCATATACATGTGATCTTATCACATATACATGACGTCTTAGAGACGTCATTGTATGTTAAGGGGATAAATAATTTTATAAATAGGATGGTTGCGACAGTTACTACGTGGTAATTCATTCTTTTTTTTGTGTGGGGGTCGTTTGGCTGCAAAGCCTTTCTGCACTGCGATCAACTTGTTCTATTGTGCTTTAATTCATACTTACATTGAATTGAATAATTTTAAATAAAATTGCGATTAGATTATCTCAAAGTTACAATAGATCTATAAAGATCGCGGCATTTCAAAAATAATAACTATTGGATTAATCTTCGTGTTTTATATAAAAATGGAGATGGTGTATTGAGGGAGTAAACATGATATTAAGGTCCCTGGTATGACTGAAAGCAAGCGAACGGTGATTTAAGAATGGATATAATATTCATCCGTCGTGTGCCGGCGTTGTCTAAACACGCGTCGATAGCGAGTGAGCGACTATACGTATATCGTTAAGATAACGCTAATCCGATAACCAATTGCCAGGATAAACAAGGCAGGGAGGATATGACAGGGGCCGTGACAATCTCTGCCGAGCGCTGATAAGAGAGCGCACTCTAAGACCGGCTGGGGAGGGTGTCGAGGGGGCGAATCTCTCCCCCGGCGCGGCTCCCATTGGCTTTGTATCGTCTATGTCATCGTTCGAGATTAAGTTCTGTTTCGTAAACGGAATCAACGAGTCGACGATCTGACCGAAACTATCCTCATTATCTTTACGTGCAATGTATAAATTGACTATTACCATTTTCAACGCTGAATATGTCTATATTTCATAAATTGTTAATTTTACTTCTTTCTGACTAGTTTTGTATGTGTAGTCTTGTCTGTTTAGTGTTGTCTGTCTAGTCTTGTCTGTCTAGTCTTGTCTGTCTAGTCTTGTCTGTCTAGTCTTGTCTGTCTAGTCTTGTCTGTCTAGTCTTGTCTGTCTAGTCTTGTCTGTCTAGTCTTGTCTGTCTAGTCTTGTCTGTCTAGTCTTGTCTGTCTAGTCTTGTCTGTCTAGTCTTGTCTGTCTAGTCTTGTCTGTCTAGTCTTGTCTGTCTAGTCTTGTCTGTCTAGTCTTGTCTGTCTAGTCTTGTCTGTCTAGTCTTGTCTGTCTAGTCTTGTCTGTCTAGTCTTGTCTGTCTAGTCTTGTCTGTCTAGTCTTGTCTGTCTAGTCTTGTCTGTCTAGTCTTGTCTGTCTAGTCTTGTCTGTCTAGTCTTGTCTGTCTAGTCTTGTCTGTCTAGTCTTGTCTGTCTAGTCTTGTCTGTCTAGTCTTGTCTGTCTAGTCTTGTCTGTCTAGTCTTGTATGTCTAGTCTCGTCTGTCTAGTCTTGTCTGTCTAGTCTTGTCTTTCTAGTCTTGTCTGTCTAGTCTTGTCTGTCTAGTCTTGTCTGTCTAGTCTTGTCAGTCTAGTCTTGTCTGTCTAGTCTTGTCTGTCTAGTCTTGTCTGTCTAGTCTTGTCTGTCTAGTCTTGTCTGTCTAGTCTTGTCTGTCTAGTCTTGTCTGTCTAGTCTTGTCTGTCTAGTCTTGTCTGTCTAGTCTTGTCTGTCTAGTCTTGTCTGTCTAGTCTTGTCTGTCTAGTCTTGTCTGTCTAGTCTTGTCTGTCTAGTCTTGTCTGTCTAGTCTTGTCTGTCTAGTCTTGTCTGTCTAGTCTTGTCTGTCTAGTCTTGTCTGTCTAGTCTTGTCTGTCTAGTCTTGTCTGTCTAGTCTTGTCTGTCTAGTCTTGTCTGTCTAGTCTTGTCTGTCTAGTCTTGTCTGTCTAGTCTTGTCTGTCTAGTCTTGTCTGTCTAGTCTTGTCTGTCTAGTCTTGTCTGTCTAGTCTTGTCTGTCTAGTCTTGTCTGTCTAGTCTTGTCTGTCTAGTCTTGTCTGTCTAGTCTTGTCTGTCTAGTCTTGTCTGTCTAGTCTTGTCTGTCTAGTCTTGTCTGTCTAGTCTTGTCTGTCTAGTCTTGTCTGTCTAGTCTTGTCTGTCTAGTCTTGTCTGTCTAGTCTTGTCTGTCTAGTCTTGTCTGTCTAGTCTTGTCTGTCTAGTCTTGTCTGTCTAGTCTTGTCTGTCTAGTCTTGTCTGTCTAGTCTTGTCTGTCTAGTCTTGTCTGTCTAGTCTTGTCTGTCTAGTCTTGTCTGTCTAGTCTTGTCTGTCTAGTCTTGTCTGTCTAGTCTTGTCTGTCTAGTCTTGTCTGTCTAGTCTTGTCTGTCTCGTCTTGTCTGTCTAGTCTTGTATGTCTAGTCTCGTCTGTCTAGTCTTGTCTGTCTAGTCTTGTCTTTCTAGTCTTGTCTGTCTAGTCTTGTCTGTCTAGTCTTGTCTGTCTAGTCTTGTCAGTCTAGTCTTGTCTGTCTAGTCTTGTCTGTCTAGTCTTGTCTGTCTAGTCTTGTCTGTCTAGTCTTGTCTGTCTAGTCTTGTCTGTCTAGTCTTGTCTGTCTAGTCTTGTCTGTCTAGTCTTGTCTGTCTAGTCTTGTCTGTCTAGTCTTGTCTGTCTAGTCTTGTCTGTCTAGTCTTGTCTGTCTAGTCTTGTCTGTCTAGTCTTGTCTGTCTAGTCTTGTCTGTCTAGTCTTGTCTGTCTAGTCTTGTCTGTCTAGTCTTGTCTGTCTAGTCTTGTCTGTCTAGTTTTGTCTGTCTAGTCTTGTCTGTCTAGTCTTGTCTGTCTAGTCTTGTCTGTCTAGTCTTGTCTGTCTAGTCTTGTCTGTCTAGTCTTGTCTGTCTAGTCTTGTCTGTCTAGTCTTGTCTGTCTAGTCTTGTCTGTCTAGTCTTGTCTGTCTAGTCTTGTCTGTCTAGTCTTGTCTGTCTAGTCTTGTCTGTCTAGTCTTGTCTGTCTAGTCTTGTCTGTCTAGTCTTGTCTGTCTAGTCTTGTCTGTCTAGTCTTGTCTGTCTAGTCTTGTCTGTCTAGTCTTGTCTGTCTAGTCTTGTCTGTCTAGTCTTGTCTGTCTAGTCTTGTCTGTCTAGTCTTGTCTGTCTAGTCTTGTCTGTCTAGTCTTGTCTGTCTAGTCTTGTCTGTCTAGTCTTGTCTCTAGTCTTGTCTGTCTAGTCTTGTCTGTCTAGTCTTGTCGGTCTAGTCTTGTCTGTCTAGTCTTGTCTGTCTAGTCTTGTCTGTCTAGTCTTGTCTGTCTAGTCTTGTCTGTCTAGTCTTGTCTGTCTAGTCTTGTCTGTCTAGTCTTGTCTGTCTAGTCTTGTCTGTCTAGTCTTGTCTGTCTAGTCTTGTCTGTCTAGTCTTGTCTGTCTAGTCTTGTCTGTCTAGTCTTGTCTGTCTAGTCTTGTCTGTTTAGTCTTGTCTGTCTAGTCTTGTCTGTCTAGTCTTGTCTGTCTAGTCTTGTCTGTCTAGTCTTGTCTGTCTAGTCTTGTCTGTCTAGTCTTGTCTGTCTAGTCTTGTCTGTCTAGTCTTGTCTGTCTAGTCTTGTCTGTCTAGTCTTGTCTGTCTAGTCTTGTCTGTCTAGTCTTGTCTGTCTAGTCTTGTCTGTCTAGTCTTGTCTGTCTAGTCTTGTCTGTCTAGTCTTGTCTGTCTAGTCTTGTCTGTCTAGTCTTGTCTGTCTAGTCTTGTCTGTCTAGTCTTGTCTGTCTAGTCTTGTCTGTCTAGTCTTGTCTGTCTAGTCTTGTCTGTCTAGTCTTGTCTGTCTAGTCTTGTCTGTCTAGTCTTGTCTGTCTAGTCTTGTCTGTCTAGTCTTGTCTGTCTAGTCTTGTCTGTCTAGTCTTGTCTGTCTAGTCTTGTCTGTCTAGTCTTGTCTGTCTAGTCTTGTCTGTCTAGTCTTGTCTGTCTAGTCTTGTCTGTCTAGTCTTGTCTGTCTAGTCTTGTCTGTCTAGTCTTGTCTGTCTAGTCTTGTCTGTCTAGTCTTGTCTGTCTAGTCTTGTCTGTCTAGTCTTGTCTGTCTAGTCTTGTCTGTCTAGTCTTGTCTGTCTAGTCTTGTCTGTCTAGTCTTGTCTGTCTAGTCTTGTCTGTCTAGTCTTGTCTGTCTAGTCTTGTCTGTCTAGTCTTGTCTGTCTAGTCTTGTCTGTCTAGTCTTGTCTGTCTAGTCTTGTCTGTCTAGTCTTGTCTGTCTAGTCTTGTCTGTCTAGTCTTGTCTGTCTAGTCTTGTCTGTCTAGTCTTGTCTGTCTAGTCTTGTCTGTCTAGTCTTGTCTGTCTAGTCTTGTCTGTCTAGTCTTGTCTGTCTAGTCTTGTCTGTCTAGTCTTGTCTGTCTAGTCTTGTCTGTCTAGTCTTGTCTGTCTAGTCTTGTCTGTCTAGTCTTGTCTGTCTAGTCTTGTCTGTCTAGTCTTGTCTGTCTAGTCTTGTCTGTCTAGTCTTGTCTGTCTAGTCTTGTCTGTCTAGTCTTGTCTGTCTAGTCTTGTCTGTCTAGTCTTGTCTGTCTAGTCTTGTCTGTCTAGTCTTGTCTGTCTAGTCTTGTCTGTCTAGTCTTGTCTGTCTAGTCTTGTCTGTCTAGTCTTGTCTGTCTAGTCTTGTCTGTCTAGTCTTGTCTGTCTAGTCTTGTCTGTCTAGTCTTGTCTGTCTAGTCTTGTCTGTCTAGTCTTGTCTGTTAGTCTTGTCTGTCTAGTCTTGTCTGTCTAGTCTTGTCTGTCTAGTCTTGTCTGTCTAGTCTTGTCTGTCTAGTCTTGTCTGTCTAGTCTTGTCTGTCTAGTCTTGTCTGTCTAGTCTTGTCTGTCTAGTCTTGTCTGTCTAGTCTTGTCTGTCTAGTCTTGTCTGTCTAGTCTTGTCTGTCTAGTCTTGTCTGTCTAGTCTTGTCTGTCTAGTCTTGTCTGTCTAGTCTTGTCTGTCTAGTCTTGTCTGTCTAGTCTTGTCTGTCTAGTCTTGTCTGTCTAGTCTTGTCTGTCTAGTCTTGTCTGTCTAGTCTTGTCTGTCTAGTCTTGTCTGTCTAGTCTTGTCTGTCTAGTCTTGTCTGTCTAGTCTTGTCTGTCTAGTCTTGTCTGTCTAGTCTTGTCTGTCTAGTCTTGTCTGTCTAGTCTTGTCTGTCTAGTCTTGTCTGTCTAGTCTTGTCTGTCTAGTCTTGTCTGTCTAGTCTTGTCTGTCTAGTCTTGTCTGTCTAGTCTTGTCTGTCTAGTCTTGTCTGTCTAGTCTTGTCTGTCTAGTCTTGTCTGTCTAGTCTTGTCTGTCTAGTCTTGTCTGTCTAGTCTTGTCTGTCTAGTCTTGTCTGTCTAGTCTTGTCTGTCTAGTCTTGTCTGTCTAGTCTTGTCTGTCTAGTCTTGTCTGTCTAGTCTTGTCTGTCTAGTCTTGTCTGTCTAGTCTTGTCTGTCTAGTCTTGTCTGTCTAGTCTTGTCTGTCTAGTCTTGTCTGTCTAGTCTTGTCTGTCTAGTCTTGTCTGTCTAGTCTTGTCTGTCTAGTCTTGTCTGTCTAGTCTTGTCTGTCTAGTCTTGTCTGTCTAGTCTTGTCTGTCTAGTCTTGTCTGTCTAGTCTTGTCTGTCTAGTCTTGTCTGTCTAGTCTTGTCTGTCTAGTCTTGTCTGTCTAGTCTTGTCTGTCTAGTCTTGTCTGTCTAGTCTTGTCTGTCTAGTCTTGTCTGTCTAGTCTTGTCTGTCTAGTCTTGTCTGTCTAGTCTTGTCTGTCTAGTCTTGTCTGTCTAGTCTTGTCTGTCTAGTCTTGTCTGTCTAGTCTTGTCTGTCTAGTCTTGTCTGTCTAGTCTTGTCTGTCTAGTCTTGTCTGTCTAGTCTTGTCTGTCTAGTCTTGTCTGTCTAGTCTTGTCTGTCTAGTCTTGTCTGTCTAGTCTTGTCTGTCTAGTTTTGTCTGTCTAGTCTTGTCTGTCTAGTCTTGTCTGTCTAGTCTTGTCTGTCTAGTCTTGTCTGTCTAGTCTTGTTTGTCTAGTCTTGTCTGTCTAGTCTTGTCTGTCTAGTCTTGTCTGTCTAGTCTTGTCTGTCTAGTCTTGTCTGTCTAGTCTTGTCTGTCTAGTCTTGTCTGTCTAGTCTTGTCTGTCTAGTCTTGTCTGTCTAGTCTTGTCTGTCTAGTCTTGTCTGTCTAGTCTTGTCTGTCTAGTCTTGTCTGTCTAGTCTTGTCTGTCTAGTCTTGTCTGTCTAGTCTTGTCTGTCTAGTCTTGTCTGTCTAGTCTTGTCTGTCTAGTCTTGTCTGTCTAGTCTTGTCTGTCTAGTCTTGTCTCTCTAGTCTTGTCTGTCTAGTCTTGTCTGTCTAGTCTTGTCTGTCTATTCTTGTCTGTCTAGTCTTGTCTGTCTAGTCTTGTCTGTTTAGTCTTGTCAGTCTAGTCTTGTCTCTCTAGTCTTGTCTGTCTAGTCTTGTCTGTCTAGTCTTGTCTATCTAGTCTTGTCTGTCTAATCTTGTCTGTCTAGTCTTGTCTGTTTTAAGATTCTTATTGTAAAATGGGCTTGAATTGATTTTAGAAAAATATAAAAATTGTTACGTTATGAGTGTGTTGCGTTTGTACTGAAAGTACGCGTTCCCGTGTTAAAGCGAGATCTAATCTAAATGACGTATTAGATTTTTAAAAGTTTTATTCACATTAAAAAAAAAAGAGCTGTACGTGGATAAAAAACCGCAGCCACGAGCCACGCCGTAGATTACCGTTTTAATTTATTTTCATTTTTGTAGCTCGCCGTAAAATATAGGGTTGTGAGTTTCGCCCGTGGTGCTGGGTGGGAACAACGCGAGTCTGTTCCACAGGCTAATGCGCACCGTAAAGCGCTCGATGCTGCAGAAGAGGAAGAAAAATGTTCCGACCGAGAAAAAAAAGTGTGTGTATAGAACGTTCCCACTCTCACCTCACCGCTTTTAATAACATAACGAGATATAAATTCCGCCTTATCTATACTTTCAATATTATTCCTTTTTTTTGGGATGGAATAGGAGCGCCATATTGGTTTTCTCCGGCCGGGCACTGTAATTACACGCTGTTGGAGGTGTTAAACATTTCGGTTTCTTGTTTATTGTGATAATCTGATTAACGCTGTTCCTTTTTCATTTCGTACAATTCCTCGGTTCGGAAAGTTTTCAAAAGTCGAGAGGTTGATTGGTATCGAGCCAGGAACTATCACCCGGCTCGTTAACTAAATGCATTTCGCCAACTACTCCAACGATCTCGTCATATTTTTTTGTTGCAACTTTTCTCTAATCTATATATGTTATCTAATTCGTTTTTTGCGGATTATTATCAATGCGAAATTAAGTAGAAATTTATACTTCGAGATTACTTTTGTTAGGTTTTTTTTTCTTGCTTGTCCACAAATTTTGATTTCGATTTATCTATTAGTCCTAAGAAGACTCATTAGTATTATAGAGCTCCGGAAAGGTTGAGTATATTTATATATTCACGCTTTGTTCCATCTTTGTTAAGTTTATGTGATTATCTATAATGTTGTATGGTTTTACCAATTCAAGATTTATCTACTTTATTACTGTCATTATTTACAGACACAGCTCACATCAGAAATTACCACAATTCAAGCAATTTTGAAACGAAAGGTAAAATACCAGAGATTTGTCTTAATGTAATTCAATGTCTAAGTTAACTAAAATAAATTAAATCAAATTTAAATAGACAGCAAGACAAAATAAAATATATAGTAAACTAGACGACTAGACATGTCTGAACAACTACCGCGAATTTCTCTAGTGCCGGTAATAAACAAGATTTTCTCGAAGGCGTTACAAACAAGGGCCGAAAATTAGCTGGATAGTCAACTGGTGGAAACCGATGCTGCTAGGGATACCAAAAACTGATGAAGTCCAAGTTATTGAGTCACAAAATCAAACTTCAAATATACCGAACACTCATAAGACCAGCAGTAACGAGGCCTGGAAACCCTAACCACCGCAGAGGACGCGCTACGCATCTTTGAAAGAAAGATCCTCAGAAAGATCTGCGGACCGATCCTAAATGAGCATGGAATTTGGAGGATACGAATGAACCATGAACTAAGCAGGTTAATAAACGAAACGGACATAGTGAGATATGTAAAAGCTCAAAGCATAGCATGGCTGGGACACCTGTACAGAATGCATGACGACAGACCAGCCAAGAAAGTATACAACCGGCAGCCAGTAAGAAGAAGGAAAAGAGGCAGGCCAAGGAAAAGATGGATGGAAGACGTGGAGGAAAGTCTTAGAAAGATGGGAGTAAGGGATTCGAGAGAGAAAGCCGGTGAAAGGACAGAATGGAAGAAGATTGTTGTAGAGGCAAAAACCCACCGCGGGTTATAAAGCCAACAGAAGAAGAAGTCAACTGGTAGAATACCTGAGGGGCTTCAGTAAGACCCGATCCTGTGTTGAACCGATCCTCAATCTTAAAACTGTACTTGCATACTCCAAGATGAGAAACCGCAAGGTGGTCCTCACCTTTGTTGATTTTAGGAAGGCCTTGCGATTCCATTGATAGAGAAACGCTTAAAAAAGTTCTACAGGAACTAGGGCTAGACAACAAAAGCCGCAGACTCATCCTAGAAACTTTGACCATCACCCATTCCAAGATTAAATTTAGAGGCGAGATTTCAGAAAGCTGCGAAATAAAAACTGGAGTCAGATAAGGAGATGGACTTTCCCCACTTCTCTTCAACTGTGTCCTTGAAAAGGTCACGAGAGAATGGCGCAAGGAACTGATCAATTTGGGCGCTCAGAGTGGTATCTACCTGAGATGTAAGAACGATGGACTGGTTGTAGATTGCCTGGCCTTTGCAGATGACATGGCACTGTTTGCCTATTCTCTTGAGATGGCAACAATGCAGGTAAATTGCCTCAGAAAACAGACTGCCAAAGTGGGTCTTCAAGTGTCGCTGGAGAAAACAGAATTCTTCACCAACATCAGAGAAGCAAACAGAGAGATGTTACTAGAGCAGGGAAACATCAAGAGGACTGAGAAATTTAATTATCTCGGCGAATGGATTGAACCCAACTTATCAGAAAGAGCATCATTATCCAAGGGAGTCAACAAGTTAGAACTAGCCTATCGACTGACTAAGAACACTTACAACAAGAAATTCCTGTCACGCAACCTGAAACTTAAGCACTAAACATCAGTCTTACGACCAGAAGCCCTGTATGCCATAGAGTGTCTTTCCTTTAACCGAAGAGGTCTGGTAGAGAAATTGGAAATCAGAGAGAGGAGAATCATCAGGAAGATCCTAGGCCCGGTAAAGGAAGACGAGGAAACTCTGAGCTTCTAACGAACATATTGAGATGCTCTCTGACTGTGCAAGGAAAAGAAGGGTAGCTTTCTATGGCCACGTAGCAAGATTGTCTCCAAACTGACTAACCAACCGTTTGTTCACCTTCTGGCAAAACAAGAAATTGGTCAATTGGTTGACAGAAACCGAGAAGGATATTAAAAAACTGGGAATAACAGATTTCCAAAACAGACAGTCTGTGAGATGCACCCTGAAGGAAGTGGAAGTGGATTTCAGGAAAAACCCCCAAGGAAATGTACCCCTGGATAGAAGAGAGAAAGGAGTTACACCGGTAGAAGATGCGACAATACTGGGCAAAGATCAAATCCCAATAGTTGAACAAGCGTTGTCCAAAGTAGGCCTATTTCAGGAAAAAACCCGAAGGAAAGGTACCCCTCGAAAGAAGAGAGAAAGGAGTTACACCGGCAGAAGATGCGAAAATACTGGGCAAAGATCAAAGCCAAACAGTTGAACAAGCGTGGTCCAAAGTAGGCCGAAAGAAAAAGAAGAATACAATGGAGCCGATTGCGAAGCCCAAGGAACTAAAGAAACCAAGGAAGCACCAAAGCCCAAAACGGCTAAAGGTGGCTTGCCTGCAGTCCCGTTATTGTGTTAAAGCGAGAGGCGCGATGCGTCCAGGGCTGCCAAGGTCCAAGCGGGCATCAAGAAACACAAGAATCATATCGTTAAAAGGAAGCTCATTTTCAAATGTGCTGAACAATACGTTAAAGAGTAACCTGTACCTGTACCTGAAAGAGCGTGATGAAATCAGGCTAATCCGTCGAGCCAAGAACCGTGGAAACTACTACATTCCTGGTGAAGCTAAATTAGCTTTTGTTATGCGTATTAGCGGTATCAACAAGGTAGCACCCAAAGTTCGTAAAGCTTTACAACTTTTCCAAATTATCAAATTGAACAAGGCGACTATCAACATGTTGCGTATATGTGAGCCTTACGTTACATGGGGATACCCGAATTTGAAGTCTGTCCGCGAGTTGATTTACAAACGTGCATTTTCCAATTTCAATGACAAGGTCAAGCTCATCATCCTTGTCATCAAGGTCAATGGCAATCGTACTGCTATGAAGAGAAAATGGGCAAAATGACATCATCTGTGCAGAAGATTTGATCCATGAGATCTTCACAGTTGGAAAACAATTCAAATACGCCTCCGACTTCTTGTGGCCCTTCCAGTTGAACACACCAACTGGTGGATGGCACAAGAAGACGAACCACTATGTTGAAGGTGGTTTACTATGGTGAAGGTGATTGAAGGTGGTGAATCGTACTGCTATCACCAGCAACGAGATCTTTGAAGAGAAAATGGGCAAAATGACATCATCTGTGCAGAAGATTTGATCCATGAGATTTTCACAGTTGGAAAACAATTCAAATACGCCTCCGACTTCTTGTGGCCCTTCCAGTTGAACACACCAACTGGTGGATGGCACAAGAAGACGAACCACTATGTTGAAGGTGGTTTACTATGGTGAAGGTGGTTGAAGGTGGTGAATCGTACTGCTATCACCAGCAACGAGATCTTTGAAGAGAAAATGGGCAAAATGACATCATCTGTGCAGAAGATTTGATCCATGAGATCTTCACAGTTGGAAAACAATTCAAATACGCCTCCGACTTCTTGTGGCCCTTCCAGTTGAACACACCAACTGGTGGATGGCACAAGAAGACGAAACACTATGTTGATTTTGACTTTGGTAATAGAGAAGTCAAATCAATGAACTTCTCAGACGAATGGTCTAGATTTTTAACATTCTCTTCTCTTTGTAAGGATAATATGATCAAAACTGGACCACTGAACAAAATGCAGAACAGTGATCAATGCTGAACAACCATGTAGAAGACAATAATTGACTGGAAAAGTCTGGACAAGTCTAGTCTTTATTCAAGAAGATTGAATATGTTGGACAAAATTTTGGACAAAATGTTGGACAAGGGTGTACAAGATTCTATATGACTATATAGAGTCTATATAGTCATATAGAATCTTGTACACCTATATTGTACACCTATATCTATATTGTCTATATTATAGACAATATAGACAAGAAGTGTAGATAAGATGAGATATGTGTACCACTCATCTCGGTCATCGGGGCAATTCAATCTATGGTCGATTTATTTTGATATATTTTGTTTATTTAGCAACAAGTTAACAAAACACGAGGTTTATTCTATTTCCGCAGTATTATTAACGTTCAGGGACGAAAGGGTAATTTAGTTCTCTTTAAGATTATATTATATTAAAGAGAACTAAATTAAATTTGTCTATCTATCTAGTCTAATATTGTCAGTTTATTCCACGTTGTTTCATTTAGGGCTTCACACAAGAACGATATTTTTCTCGTCTCGTCTCGTCTCGTAAAAGCGAGACGAGACCGAGACGAGACAGTTTTGAAAATTATTTAGGCTAGAGCGAGAGCAAATGTTGTGTCGCTCTAACGTCTCGTAAAAGGGAGACGAGACCGAGACGAGACAGTTTTGAAAATTAAAGTTAAAAATTAAAAAAAATTAAAGTTTTAATCTAGAGCGAGATCAAATGTTGTCTCGCTCTCGCGTCTCGTAAAAGGGAGACGAGACCGAGACGAGACAGTTTTGAAAATTATTTAATCTAGAGCGAGAGCAAATGTTGTCTCGCTCTCGCGTCTCGTAAAAGCAGAGACGAGACGAGACAGAGACGAGACAGTTTTGAAAATTATTTAGGCTAGTGCGAGAGCAAATGTTGTCTCGCTCTCGCGTCACGTAAAACCGAGACGAGACCGAGACGAGACAGTTTTGAAAATTATTTAGGTTAGAGCGAGAGCAAATGTTGTCTCCCACTCACGTCTTGTAAAAGCGAGACGAGATCGAGACGAGACAGTTTGGAAAATTATTTAGGCGAGAGCGAGAGGAAATGTTGTCTCGCTATCGCGTCTCGTAAAAGCGAGACGAGACCGAGACGAGACAGTTTTGAAAATTGTTTAGGCTAGAGCTAGATTAAATATTGTGTCGCTCTCGCGAATCCTAAAAGCGAGACGAGACCGAGAGGAGACAGTTTTGAAAATTATTTAGGTTAGAGCGAGAGCAAATGTTGTCTCCCACTCACGTCTTGTAAAAGCGAGACGAGACCGAGACGAGACAGTTTTGAAAATTATTTAGATTAGAGCGAGAGCAAATGTCTCGCTCTCGCGTCTCGTAAAAGCGAGACGAAACCGAGACGAGACAGTTTTGAAAATTATTTAGGCTAGAGCGCGAGCAAATGTTGTCTCGCTCTCGCGTCTCGTATAAGCGAGACGAGACGGAGACGAGACAGTTTTGAAAATTATTTAGGCTAGAGCGAGAGCAAATTGTTGTCTCGCTCTCGCAAAAGCAAGACGAGACCGAGACGAGACAGTTTTGAAAATTATTTAGCCTAGAGCGAGAGCAAATGTTGTCTCGCTCTCGCGTCTCGTAAAAGCGAGACGAGACCGAGACGAGGCAGTTTTGAAAATTATTTAGGCGAAAGAAGAGCAAATGTTGTCGCGCTCTCGCGTCTAGTAAAAGCGAGACGAGACCGAGACGAGACAGTTTTGAAAATTATTTAGGCTAGATAGAGAGCAAATGTTGTCTCGCTCTCGCGTCTTGTAAAAGCGAGACGAGACCGAGACGAGACAGTTTTGAAAATTATTTAATCTAGAGCCAGAGCAAATGTAGTCGCGGTCTCGCGTCTCGTAAAAGCGAGACGAGACCGAGACGAGACAATTTTGAAAATTATTTAGGCTAGAGCGAGAGCAAATTGTTGTCTCGCTCTCGCAAAAGCGAGACGAGACCGAGACGAGACAGTTTTGAAATATCAAATTAGCTAACATGAAATTTTAAAATAAACATTTATCTAAAATTCAACATTTCTAGAATTCTAGAATTCACAAAGTCAACATCAATTCGTATCTAGTTAGTCTTATCTAATGTTTCAGAGCTTTCACAATTCTAGATTTTCTAATATAATCATTAACAAACTCATTAAAGAGGTTCGAGCGAATCTCATGTTAAATATTTTTTATAAGTTTATAGTTTAATAGTATATAAGTATACCTATAAGTTTAAGCTTTAAAACTTTTTATAGATGCAGCTCAATACTTTATTTACGTCCTCTCAAAATTTGAAAGTGCTCCATCATTTAGTTTATCCGAAAAAACAATTCAAAAATGATGTTTTTTTTCAATTCTTATACACGGGCTCTTATGACTGACAAGCTGCCGTCACGTCTTTATTTATTTTTTTCGATATTAATTTCGAAACTTTAAGGAATAAAAAACTGTGTACAATAAACTTAGATAATTGTAAATCACGATAACAGTAAAGCAATGTGACGTTACTGATGTAATTATTTAAATAATTAAAGTTAAACTTTTTATTTTGAATCTTATTTATCTAAAATAATTCATAGACGGATGATTTGACAACGGCGCGATAACAGCTGTGGGAAAAGAAAAAGATCTACCCAATAAAGGTCGATTACCATATACGCGATATTCAGCTACGCGACGTAGTGCGACATCACCTCTTAAATAATGATTACATTGTTTTAAATGTGCACGTCGCGTAATTATTTAGGCTAGAGCGAGAGCAAATGTTGTCTCTCTCTCGCCTCTTATAAAAGCGAGACGAGACCGAGACGAGACAGTTTTGAAAATTATTTATTCTAGAGCGAGAGGAAATATTGTGTCGCTGTAGCGTCTCGTAAAAGCGAGGCTAGAAATTATTTAGGCTAGAGCGCGAGCAAATATAGTCTTGCTCTCGCGTCTCGTAAAAGCGAGACGAGGCCGCGGCGAGACGTCTATGTTCCGCTTGCGTACGAAATGAAGTCTATATTCCTGCTTAGGACATAAGCGACATAAGACATAAGCAGAAGCTTATGTATGAGATGAAGTCGATATTCCGCTTACGCACAAGATAAAGTCTATATTCCGCTTACGTGTAAGAAAAAGTCCGCTTACGTATCAAATAAAGTCTATATTTCCCTTAAGAATACGATAAAGTCTATATTCCCCTTATGTACGAGATAAAGTTTATATTTCGCTTGCGCATAAGATAAAGTCTATATTCCGCTTACGTGTAAGAAAAAAACTATGTTCCGCTTGCGTATGAAATAAAGTCTATATTCCGCTTACGCCTAAGATAAAGTCCACATTCCCCTTATGTACAAGATAAAGTTTATATATCGCTTATGTATAGGATAAAGTCTATATTCCTCTTGCGTATAAGATAAAATCTATATTACGCTTACGTTTTCAGTTTATGCGCACGTAATGATAATTCGTTCATTTATCGTTTGCATATAATCAGTTGGATACTTACGGCGTAGACACGTTTGCTTCCTGAACTTTTGACAGTTTTAAAGTTTTGAAAGTTATTTAATCTAGAGCGAGAGCAAATGCTGTGTCGCTCTAGTGTCTCGTAAAAGCGAGACGAGACCGAGACGAGACAGTTTTGAAAATTATTTAGGCTAGAGCGAAAGCAAATGTTGTCTCGCTCTCGCGTCTCGTAAAAGCGAGACGAGACCGAGACGAGACAGTTTTGAAAATTATTTAGGCTAGAGCGAAAGCAAATGTTGTTTTGCTCTCGCGTCTCGTAAAACCGAGACGAGACCGAGACGAGACAGTTTTGAAAATTATTTAGGCGAGAGCGAGAGCAAATGTTGTCTCGCTTTTGCGTCTCGTAAAAGCAAGACGAGACCGAGACGAGACAGTTTTGAAAACTATTTAGGCTAGAGAGCGAGCAAATATAGTCTCGCTCTCGCGTCTCGTAAAAGCGAGACGAGACCGAGACGAGACAGTTTTGAAAGTTATTTAATCTAGAGCGAGAGCAAATGTTATGTTTCTCTAGCGTCTCGTAAAAGCGAGACGAGACCGAGACGAGACAGTTTTGAAAATTATTTAGGCTAGAGCGAGAGGAAATGTTGTCTCGCTCTCGCGTCTCGTAAAAGCGAGACGAGACCGAGACGAGACAGTTTTGAAATTTATTTAGGCTAGAGCGATAGCAAATGATGTCTCACTCTCGCATCTCGTAAAAGCGAGACGAGACCGACACGAGACAGTTTTGAAAATTATTTAGGTTAGAACGAGAGCAAATGTTGTCTCACTCTCGCGTCTCGTAAAAGCGAGACGAGACCGAGACGAGGCAGTTTTGAAAATTATTTAGGCAAGAGCGAGAGCAAATGTTGTCTCGCTGTCGTGTCTCGTCAAAGCGAGAAGAGACAGTTTTGAAAATTATTTAGGCTTGAGCCCGAGCAAATGTTGTCTCGCTCTCGTGTCTCGTAAACGCGAGACGAGACCGAGACGAGACAGTTTTGAAAATTATTTAGGCGAGATCGAGAGCAAATGTTGTCTCGCTCTCGTGCCTCGTAAAAGCGAGACGAGACCGAGACGAGACAGTTATGAAATATAAAATTTGCTAACTTTAAAATAAACATTTACCTATCTAAAATTTAACATTTCTAGAATTCTACAATTCACAAAGTCAACATCAATTCGTATCAAGTTAGTCTTATCTAATGTTTCAGACCTTTCACAATTCTAGATTTTCTAATATATTCATTAACAAACTCATTCAGAGGTTCGAGCGAATCTCATGTTAAATATTTTTTATAAGTTTATAGTTTAATAGTATATAAGTATACCTATAAGTTTAATCTTTAAAACTTTTTATAGATGCAGCTCAATACTTTATTTACGTCCTCTCAAAATTTGAAAGTGCTCCACCATTTAGTTTATCCGAAAAAACAATTCAAAAATTATGTTTTTTTTCAATTCTTATACACGGGCTCTTATGACTGACAAGCTACCGTCACGTCTTTATTTATTTTTTTCGAAATTAATCTCGAAACTTTAAGGAATAAAAAACTGTGTACAATAAACTTTGATAATTGTAAATCATGATAACATTAAAGCAATGTGACTTTACCGATGTAATTATTTAAATAATTAAAGTTAAACTTTTTATTTTGTATCTTATTTATCGACAATAATTCATAGACGGATGATTTGACAACGCCGCGATAACAGCTGAGGGAAAAGAAAAAGATCTACCCAATAAAGGTCGATTACCATATACGCGATATTCAGCTACGCGACATCGTGCGACATCACCTCTTAAATAATGATTACATTGTTTTAAATGTGCACGTCGCGTAATTATTTAGGCTAGAGCGAGAGCAAATGTTGTCTCTCTCTCGCCTCTCATAAAAGCGAGACGAGACCGAGACGAGACAGTTTTGAAAATTATTTATTCTAGAGCGAGAGGAAATATTGTGTCGCTCTAGCGTCTCATAAAAGCGAGACGAGACCGAGACGTAACAGTTTTGTAAATTATTTTGGCTAGAGCGTGAGCAAATGTTGTCTCTCTCTCTCGCCTCTCATAAAAGCGAGACGAGACCGAGACGAGACAATTTTGAAAATTATTTATTCTAGAGCGAGAGGAAATATTGTGTCGCTCTAGCGTCTCATAAAAGCGAGACGAGACCGAGACGTAACAGTTTTGTAAATTATTTTGGCTAGAGCGTGAGCAAATGTTGTCTCTCTCTCTCGCCTCTCATAAAAGCGAGACGAGACCGAGACGAGACAGTTTTGAAAATTATTTATTCTAGAGCGAGAGGAAATATTGTGTCGCTCTAACGTCTCATAAAAGCGAGACGAGACCGAGACGTAACAGTTTTGTAAATTATTTTGGCTAGAGCGTGAGCAAATGTTGTCTCGCTCTCGCGTCTCGTAAAAGCGAGACGAGACCGAGACGAGACAGTTTTGAAAATTATTTAGGCAAGAGCGAGAGCAAATGTTGTCTCGGTTTTGCGTCTCGTAAAAGCGAGACGAGACCGAGACGAGACAGTTTTGAAAATTATGTAGGCTAGAGCACGAGCAAATGTTGTCTCGCTCTCGCGT
The DNA here is from genome assembly GCA_944588485.1 of Phosphuga atrata. Taxonomy (NCBI): domain Eukaryota; kingdom Metazoa; phylum Arthropoda; class Insecta; order Coleoptera; family Silphidae; genus Phosphuga; species Phosphuga atrata. The sequence goes on from OX155900.1 coordinate 65,732,044, forward strand.
CTCGGAAAAGCGAGACGAGACAGTTTTGAAAATTATTTAGACTAGAGCGAGAGCAAATGTTGTCTCGCTCTCGCATCTTGTAAAAGCGAGACGAGACCGAGACAAGACCGAGACGAGACAGTTTCGAAAATTATTTAGGCGAGAGCGAGAGCATATGTTGTCTCGCTCTCGCTTTGGACTATCTTAACAATAAGTTCTAGCAAGAACGATATTTGACGAGACGAGTTACGAGAGCAAGAGCGAGACGAGACAAGCGGTTCCTAGAACGAGAGCGAGACTAAGACGAGAGTAATTTTTTTCACAACTAACGAGAGCGAGACAAGATTTTTTAAACTCTCGTCCTATCTCGTCTCGTGTTTCATTTCGATTTGCGTCAGTTTAGATTGTCCATATGAGCATTCTTCGACTCCATCAGTAACTTCTACCCCAGGCGATGAGAGTAACTCGAAATCAAGATATAAATCGGAACCGATTTCGTCCCCCAAGATTCCACAAATTTCCTCAGCAACTCTCTTATCGACATGCATCTATCGCAGCAATCAAAACAAGAATGATTAACACTAGACGAGACTAACTAGATAAGAATAAATCTTGACTTTGTTTATTCATGCTAAGGAAGTTCGAGCGTAACTAATGAGTGAAAATAGTGTTTGAATTTTTCTATATTTTCAATTATCCTGAATTCTAGTTATCTAGTTATTAAAATTCATTATTTTTGTTTATAATTACATAAAAAATTTAAAAATTGGTAATTATTATTTATTTAATAAAATAAAGTTATTAAATGACTTCGTTATTTTTGACTTATACGGTGTAATAAAAATATCTGGCAACAGCGCTTAAAGGCCGATTCCCATATACGCGACACTCAGCTACGCGACATCGCCTGTCAAATAATGATTACATTGTTCTAAATAGGCACGTTCTCACTATGACTACGCGACGTGCCCATTTAAAGGCCGATTCTCATATAAGCGACACTCAGCTACGCGACGTCACGCGACATCGCCCGTCAAACAATGATTACATTGTTTTAAATGGGCTCACTATCGCTACACGATAGCTACGCAACGTGCCCATTTAAAACAATGTAATCATTATTTGACAGGCGATACCGCACGACGTCGCGTAGCTGAGTGTCGCGTATATGCGAATCGACCTTTATTGAGTTGATCTTTTTCTTTTCCCTCAGCTGTTCTCGTGGCGTTGACAAATCTCGCGGCGACAGAAACACAAGGACGGATCGGAAAGGGAAAATGTTAAGATATTATTTTGGAATGTGACTGGGCTTAGGAAAAAACTGGAAAGGGAGGACGGCTCTTTCATAGCCTTCTTGAAGGGATTCGAAATAATTGGACTAGTGGAGTCCTGGGTCCAAGAAAAAGAATGGGAGAACTGTAAAGAGAGACTTCTCAAGGAGTACAAATGGAAGATGCAACCGGCCCTGAGGGAGAGTGGCTACGGAAGGGCAAAGGGGGGGATAGTAACAGGGATCAAGTGTGGTATCAGGGAAGCGGAGAGATTACAACAAGAGGTGGAGGGTATAGTTTTCAGGGAGGTAGAGCTGAAGGGAGGCTGGTGGAAGATAGTCACGGTGTATAACAATAAGGGACTGGAAAGAATTAAAGAGTGCATAAGGTGTAATAAAGAAGGTACGGCATCGACAAACTTGCTGCTAGGAGGTGATTGGAATGTGAGGATAGGAGAGGAGCAGTTCAACACGGTGGATAAAGCTGGTAAAGTACTACTAAGAAAATCTAAGGACAAAACGAGAAATGCGGAAGGAAAAGAATTGGCAGAGTGGGTAAGGGAAAGTCAATGGGATGTCTTGAACGGGTGTGTGGAAGGGGACTGGGAGGGAGAGTATACGTTTGGGAGTGCTGGGGGGTGTCGGTGATAGACATTGCAGTTGTTAACGACTCCGCGAGGCAAGAAATTAGAGAGATGGAGATCGGAGTGAAAGGTGAATCTGACCATATGCCAATACTGATCACGTTAAAGCAGCAGGTAGAAGAGGGGTCCAGGAAAGAAAAATGGGTTACCAGGTGGGATAGCGGTGCGACGGAGCTGTTTAAATTAAGAATGGAGGCAATAGACTGGGATAATTTAAAGGATATAGATAAGATAACCGATGAAATGGAAACAGCAATGGTCAGGAGGAAAGTCACAGAAGGAACAGTGAGAAGACTATGGGCGGATAAGGAATTCATAAGGGAGAAACAAAAATATAGAGAGGTGACGAGAAGGTGGAGAGAGGGTACCGGTGACAACTGTGGTTAAGTACGAGAGCGGACTTACGAAACCTGGAGAGGAGAAAGAAAGAAATGTGGGAGAGAAGAGAGCGACAACGAATACTGGAGATTAAAACTGAAGCGCAGCTGTGGAAATATTTAAAGGAGAAGAGCGGGAGGAAGGAGCGAATTCCAGACAGTATACCTAAGGAAACCTGGTTAAGGCACTATATGGTTCTATTGGAAGGAGTGGAGATAACGGTGGATCGAGGGAAAGACAGTGTTAGAAGAAAACAGACTGTTGAAGAAGTAGGTGAAGAAGAAATTACTGCCGGGGAAGTACTCCAGGTAATTGCAGCCTTAAAGCAGAAGAAAGCGGCGGGACCGGACGGAGTTGGAAATGAAGCGTGGAAGTTAGTACCAGATAAATGTATCGACAAGCTTACGGAGGAGTTCAACAAGATATGGAAAGGGACAAAAGGTTTCCCAGAGAGCTGGAAAGAGGGGATAATACAGGCAATCCACAAAAATGGGGACAAGGAAAGGGTGGAGAATTACAGGGGGATCATGCTGATGAACTCTTCCTACAAAATGTTCGCCAAGATTCTAGAAGGGCGCTTGAGAAAAGAGGCAGAGGAAAAGCAGTTAATACCAGAGGCGCAAGCAGGATTCAGAGAGGGAAGAGGCACAGTCGAACAACTCATAACACTTAGATTTATAATTGATCAGAAAATTAGATCTGGGAGCCTTTTTGCTCCTTTTATCGACCTGAAAGCAGCGTATGATTCCGTAGATAGAGGGAGATTGTATGAATGTTTGGTTAAAAAGGGTATTTCGGAGAGGATGAGGAGGAATGTAAGGGAGGTGTATAGGGAAACGGTGTGTAAGATCAGCAGGGTGAATGAGTGTGTAACGGAATATTTCGAGATAAAAAAGGGCCTGAGGCAGGGATGTCCACTGAGCCCCACACTTTTCAATCTCTATGTGGCTGATTTGGAAAGAGTTTTGGCAGACGGACAAGCTGGAGGAGTGGTGGTAGGGAGAACAATGGTGTGGAGTTTAGCATACGCTGATGATGTAGTTGTATTTGCCAAGACAGCTGGGCACTTAGGGTTCAAGGGCACTTAGGGCAGGGTTAGAGGGTTTTTTGAAAGGAGAGATTGAGTGTGAATGTGGGAAAAACTAAATGGATGCGGTTCAAAAGAGGTGGGAAGTTCAAGAAAGAGAGGTTTGAATGGAGAGGGAGGGAAATCGAGGAGGAGCAAAGGTTTAAGTATCTAGGATATGTATTTGGAAATGGAGGTAGCAATAGAGAACGTGTGGAGTATGTAGCGAAGAAAGCGTGGGTGGCAGCTGGGCGAGTCTGGAATGAATGGAGAAATAAATTCGAAGGTAACTTCAGGGCGGCTGAGACGGTGTGGAAGGTGTGTGCCAGAAGCATTTTATTGTATGGCTCAGAAGTTTGGGGGACGAGAGAGGAGGAGAGGATAGAGAGAGTCCAGTTAAAGTTTTTCAAAAAAATCATGAAGTTTGATAGGTCGACACCTAGTTACATTGTCCTCCAGGAGGTGAATGCGTGCAAGGTGGCAGTCTTGGCTGCAAGAAAGGTCATAAGGTATGAATATAAGGTGAGTGAAATGGAAAATGAAAGGTTAATAAAAGAGGTTTTTAGAATGGTAAATCGAGTGGGAGTAGGCGGTATGAAAGGGAGTGACTGGGGTAAGAATAAGAGGAAATTGTATGAAAGAGGTGGTATATCTGGTGAGGGGCTCGAAACGCTAAAGCAGGAAAGGGCAGGGTGGGCCGAAAAGTTGGTAGAACGTTTGCAAGAAGTGGACCTACAGGAGCGGCAAAGCAAAATAGAAAGTAGTAATTTTCATAAAGGGTACGTAAAGATACAGGTACATGGGCGGTTACCAACCTATTTAAGTGTAAATCAAGAGGACGATGCACAAGTCATGTTAGCAAGGTATAGGTGTGGATGTGAGGAGCGTGGTAGAAGATACTGGATGAGTGAGGAGCATAGAAAGTGTAGTGTTTGTGGGACAGCAAAGGATCCTTGGGAGCATTGGATGGAAGAGTGTACAAGGGGTGAATGGAATGAGGGAGAGAGGCGGGAAGGAAAGAAATGGGAGGAATGTATGAATGATAGCGGAAAGGGTCTGAAACTGCTGAGACGGATAAAAAGATGGAAAGAGCAAACTGGTAACAGAGAAGGTGTATTATAAAGGAAATTGGAGTTTATTTTGTGTTTTGGGATATTTTTGTATTTTTATTTTTAAATTTATATATTTTTTTTGTTTGTGGTTTCTATATGCCAGTATGTTAATAAATAAATAAAAAAAATAAAATTGTCAAATCAGCCGTCTATGAATTATTGTCGATAAATAAGATTCAAAATAAAAAGTTTAACTTTAATTATTTAAATAATTACATCGGTGACGTCACATTGCTTTAACGTTATTGCGATTTACAATTATCTAAGTTTATTGTGCACAGCTTTTTATTCCTTAAAGTTTCAAAATTAATGTCGAAAAAAATTAATAAAGCCGTGACGGCAGCTTGTCAGTCATAAGAGCCCGTGTAAAAGAATTGAAAAAAACATCAGTTTTTAATTGTTTTTTCGGATAAACTAAATGGTGGACCACTTTCAAATTTTGAGAGGACGTAAATAAAGTATTGAGCTGCATCTATAAAAAGTTTTAAAGCTTAAACTTATAGGTATACTTATATACTATTAAACTTATAAAAAATTTTAAAAATGAGATTCGCTCGAACCTCCTTTATGAGTTTGTTAATGAATATATTGGAAAATATAAAATTGTGAAAACTCTGAAACATTAGATAAGACATGGGTTCTCATGACTGACACACGGCTTTATTTATTTTTTTCGATATTAATTTCGAAACTTTAAGGAATAAAAAACTGTGTACAATAAACTTAGATAATTGTAAATCACGGTAACATTATGGCAATGTGACAAGACTAACTAGATAAGACTAACTAGATACCAATAAATGTTGACTTTGTGAATTCTAGAAATATTGAATTTTAGATAAATGTTTATTTTACAATTTCATTTAAAATTTCATATAAGCTATTGATATTGTTTAGATAATTGTAAATTTGATATTGTAAGAACTTGATGTGATTATTGTAGCCGTGTTTTGGTGACACGTCATTTAAGTCCCTTTTTCTATGAACTGAGAGGTAAAAATATGGTTTAATGGGTTGTCCATAAAGGTGTAGCCATAATTTAACCCCCGACTCCCTTCTTTATTAATGTATTTCTGTGATAGATCTGAACGCTTTATCTGCCTCCTCAAAATACGAAATGACAAACAACCAATAATAAAAAGCTTTTACGGCGTTTTGTGCGTTTAAAGGGACATATCATAATGTAAACCTTTCCCTTTGTCCCGTTTAATGTCCTACTGAAAACTGTATAAAAGTCTCAACAACAGAAACACGTTCAATCTGAGTTATGGAACTAAAAGGATTTCAGGCTATACTAAATAGAATGCTTTCATTATTATAAATTGATTCAAACGATTTCTTATTTTGAATTTAAGATCTAATCGTATATTTAGTAAAGACTAGACAATCAAGACTAGACAGACAAGACTATACGGACAAGACTAAACAGACAAGACTAGATAGACAAGTCTAAACAGATAAGACTAAACAGACAAGACTAGACAGACAAGACTAGATAGACAACGCTAGACAGACAATCTCACCAAGAGGATCCTCACAATGACAAGTAGGGGAAAGGCATCCAAAGCCAAGTGGTTAACCTCTGCTAAATCAAACTTAGAGGAACTGCAGATCACATTACAGACAACCGAGAACCGAACTCAATACCACAGGTTATCCTGCAAGGAGTTTTCCCACTGTCTCTCACAAGCAAGAAGTGTACAGGCACTACCAGACCTAAATGGACAGATGAGAGGAAGCAAGCTCAGCGAGAATAAGAAGGCATATTAGGCCAAGAAAAAGCAGAAGACCCTAGCTGAGAGTTAAGACGAGCCCCGTGGTCCCTAGTAGGCCAAAACAAAAAAAATATATACGGCTGATAAATTTTCCAAATTTTAGTGGGACATATGTGTACCACTCGGGGCTAATGTGTTAAATAAAGGAACAAATAAATTTTGATTTTTACTAGACATTCATACATACATACATAACAGACTAGACATACGTGGTCTGTTAGAAAAGTATCCGACCTTTAACCGGTAAAAAAAAACTACCATCCATGGATCGTCGGAAACCTTCTGCTTCTTCTTCTCCTATAGCTCTACAGCCCTGGGTGGCCCTTGGCTTGAGTTACAACATCCTTCCATCTCTCCCTGCTGTTAACCAATTGCAGCCAGTTTCTCACATCTAATATCTTTAGGTCGCCGATGCATTCATCTCGCCATCTCTTACGTGGTCTACCCCGAGCTCCTCTTTCATGTGGACTCCAGTTCGTCAGTATTTTCGGTCCTCGGGTGCTTTCCATACGCATAACAAACCATTGTAACTGTAGTGCCTTTACATTCCTTAAGATGTCCGCTCCTCGCGTTGGAAACCTAATCACCGTCAAAGTAGTCTCCTTGTGACTCCACACACTTTTCCCAGCGGTGCCGCTATTGTTGGAAGCATTCCGAAAAAGCCTCTTTCGGAATCGACTTTAGCTAGGCTGTCGTTGCAGCCATAATGTCCTCTCTTGTCTGAAATAACGCTCCTTTCAATGGCCTCTTGACTTTGGGGAATAGCCAGAAGTCGCAGGGGGCCATATCAGGAGAGTAAGGAGCCTGTCGAACCAGAGGAATCTGGTTTTTCGTCAAAAAATTGTGAACCAAGTGCGAAGAATGTGCTGGAGCATTGTCGTGATGGAGTCGCCAATTTCCTGATGACCACAACTCCAGTCGCTTGCGCCACACAGCATGACGTAGGACATCCCTATAGTACTTACTCTTTGGTGATTTTACTTGCATTGAAAAACCGACTACACACTACGTCACTCGAACATTGCTCGACAGCAACTGAAGCTATCTACAGGCGGGGGGGTAATCACGCATGCGCACGAAGGTTCAAGGTCGGCTCATGCAAGCGCGCTTGATTCAAATCCATTAGGTTTTCAAAATAAAAAATTAAGTCGGATATTTTTCTAACAGACCACGTACAAACTAGACATATTTACTAGACATACAAACTTGTATTTCTGTGTCTGTAGATGAGTTGAGCCTGTAATATTTGTTGTGATAAAAGTTCGATTCTTTGATTATAAATGTGATTTGAAACACGAAAGTTTGATTAATTGTAACGTGAATGCAGAATAACTTATTAGAGATGTTTCTATGTGGAACAAACAAAACCTCGCTGAGAAAATGCAGACTGCCCGAACAATGCAGGAAATCAATTTTTCTCAAAGCACAATGGCCAGAAGGAACAAAAACACCCACTCGATGCTTATTAAAGAGACGCACGAGAGCAAAAAAATGCTGTTTCAACCGTCTAATTAATTCCGTTCGTATTCCATTTGCATAACGGAAATTACTGGATTATAATAAATAATAGGAGGAAAGAAACACATGTGAATAACGTGAACGGATTAAAAACAAAACATCTAGCTCATTATTGTAGAAACTGTTTGTCAAGTCTATATATTGTTTTCTAACTTCTCGGTAGTTTAGTTTAAACAACATAACCGCCTAGCAATGCGGGAGACCCGGGTTCGATTCCTGGTCGGGGAGGTAACAACTAGGGTGGTTTTCAATAACCGTCCGAGCTGCCCACCCTGAATGAATGCGAAATATGCGATACCAGGGTGGGACATACTAAAAGCCAAGGTGGAATAGGGGGTTTAGTGAATCTTTTCTATCTAGTCTTGTCTGTCTTGTCTTGTCTGTCTAGTTTTATCTGTCTAGTCCTGTCTGTCTAGTCTTGTCTGTCTAGTCTTGTCTGTCTACTCTTGTCTGTCTAGACTTGTCTGTCTAGTCTTGTCTGTCTAGTCTTGTCTGTCTAGTCTTGTCTGTCTAGTCTGTCTAGTCTGTCTAGTCTGTCTAGTCTGTCTAGTCTGTCTAGTCTGTCTAGTCTTGTCTGTCTAGTCTTGTCTGTCTAGTCTTGTCTGTCTAGTCTTGTCTGTCTAGTCTTGTCTGTCTAGTCTTGTCTGTCTAGTCTTGTCTGTCTAGTCTTGTCTGTCTAGTCTTGTCTGTCTAGTCTTGTCTGTCTAGTCTTGTCTGTCTAGTTTTGTCTGTCTAGTCTTGTCTGTCTAGTCTTGTCTGTCTAGTCTTGTCAGTCTAGTCTTGTCTGTCTAGTCTTGTCTGTCTAGTCTTGTCTGTCTAGTCTTGTCTGTCTAGTCTTGTCTGTCTAGTCTTGTCTGTCTAGTCTTGTCTGTCTAGTCTTGTCTGTCTAGTCTTGTCTGTCTAGTCTTGTCTGTCTAGTCTTGTCTGTCTAGTCTTGTCTGTCTAGTCTTGTCTGTCTAGTCTTGTCTGTCTAGTCTTGTCTGTCTAGTCTTGTCTGTCTAGTCTTGTCTGTCTAGTCTTGTCTGTCTAGTCTTGTCTGTCTAGTCTTGTCTGTCTAGTCTTGTCTGTCTAGTCTTGTCTGTCTAGTCTTGTCTGTCTAGTCTTGTCTGTCTAGTCTTGTCTGTCTAGTCTTGTCTGTCTAGTTTTGTCTGTCTAGTCTTGTCTGTCTAGTCTTGTCTGTCTTGTCTTGTCTGTCTAGTTTTATCTGTCTAGTCCTGTCTGTCTAGTCTTGTCTGTCTAGTCTTGTCTGTCTACTCTTGTCTGTCTAGACTTGTCTGTCTAGTCTTGTCTGTCTAGTCTTGTCTGTCTAGTCTTGTCTGTCTACTCTTGTCTGTCTAGACTTGTCTGTCTAGTCTTGTCTATCTAGTCTTGTCTGTCTAGTCTTGTCTGTCTAGTCTGTCTAGTCTTGTCTGTCTAGTCTTGGCTGTCTAGTCTTGTCTGTCTAGTCTTGTCTGTCTAGTCTTGTCTGTCTAGTCTTGTCTGTCTAGTCTTGTCTGTCTAGTCTTGTCTGTCTACTCTTGTCTGTCTAGACTTGTCTGTCTAGTCTTGTCTATCTAGTCTTGTCTGTCTAGTCTTGTCTGTCTAGTCTGTCTAGTCTTGTCTGTCTAGTCTTGGCTGTCTAGTCTTGTCTGTCTAGTCTTGTCTGTCTAGTCTTGTCTGTCTAGTCTTGTCTGTCTAGTCTTGTCTGTCTAGTCTTGTCTGTCTAGTCTTGTCTGTCTAGTGTTGTCTGTCTAGTCTTGTCTGTCTAGTCTTGTCTGTCTAGTCTTGTCTGTCTAGTCTTGTCTGTCTAGTCTTGTCTGTCTAGTCTTGTCTGTCTAGTCTTGTCTGTCTAGTCTTGTCTGTCTAGTCTTGTCTGTCTAGTCTTGTCTGTCTAGTCTTGTCTGTCTAGTCTTGTCTGTCTAGTCTTGTCTGTCTAGTCTTGTCTGTCTAGTCTTGTCTGTCTAGTCTTGTCTGTCTAGTCTTGTCTGTCTAGTCTTGTCTGTCTAGTCTTGTCTGTCTAGTCTTGTCTGTCTAGTCTTGTCTGTCTAGTCTTGTCTGTCTAGTCTTGTCTGTCTAGTCTTGTCTGTCTAGTCTTGTCTGTCTAGTCTTGTCTGTCTAGTCTTGTGTGTCTAGTCTTGTCTGTCTAGTCTTGTCTGTCTAGACTTGTCTGTCTAGTCTTGTCTGTCTAGTCTTGTCTGTCTAGTCTTGTGTGTCTAGTCTTGTCTGTCTAGTCTTGTCTGTCTAGTCTTGTCTGTCTAGTCTTGTCTGTCTAGTCTTGTCTGTCTAGTCTTGTCTGTCTAGTCTTGTCTGTCTAGTCTTGTCTGTCTAGTCTTGTCTGTCTAGTCTTGTCTGTCTAGTCTTGTCTGTCTAGTCTTGTCTGTCTAGTTTTGTCTGTCTAGTCTTGTCTGTCTAGTCTTGTCTGTCCAGTCTTGTCTGTCTAGTCTTGTCTGTCTAGTCTTGTCTGTCTAGTCTTGTCTGTCTAGTCTTGTCTGTCTAGTCTTGTCTGTCTAGTCTTGTCTGTCTAGTCTTGTCTGTCTAGTCTTGTCTGTCTAGTCTTGTCTGTCTAGTCTTGTCTGTCTAGTCTTGTCTGTCTAGTCTTGTCTGTCTAGTCTTGTCTGTCTAGTCTTGTCTGTCTAGTCTTGTCTGTCTAGTCTTGTCTGTCTAGTCTTGTCTGTCTAGTCTTGTCTGTCTAGTCTTGTCTGTCTAGTCTTGTCTGTCTAGTCTTGTCTGTCTAGTCTTGTCTGTCTAGTCTTGTCTGTCTAGTCTTGTCTGTCTAGTCTTGTCTGTCTAGCCTTGTCTGTCTAGTCTTGTCTGTCTAGTCTTGTCTGTCTAGTCTTGTCTGTCTAGTCTTGTCTGTCTAGTCTTGTCTGTCTAGTCTTGTCTGTCTAGTCTTGTCTGTCTAGTCTTGTCTGTCTAGTCTTGTCTGTCTAGTCTTGTCTGTCTAGTCTTGTCTGTCTAGTCTTGTCTGTCTAGTCTTGTCTGTCTAGTCTTGTCTATCTAGTCTTGTCTGTCTAGTCTTATCTGTCTAGTCTTGCCTGCCTAGTCTTGTGTATTTATTCCTTTCAATATATTCTTGTCCGTTTAGTCTTTCCAGATTTAGAAACTTGAAAAAAGAAATGATTTATCACAGTTTCATAAACCATTAGAAACCATCGACTCCATAAACACCTATTGTGAGCGAGTTTTTTGTCCATTATTTACATTTTCGTCCGCATATTTATTGTGCCTGCGTCCAGAATAGAGGACGAGAGAAAATTCCCAAACATGAAAAAGTTGTGTATAAACGTAATAATAAAGATAAATAGTGGGCGAGAGAATGTGGCAAGTGACAGGGTTGCGCACCCCCCGACGGCGCTGCATTGTTGGGCCCCCGGGTCACGGTAGCGCTCCCGCTCTCGGCATAAATCACCCGTTATGGGTTACCTGGTGGATGCAGGTACCCTCTGCAGTGGTAGTCCAACTACGTGTGGCTCTGCACTTTTTCTAATTAATGTCTTGGGGTATTCACTAACGGTAAATTGGAAACAGAAGGGTCGCATTTTTTTAAGATTAATTGGACACTTAATTCCAAGGACTTGTTTTTTGGGGAAAAACTTTATTTTTGTTTATCTACTCGCACACCAAAATAAACACATTTATAAATAAATACATTATTGTATGTGATGGATGCCATTATTATAAGTGTGTGAAAGTATACAAATCGTGCGTAAAAGTCCAATGTTAATCAAATGGAGTTTCATTATTAAACGATTTCTGTTTGTTGTTACTATAGCAACAGTTCGAGTAGCTAAACAAGAAAAGGTAGAGGTAGTGAAAATAATTTTTCTGACGTATATTAAAATTTAATTCATTTTGAACCAAGAAGTCTCGACCTTTCAGTTTGAATTTATATATTATACCATAGTATTGAATTTATATATTTATATATTTAACCTAACGATAAACAGGCCCAGACTTAGAGACCGAGAGCTCCTAGGCACTTGACATTTGAAAACAAACTCATTGCGATTAAATGACTCGCCTTCGGCTCGTGCTATAAACTTCGCAGCCCATGCACAAAAGCCCTTCACAAACTTGTATCATAAACTACTATTATACGAATAAACTCATTGCGATTAAATCACTCGCCTTCGGCTCGTGCTTTAAACTTCGCAGCTCATGCATAAAAGCCCTTCTTCACACACTTGTATCATAAACTACTAGTATACGAATAAACTCATTGCAATTAAATCACTCGCCTTCGGCTCGTGTTTTAAACTCATGCACAAAAGCCCTTCCTCACACACTTGTATCATAAACTACTATTATACGAATAAACTCATTGCGATTAAATCACTCGCCTTCGGCTCGTGCTTTAAACTTCGCAACTCATGCACCAAAGCCCTTTTTCACACACTAGAATCATAAACTACTATTTGTTTGTATTTTTCTTTTTTTATTATTATTAATAGCTATAGCGCCCCACGATTTGCGCACCAATGAATTAGATTATGTTAGAGTGTTCCTTGCTCCGCCACCATTTGATAAATCTAGTTAGAAAACCAAAAAAGAAAAGATTTATTACAAGAACATTCTCTCCATGTAATTTGTGCGAGTAAATATTTCGCTTGTAAGAATGCGCTAAAAACGATTCGAGTAAACAATACATCACGCGTCCCAAACATATTTACTCCGCAAGTACGAAACAATTTTTAAGTTGTAACTCGCCCATAAATCAATGATAAAGGATTAATAACGACTCGAAAGTTGTTTAAAACTAGAAAATGCATCGACATGATTAGTGGAAGTTTTGTGGGCTGAGCCGAGATTTCTCCGTCTCGCTCGGCCCGGCGCGCAACCCGTTCCGGGCTAATCTAGCGCCCTCTCGCTCCGACACCTGCCCCCTCGCGTCGACACTTGCCACCCGTCTCACTCTACCTCCCGCTCGATATCATCAATCAGGATCGAATCTTGATACGCGTGAGAAACTCTGACACACTAAATAACTTACACGGTGACAATATACACAATAATGCCTTTTCTTTTCTTTGCTTGATGCACACCAATAAATCAGTAATTGCAACCGATTAATGACATAATATATAATAAAAAAATAAGTGCACTAAGACTAGATCTAGACAGGATAAAGTATCTAGACAGGATAAACTAAAACTAGACAGGATAAAGTAAATCCAGACTAAACATGAATCTTTGCATAGATTTTAAATTGTTTTACAAACTGAGCTTTGAAAACTATAAATTACTATGTTGGAAATAGTAGTTTATGATACTAGTGTGTGAAGAAGGGCTGTTGTGCATGTGTTGCGAAGTTTAGTTGGTCGCTGTCCATATAATCTAGGTTAAGCTAGATTTAATCTAGGTTAGGTTAGGTTATATTAGAACCAGATATATCCAGACTGAGAGACCGAGACTTTTTGATTCAAAATTTAAAAAATAATTCAATAGACCTTTTAACGATTAGTTAAGCGCATGCGCATCCGCCAAGTTTGAAAGGCGGGAATATGAAAGTTCCAGGCTAATATTTAGTTATACGTCAAAAAGTTCGGGCACTTTTTGTGGTATAACATGGCGGAAATTGACACGAGCGCACAAAAAAAAATTAAATATGAAAAGGTCTTCTAGTCTCTCTTAACATAAAATGACGTATCTAAGACGTCATGGATATGTGGTAAGATCATATGTATATGGATACGTCTCATACGTCAACGCGCATTTTATTCGTATGTCAAGGGGTTAACTGCCACGATTCGAGTTATATTAAAGTTAGCTATGAGCTATATCGTAGTTGACAGTCAACAATATATGTCAGAAAATTTATTTTTACTACGTCTATGTTTTGACGCAAGTTGTTGCCATAGTAACAACAAACAGAAATCGTTTAATAATGAAACTCCATTTGATTTATATTGGCACTTTTACGGACGATTTTGATACTTTTTCTCACAATTATAATAATGGCATCCTTAACGTACAATAATTTACTAATTAATGAGTTTATTTCGGTGTGCGCGTAGAAATTTAGAACCGTTCATTAAATCCGCATCAATTTAACTTTTGTATCAATTTAACTTATTATTAAATCCGCATCAATTTAACTTATTTAACAAATTGTAATGAAAACGTCCCGTTTAAAAAACACCCTCAAACGCTGCGTAATTGAGTTAGCATTAAAAAAGCGTCACTGTCAAAACTAGTTAGACAGCGAGACCAGCCTCAGCGTCCTCGTCAAAACGCTACATTTAGTAATTGTCCGAAAATAAAAGAGTCACATGCCCAAACGCATGCCTTACGTAACCCGTCAGGATTCGTGATTGATGCCGCATTGTGCGCCGCTCATAATCCTTCTGGCAGTGTGTGAACGCCAGCTCGCCACCCCCTAGCACACGCGTGCACCCCCCGAGCCCGGATTAACTTTTTAACTTCTAGACAATGACTGCGCAATTTGTAGCCGCAAACACGCTGAGCCGATTTCGATTCTCGGTTGCTCTATTTCGTATTATTGTTATTAATCCGATCGCCGCCCTCCACTCCCTCCACCGAACATCTAATACTCGTGGGTATTCACGACCTCATCAAATATTCACACCCCCACAACAACAACACTAGTTTTTCTTTGGAATAAATTACAGACAAGGGTAGGCAGGCAAGACTAAATAGACAAGACTAGGCAGGCAAGACTAGACAGACAAGACTAGACAGACAAGACTAGACAGACAAGACTAGACAGACAAGACTAGACAGACAAGACTAGACAGACAAGACTAGACAGACAAGACTAGACAGACAAGACTAGACAGACAAGACTAGACAGACAAGACTAGACAGACAAGACTAGACAGACAAGACTAGACAGACAAGACTAGACAGACAAGACTAGACAGACAAGACTAGACAGACAAGACTAGACAGACAAGACTAGACAGACAAGACTAGACAGACAAGACTAGACAGACAAGACTAGACAGACAAGACTAGACAGACAAGACTAGACAGACAAGACTAGAAGACTAGACAGACAAGACTAGACAGACAAGACTAGACAGACAAGACTAGACAGACAAGACTAGACAGACAAGACTAGACAGACAAGACTAGACAGACAAGACTAGACAGACAAGACTAGACAGACAAGACTAGACAGACAAGACTAGACAGACAAGACTAGACAGACAAGACTAGACAGACAAGACTAGACAGACAAGACTAGACAGACAAGACTAGACAGACAAGACTAGACAGACAAGACTAGACAGACAAGACTAGACAGACAAGACTAGACAGACAAGACTAGACAGACAAGACTAGACAGACAAGACTAGACAGACAAGACTAGACAGACAAGACTAGACAGACAAGACTAGACAGACAAGACTAGACAGACAAGACTAGACAGACAAGACTAGACAGACAAGACTAGACAGACAAGACTAGACAGACAAGACTAGACAGACAAGACTAGACAGACAAGACTAGACAGACAAGACTAGACAGACAAGACTAGACAGACAAGACTAGACAGACAAGACTAGACAGACAAGACTAGACAGACAAGACTAGACAGACAAGACTAGACAGACAAGACTAGACAGACAAGACTAGACAGACAAGACTAGACAGACAAGACTAGACAGACAAGACTAGACAGACAAGACTAGACAGACAAGACTAGACAGACAAGACTAGACAGACAAGACTAGACAGACAAGACTAGACAGACAAGACTAGACAGACAAGACTAGACAGACAAGACTAGACAGACAAGACTAGACAGACAAGACTAGACAGACAAGACTAGACAGACAAGACTAGACAGACAAGACTAGACAGACAAGACTAGACAGACAAGACTAGACAGACAAGACTAGACAGACAAGACTAGACAGACAAGACTAGACAGACAAGACTAGACAGACAAGACTAGACAGACAAGACTAGACAGACAAGACTAGACAGACAAGACTAGACAGACAAGACTAGACAGACAAGACTAGACAGACAAGACTAGACAGACAAGACTAGACAGACAAGACTAGACAGACAAGACTAGACAGACAAGACTAGACAGACAAGACTAGACAGACAAGACTAGACAGACAAGACTAGACAGACAAGACTAGACAGACAAGACTAGACAGACAAGACTAGACAGACAAGACTAGACAGACAAGACTAGACAGACAAGACTAGACAGACAAGACTAGACAGACAAGACTAGACAGACAAGACTAGACAGACAAGACTAGACAGACAAGACTAGACAGACAAGACTAGACAGACAAGACTAGACAGACAAGACTAGACAGACAAGACTAGACAGACAAGACTAGACAGACAAGACTAGACAGACAAGACTAGACAGACAAGACTAGACAGACAAGACTAGACAGACAAGACTAGACAGACAAGACTAGACAGACAAGACTAGACAGACAAGACTAGACAGACAAGACTAGACAGACAAGACTAGACAGACAAGACTAGACAGACAAGACTAGACAGACAAGACTAGACAGACAAGACTAGACAGACAAGACTAGACAGACAAGACTAGACAGACAAGACTAGACAGACAAGACTAGACAGACAAGACTAGACAGACAAGACTAGACAGACAAGACTAGACAGACAAGACTAGACAGACAAGACTAGACAGACAAGACTAGACAGACAAGACTAGACAGACAAGACTAGACAGACAAGACTAGACAGACAAGACTAGACAGACAAGACTAGACAGACAAGACTAGACAGACAAGACTAGACAGACAAGACTAGACAGACAAGACTAGACAGACAAGACTAGACAGACAAGACTAGACAGACAAGACTAGACAGACAAGACTAGACAGACAAGACTAGACAGACAAGACTAGACAGACAAGACTAGACAGACAAGACTAGACAGACAAGACTAGACAGACAAGACTAGACAGACAAGACTAGACAGACAAGACTAGACAGACAAGACTAGACAGACAAGACTAGACAGACAAGACTAGACAGACAAGACTAGACAGACAAGACTAGACAGACAAGACTAGACAGACAAGACTAGACAGACAAGACTAGACAGACAAGACTAGACAGACAAGACTAGACAGACAAGACTAGACAGACAAGACTAGACAGACAAGACTAGACAGACAAGACTAGACAGACAAGACTAGACAGACAAGACTAGACAGACAAGACTAGACAGACAAGACTAGACAGACAAGACTAGACAGACAAGACTAGACAGACAAGACTAGACAGACAAGACTAGACAGACAAGACTAGACAGACAAGACTAGACAGACAAGACTAGACAGACAAGACTAGACAGACAAGACTAGACAGACAAGACTAGACAGACAAGACTAGACAGACAAGACTAGACAGACAAGACTAGACAGACAAGACTAGACAGACAAGACTAGACAGACAAGACTAGACAGACAAGACTAGACAGACAAGACTAGACAGACAAGACTAGACAGACAAGACTAGACAGACAAGACTAGACAGACAAGACTAGACAGACAAGACTAGACAGACAAGACTAGACAGACAAGACTAGACAGACAAGACTAGACAGACAAGACTAGACAGACAAGACTAGACAGACAAGACTAGACAGACAAGACTAGACAGACAAGACTAGACAGACAAGACTAGACAGACAAGACTAGACAGACAAGACTAGACAGACAAGACTAGACAGACAAGACTAGACAGACAAGACTAGACAGACAAGACTAGACAGACAAGACTAGACAGACAAGACTAGACAGACAAGACTAGACAGACAAGATTAGACAGACAAAACTAAATAGACAAGACATGTAATTTGTGTTGATAATAGCTAAGGATTAATAAATTTCTCGCGCTTAAAACGTAATCGATTTTGTGCGGAGGGTGTTGGAGCGAAGGTGTAATGTGGAGGAGGGTTTGTTGCAAAAGTTCGCATTTGCGGCGGGCAGAGCCCGCTGTAAATATATATTAAAATTAGAAGAAGCGTTAAACAGAGTGTGGCGTGAATACGGCCGAATGCACATTAGAGCGCTCAGACCGGAAATAGGCCGGAGATGAAACTGCGGCGTCATTTCCTGCAGACGCCTCGGAGTCGGTGCGCGTCTTCACTCCACCAACCGACTGCCTACACACAAATATATATATATATATATATATTGTCGGTGTCGCTGTCGCGAATTAACTGCGAGCCATCGCACACGAATCGAAATTTATTGTTCTGTTATTTATCAAAGGGAAGGGGATCCGTTTTGTTGGAGAAATTTCACAAACAGACCAATCTAACTTTCTGCACACAATGATGAATTCAATTAATGGTTTTTGAATTTGCTCAGTAAAAATTGCACAAAGCGGATTATTCTACGTGGAAGGAATCAATGCTAGAGCGGGAGAACGCAATTAAATAGCAACTAATACTCGGTTATGCGGGAGACGATGATTTCCATGTTATTGGTGTAGCAGTTTGTTTTCACCGTATGTAATAATAATAATAATATAGTGCTTTAAAAAAAACAGAACACGCAAGTATTTATTGGACGATTTTAATAAAAGTTACAAAATTTGATCATGTAGATGAACTGCATCGACGATCAGAAAATCAACTTAAAAAAAAACGAAAAGAGGGTTCCGTACAAACTTGTAAGTAAGGTATCTTTTTTTGTGGAGGATGTAGCAAGCACATTGAGTTAACTTGACAAGTGGCGCTCCTGAAATCACGACCATCTTAGTACCGCTGCAAGCATAACCTCAAGATGACGCTGTCGTTCACTATGAGTGTTTAGGGGTTCTGGAACTTCACTATTTGTTTTTACTGCTCAATTTTGTCTGTATACCTATATACCCCGTATACAAAGGTATAAAGGGTATTTTTTTTTAAATAACGCGAATATTTTTAAACTTATAAAAGAAAACTTTATTTTAGTATTACACTTATTCACTAACTTATATTAAGATCTAACTATTTCTAGATCTAATATAAACTAATATATTAACTATTTCTAGATCTATTTCGATACTCTTAACATTCAGTTGTTCAATTGACTGCTTTTGGGCAATTGACTACCAAAATATATAGGGCGTACATTATTTAAGTATATGTAGATTATGAAGAAAATTAGACGAAATTAAATATATATATAGGATGTTACGGGACTTGAGTACCCTGTATATATTATGTATAAAGAGCGTACGTGATGAAATGCATAAGGAATATAAACAAAGAAAATTCAGAATAAACAGCTTGGTGCCGACACATACTTTTTAACCTTTGGACCTAACCGAGGAGGACCTAACTGTATGCAACCCATATGCTTCTGGAGCCTGACAATACCACGCAACACCTTAGTGTATTTTCATAAGTTTCTAATAGTAAATTCGCATTTTTCTTCTAATTAAACTACATATTTACGGTTTTCAGATTTTTCCCTTTACATGTGTTGTAAGACACCGCTTCTTGCCAAATTTCATGATTCTAGGTCAACGGGAAGTACCCTTTAGGTTTTGTTTCCCTTGTGAAATCGCAAAATATGCGACATAAACCGTCATATCTTTTGATCGCATTGACTTACAAGTTTTATTTTCACAGCTGAAAGAGACCGCAGACCCGAGTATTTGATACAAATTTCAATTTGTTACCTTTACGCGTTCCTGAGAAAAATGGTCTTAACAGACAGACAGACAGACAGACGAATAACAAAGCGATCCTATAAGGGTTCCGTTTTCGGTACTGAACCCTAAAAACAAACAATTTTCAACCACCTGCTATATTTACAGCGATATCTCAAAAAGGGATGATGAGGAAAGATTGGAACTAGATTAAATTTATGACTAAATTTAGCATTAGATTTGTGACTAGATCTATAATTAGATTAAGGAATAGAGTTAGAATCAGTCAAAACTAAATAAGACTCATGATTTATAACATCTCGTCTTGTCTTGTCTGGTTTTGTCTGGTCTTGTTTAGTCTTGACTGGTCTTATCTGGTCTTTCTGTTCTTGTTTAGTCTTGTCTGGTCTTGTCTGGCCTTGTCTGTTTTTGTCTGGATTTAAACGACAAGTTCATTTTGACTAGACTAAATTGCTTGCAGACGATTTGGTCCTCATATCGGATAATGTGGATGACATGATGTCTGTCACCGAAGACTTGAGACAGGTATCAGGAACAGCAGGCCTCAAAATAAATATCTCCAAAACTAAAATTATGACCAACATGGCAAATATAGTTAACTGCAGACTACCAGTGGAAACGGTAACAGAGTACATATACCTTGGTCATAAAATAATTTTGGGCTACTAAACCAAACCGTGGAAGTGGAAAGCAAAGTTGAACAAGCTTGGGCAGCATTTGGCGCAAACCAACATACACTACGTGGTAAATTGCCAATACGCCTCAAAGTCAGACTTTGGAGCGATGTGTCAAGCTCGTGTTCACCTACGGCACCATGACAGTCGCCAAAAATTCAGCAGAGAAGTTCAGATTGGCGCAAAGCGGTATGGAGAGAGCAAAGCTCGGAATAACACTACGAGACCGAAAACGTAACGATTGTATTCGAAGCAAAACTAAAGTGCGTGACGTGATGGGCACCATAGCAAAGAGGAAGTGGGCATGGGCATGATACTTCGCCAGAATGGACGCGACACGTTGGAGCAGGGGAGTTTTAGAGTGGCACCTGAAGACGAGGCCGACCATCAAACCTTTGGGTAGACGACGTCTTACTTACAATTAGATAATACGAAAGACGTGACTGGATGAGACGGGCACAGGACAGCCAGCAATGAAGAAGAATGGAAGAGGCCTATATCCAAAAATGGAACAGATACAGTTCCTCTGGTACGTCAATAAGTTGCTGGGATATATTTGTCACACTTAGACATGAAATAAACAAAAATAACCCACAAGTTATTCGAGATGAATGGGTTATATATGTCACAATAGACTGGAATGGATTAAGCAAAATTGAATCGGTAGGCATCTGAATATATTAGGCTAAATGTTAAGGTAATTTTATAACACTAGATTTTGATTAGACTGGACTTGTCTAAAATGAATCGGAAAAAAAAACGTTTCAATAAAAAGTGCTCTCCGATCAGATATACGCCGTAATTACATATTCCGTCGAATAAATATTTAGAAAACAAGATTTCAACACACATTTTATTAGCGACGATGATAACGAAAATACAATAAAAAACGTTTTAAAAAAATAATAATAATCCATCCGATCTTGATGGCTCTCGCATGCGGAACGGATTTTAACATTTCGGACAGCAATCGCTCAACATGATAACGGCGACAACATATAATTAGATTAATCTATTATTTGGTCAATAACTATATAGCCGCTAGTTCTACCGCTAGAAAGAACTAGAAACAAATCCTGATAGACTAGTTCAGGGGTGGCGAAACTTTTTCCTACACACTTTTGCTTACATTTTGAAGTGCCAGGTAACTTTCACAATACATTTGTATGAATTTTTTTTTCATACAAATTTCTGATTAGTCTGTATTAGCCTGAATATAAAACGTTTTATATTAAAACGTTAAATAAATTTACGTTTTATATTAAAAGGTTAAAACGTCTTATATTTTACACCTTTGATGTAGCACAAAAATAGATAGAGAAATTTAAAAATTTCTTTTGGAAAAGTAGAAGTTTAGAGGACACGCGTGAGAAATCGTTCGCGTGCCAATACAATTTTCCAACGTGCCAGCCACGACACGCGTGCCATAGGTTCGCCACCACTTGACTAGATCATACAAGGCAAGTTTAGATAAGTCTAAACAACTACTAAAGTAAACTACTAAAACTACTAAACTAAAGATAAGATAGTCACTGCTATAGATAACGTACACACAGTATAGAAAACTAGCGTATAGTCCTGCTATAGTTTGACTACAGCTGTGTGACTGCTTCGTATATTTGAACTATACGAATAGTTTTGGAGAATAGTAAGACTATACGCTAGTTTCCTATACCGTGTGTACGTTATCTATAGCAGTCTATCTTATCTATCTTATCTTATCTTTAGTTTAGTAGTTTTAGTACTTTACTTTAGTAGTTGTTTAGACTTGCCTTGTATGATCTTGTCCAGTGGTGGCGAACCTATGGCACGCGTGTCATGGCTGGCACGTTGGAAAATTGTAGTGGCACGCGAACTATTTCTTACGCGTGTCTTCTAAACTTCAATATAGTCACGACAATAGACTATAGATAAATCACCACCACTTAGAATATATTGGTTTAAAACAAATACCGCACTTATGCCAATTTATCTTTCTCTTTAAACCAAGTGATGTAGTCTCTAGTGTCTTAATAAATTAAGAGTTTCGTTCGGTCGCCGAAGTTTAGGGAGTTGGAGGGAAAAAGTGGAAAGCGTTATCTGATAACGCGAAAAGTTTACGCGAAACAAAACGACGAGAACAGGAATAATAAGCGGGATAAGGGGGCGCCATAAAAAAGGGATAACGAAGCCTTTATTTGCGTGATCATTTACGCGGCGGCGCCCCGTTTTCGCATCCAAATCCAGATCTAACAAGAACAATAAACAATCTTGCCTATCATATCTGTTTAGTATAGTCTGTCTAGTCTTGTCTGTCTGGGGTGGCGCATACTAAAAACCAAAGTAGTCTGTCTATAATAGTGGCTCGCCAATCACGTTGAAAACTGTAAGGGATCAAGACACCAAGCACGAGTGTAGACAGTGGGAGGAGGGCCAGGTCCGAATAGGACTGTAGCTGCAAGAAGAGAGACAATGTTGCTATTGGTTGCTAATTATAAATCGCGGTAAATTGAGTTTCGCATTAAACGGGAGATGTCTGTATATTATTGTGCTCGTTCATTCACGTTCGTGCTCATGTTTAAGTCATGGCGAATTGCATATAATAAATAAAACCGCGCATTAGATTTGAATAGAAAAACGCTTCCTGCTCTGCGCCGAAGAATGCACCGGCGAAACTAGAAAGAAAATCGCGACAGCACAATAATCGCATGCGGTTACCGCTCCACATTTTAATCCACGCCAAATAACTACGTCCAATCCATCAACAAACAACGCGTGATTGCGTATTGACCTATCGCCAATAATTATTGAAGTTAAACGCAGACGAATGAAACTTCTGCCGCTTGTGTGGTCTGCGTTGCGTAATTGTGACACATGTGGCGCAGGGATTTTGTAAGCGCCGGCGTCTGCACAAAAGTATGCTCGGTTAACGCCAAACCTACCGGCTACAAATACGACTTGCGTAATTGGCATTCAGGCTAGGGAATGAAACAAAACGGACGGATTGCTCCCTCGCAGACGAATTTATTGCGGCGCCGACGAAGAGATTTTGCACATTTTGTTTAACTAATTAGTTTAGTTTTTTTTAAACCACGCATGTAAATAGATCAATTTGAAAATCCGATAAGAATAGTTAGATAAGACGAGAGGTATAGAGAGACGCTACTAGATGAACAGACTGTCCTCTTCGGTAGTGTAGTTAACATGTAGACAACATATCCGCCTTCCAATGCGGGAGACCCGGGTTCGAATCTTGGTCGAGGAGGCGACAACTAGGGCGGTTTTCACTAACCGTCCGGGCTGCCCACCCTAAATAATTGCAAAATATGCGATACCGGGGTGGTGCATACTAAAAGCCAAAGTGGAATAGGGGGTATAGTGAGATGAACAAAACTGAATGTATGTGTAAGGTAATATATGTAATATATGTATCAAGAGAGTTATCAAGAGAGTTATAAGTTCAGATTAGCAGTTAAAACCAAAGAAAAATGTAGTCATTATCTTCTCTGCTTAACATATCCGTGTATTCCTAATCTGTATAGTTTGGTCTTAAATTTGGTTAGTTGGGGTGGTGAATGAATAATGAATATTTTATCGAATCCGGCCGGTGCGTAGTAAATATGATCGTTGATTAATTAGATTTTCATTCCTAGATTAGCACGTTTGCCATTCACAGTGTCGGGATAATGTTGTTCCCCGTGTGACGGTCCATCCCCACATTATCGTTTCACCTAATTGTGTGATTTAGGGGTTGTTTATCTACACTTTGAGTTTTATACAAGGCCGAACGAGAGGGACGAACAGTTAATTTATGCTAAATACTCTTATTTATACTAATTTAATCGTATGCAAATATGCTAAATACTCTTATTTATACTAATTTAATCGTATGCAAATTCTCATCTGAATTACATTATTCATAATTTCATTGAATTTAATCGGAATTGAATTATGAATCTCGTCTGCATATCTTGTTTGATGAATTGCTAGTTTACTTATCTCAAACAAATGTTACGGGCTTAATTGAGCTGTTTCAATCAAACAATTGATTCTAAACAGACAAGACTAGACAGACAAGACTAGACAGACAAGACTAGACAGACAAGACTAGACAGACAAGACTAGACAGACAAGACTAGACAGACAAGACTAGACAGACAAGACTAGACAGACAAGACTAGACAGACAAGACTAGACAGACAAGACTAGACAGACAAGACTAGACAGACAAGACTAGACAGACAAGACTAGACAGACAAGACTAGACAGACAAGACTAGACAGACAAGACTAGACAGACAAGACTAGACAGACAAGACTAGACAGACAAGACTAGACAGACAAGACTAGACAGACAAGACTAGACAGACAAGACTAGACAGACAAGACTAGACAGACAAGACTAGACAGACAAGACTAGACAGACAAGACTAGACAGACAAGACTAGACAGACAAGACTAGACAGACAAGACTAGACAGACAAGACTAGACAGACAAGACTAGACAGACAAGACTAGACAGACAAGACTAGACAGACAAGACTAGACAGACAAGACTAGACAGACAAGACTAGACAGACAAGACTAGACAGACAAGACTAGACAGACAAGACTAGACAGACAAGACTAGACAGACAAGACTAGACAGACAAGACTAGACAGACAAGACTAGACAGACAAGACTAGACAGACAAGACTAGACAGACAAGACTAGACAGACAAGACTAGACAGACAAGACTAGACAGACAAGACTAGACAGACAAGACTAGACAGACAAGACTAGACAGACAAGACTAGACAGACAAGACTAGACAGACAAGACTAGACAGACAAGACTAGACAGACAAGACTAGACAGACAAGACTAGACAGACAAGACTAGACAGACAAGACTAGACAGACAAGACTAGACAGACAAGACTAGACAGACAAGACTAGACAGACAAGACTAGACAGACAAGACTAGACAGACAAGACTAGACAGACAAGACTAGACAGACAAGACTAGACAGACAAGACTAGACAGACAAGACTAGACAGACAAGACTAGACAGACAAGACTAGACAGACAAGACTAGACAGACAAGACTAGACAGACAAGACTAGACAGACAAGACTAGACAGACAAGACTAGACAGAGAATACTAGACAGACAAGACTAGACAGACAAGACTAGACAGACAAGACTATACAGACAAGACTATACAGACAAGACTAGACAGACAAGACTAGACAGACAAGACTAGACAGACAAGACTAGACAGACAAGACTAGACAGACAAGACTAGACAGACAAGACTAGACAGACAAGACTAGACAGACAAGACTAGACAGAGAAGACTAGACAGACAAGACTAGACAGACAAGACTAGACAGACAAGACTAGACAGACAAGACTATACAGACAAGACTATACAGACAAGACTAGACAGACAAGACTAGACACATTCTTTGTTTGCGCCAGATCATTAACAAATATCAAGAATAGAGTTTGTACCATTAGTGAGCCTTGAGGCGCCCCTACTTCTTTAATTTTCTTTCCGATTTTGAACCGTTTACGATAACTGTTCGTTTTTTTTGATTCAAGGAAAATTCTTCCAGTTCTTGGCCACGGCTCTACCTCCATTATCTTCAACTTTTTGTGGAAAGAGCTTGTGTTAAAATGCTTTACTTAGGTCGTAAAATAAAGCAAGAACCTTCTGGTTACAATTTAGAGAAGCAATTATATTTTACTAGACAGACAAGACTAGTCAAGTCTAGATCTCTACTGTTGTCTAAAAGAAATTGACCCTGGAAAAGAAAGGGATTCTGCGCAGTGGTCACCCTTGACATTAAAAAGGCTTTCGGCACACTAACGCATGATAAAATAATCAAATCATGGGTAAAAAAGGAATCACTGGAATATTTGTTACACATAAACAAAAGCTATGTGTCTGATAGAATCCTAAGATACAACACCGAAAAAGGACCAGCATTTTATGAAGTAGCGGCGGGTTCCACAAGGATCGGTCTTGGGGCCAATTCTCTGGAACATCATGTATGATTGACTACTCAACCTAGAACTGCCGGAGGGTTCGAGTATTATGGGTTTTGCAGATGATGCGGCCGTGGTAGTAACCGCAAGGAAAACAAACAGACTAGAACTAATGTTGAACGAGACTGTGAGAAGGGACTGATGTTGAATGAGACTGTGAGAGACAACGGATTAGAACTGGCAATACACAAGACCGAGGCTGTTCTCATTACAGGTGAACGAAAATTCGTGCCACAAAGCCTGGAAATAGATGGAAAGAAAATAGCATGGAGCAGATCAGTCAGATACCTGGGAGTCCAAATTAACAACCAATTAGGGAATACAAAACACATAGCCACGAACACTGAAAAGGCTCTGTCTATACCAGTATATATATATATATATTTATATATATATATATATATATATATATATAAATATATATATTTATATATAAATATAGATATATATATATATATATATATATATATATATATATATATATATATATATATAAATATATATATATATATATATGTTCTAGTATCTAGTATATTATAGTTCTAGTATATATATATATATATATATATATATATGTATATATGTATATATATATATATATATATATATATATATATATATACTAGAAACTGTCTCATATATCCACAAAATTGGCGATACTCTACAAAGACAACTAGACAGGACTGGAGAGACAATACTAGACAAACAAGACGTAGTTGTGCTGCGCATGACCTTCTGATTGCCACAATGCGGGAAATGAAAATAGATGTCGCAATCCTAAGTGAACCCAACAAAAAGTCATAGAAGGGAGAATGGTACACGGACGTTGAGAAGAACTTGACAATCATTCTGGACCATATAAACCTACACGTGCTAAATTTTGGTAAAGGACCTGGTTTCGTCTGTGTCGAGCTCCAAGAAGTCCTAATTTATAGCTGCTATCTGCCACCAAATGATAGCCAGCGACAGCTTGAGACATCACTCACAGGGCTCAGTCAAGACTTAAAGAGGCAAAGAAGGCCTAAAGTGGTTGGGGGGAGCACATTTCATGGTTTCGCACCAGATTGGCGCTCCATGCAGCATTATCGAATACACTACCGATGCAAGTATTTTCCTTTTACTGCTTCTTGCACCCCCCACGTTAGGCATTATCCTAGACAGTTTGGTCGATAACTCTTCCGCCTTTTTTGCGATGTTTTCGACATGTTTGGTCATTCTCATATTGTGGTCAAAATAGATTCCTAGATACTTGAGAACTTTAATGGTGCTAATCATTATTCCGTCGATCTGTATGGTTATCTCCTTTAACTTCCTCCGACCCACTAGCAGTACGAATTTCCGTTTTCTGGGGGGCTAACTAAAGCTTTTTCTTCTTCATTTCCTATTGGATTTCAAGGATTGCGGCATTTATTTTACCTTCTAGTGATGTCCCTGTTCGCCCGCAGGCAACTACAGCTAGGTCGTCCGCATATCCTACAAGGGTCACTCCCTGCGGCACTTCCACGTTTATTACGCTGTCGTAGTAAACGTTCCACAGCAATGGACCGAGTATGGACCCCTGTAGTACACCGCATGTCACATCGGTTGAGTGTTTATGTCCTATCAGCATTGTTTTGTTGGTGAAGTAACTGCATATCAATTCTATTAGGTATGTGGAAATCTTTCTTGCTTTAAGGTCATCTACGATACCCTTCCAAGACGCGCTATTGAAGGCGTTTTGTACGTCTAGCGTAACCATTGCGCAAAAATCCTTTTTCGTCTCTCTTGCCTTGTTTTTAATTATTTGCGTTGCATCTATGGTGGAGCGCCCCTTTCTAAAACCGAACTGCATGCCGGCTAAACCTCCTGTTTGCTCGAGCTCTTCATTTAGTCTTCGGTAGATTAATTGTTCCAGCAGTTTGCCGGCAGTATTTAGCATGCTTAAGGGACGGTAGCTTTGCACCCCATTTTTTTTAGGTTTTTCCAGCAGAACTAGTCTCGATTCCTTCCATATTTTTGGAAACTCTCTTCTGCTCAATAGTCTGTTATATACGTCCAGGCAGTATTGCGGTTGTCTGAGAGCTGTCAACTTGATTAGTTCCGCCGGGATGCAGTCCGGTCCGGGTGCCTTTCACAATTTCAATTTGCTTGCTGCTACTTTTAGTTCATCTACGGTGAAATATGTGGGCTCAGCTTTCGGCAGACCAGCCACCTCCTTTTCCCATTGCAGTACGGGGTTTTTCGAGAATAGTTTGTTGGCTTCCTCCATCATCTGCTCTTCTGTAAGGAAGGTCTTTGGTGCCACATTCATTTTTTTGCATACTATTCTATAGCCCTCTCCCTATATATTGTGGTCTATCTCGTCGCAGACCTTCTTCCATGCTTTCTTCTTAGCATCTAGTATAGCCTGCTTAAGAGAGTTTCTGTGCTCATGGTATTCGCTTAGATATTTTTTCCTTTGTTCTATGGTTGCGTTTGGATTTGCATTTGTTCTTGTGGTTTTCCTTCTTCTAGCTATACATTCCTTTCTTAGTTTTACTATTTCAGTGTTCCACCAATATACTTGTTGTTTCTTTATATGCTGGCTTGACTTTTTTGGTAGTGTTCGGTCGCTCGTAATTTTAATTTGTTTAATATATCCTTCTGGAGTTATGATTTCTTGTTTTCCCTTTTGGTCTTCAATATTTTGGTCTAGTTCTGTGCTAAAAAGTCCTAAGGCGTCAGGTTTAATTTTCCAGCCTAGTGGTCTATGTTGCTGTTTTATTTCCATATTGGTCCTTCCTATCTTAACTTCGTAACAAATATATTGATGGTCGCTCAAGTTTTCAAGTTCCAGTACTCTCCAGTTCGTTATTTTCCCGCTTATGTTTGCAGTGCTGAAGGTAATGTCTATATAAGACGTGCTGTTTCCTCTTACTAAAGTGGGAGCGTCCCCTGTATTCAGTAGCTGTAGGTCATCTGCGGCTAACCATTCGGATAATATTTTTCCCCTTCTGTCCTCTGTTCCAGATCCCCATAGCCTGGATTTTGCGTTAAAGTCGACACCTACCAAAATTTTCTTGGTGTTTCCATTTAGGAACATGTTTTCGCGTATTCCGTTAAGTATTGCTACATACTCGTCGTCACTTATGTTTGGTGAGCAATAGCAACTGTATATTATGATTCCTAGAGTCTCTACCCAGACATATCCTTTTCCGCTTGCGCTTCTGGTGATCTTGGTGTCTCTGAAGCCTCTTATTGCGGCACTTTTTTCATTACTGTGGAACCAGGGTCCTTTATTAACATCCTTGATGTTAGGTTCCGATATTAGTACCAGATCCAGTTGTAGTGTCGTGGCGGTCTTATATAATAGGTCATGAGCCGGGCCACATCTATTCAGGTTGGTTTGCAGGATCTTAAGGGTCATTTTGGAGTGGTCGCATATCCTTCTGGTTCTCCGCATTTGACACCTTTTTTTGGATCCTGTTCTCTCTTTTGCAGTTTGGTTCCTGAGTTTAATTACTTCATTTTTATATTTGCCGCATTCCATGGTGGCAGCTCGATGACCTTCTTCCTCGCATTCGTAGCAGTATGGAGCGTTCTCGCAGTTTACTGCCAGATGTCCTTTATTACTACATTTATAGCACCGGTCTTTCATATCCTTTTTTTCCGCTGTGCAGTCCTTCATTTCGTGCCCATGTCCTAAGCATTTGTAGCATTTGATTGGGGACAGGATTTCGCTTATTCTGCATCTTTGCCAGCCGATTTTAATTCTTCCAGTCTTAATGATCTCCTCGGCCTTCTTCTTGTATAGACTTACTGTCGCTACCATGGTTTCTCCCTTTTTGTGACTCTTAGGGTGTTGATCTTTATATCATTCCTCTGGGTTTCTATTCCCGTTGTATCTGCTATCGCTTCCTTGATCTCTTCTTCTGTTGTCTCCTCTAGTATATCCCTGATTATGATAACTTTAATAGATGGCTCCATTTCTTTGGCTGTGGCTATGTCTTTTAGAGTTTCGAGAGCTTTTTCTTTAAACAGAGTTACTGCTCCTTCTTTTTTCTCTTTGACCGTAATCCTGTAGTTTCCACTTTTAGTCTTCTTGATTTCTTGAACCTGCACTCCAACTTCCTCTACATCTATTTCTTGTCTCATCGTTTTCAAGACACTGGCGAAGGTGCTTCCGCTAGAAGTTGTGGGCGTTATTTCTATCGTTTTTTTATTTGTTTGGCCCTTCTATGATTTGGTTTAATCCATCCTCCGTTTCCTCCTGCGTTTTCTGTATAGGGCTTGTTTTGATCATCTCCCGCTGGACCTTGCGTGTTTCTTTTGTATATATATACTTTGGTTCTTGTGTTGTGAAAGATAGCTTCTATCATTTTTTTGAATCTTAGTGTGGTAAGACTGGCGAGGTGGTGGATTGCAATCCCATCACAATTGCCTGTTTCCTCCTTTAATTTTTGAGCTTATCCCATAAGTCCTCTTCTGTTCCGTCGTGCGTCATTTTAATAATTTTCCTGTGTATCACTTCCTCGGGATCTTTTTACCTGATTTTCGTTACTTGTTCCAAGATTTCAAAGTCACCGTTTAGTTCCCCTATTTCAGGATATTTTTCTCGATAGATTCTTTGGATGCCCTTCTCCATCTTACTGTCATTGGGATCCACGATTACTATCTTTACCGATCCGTCTTCCCTGTTGAGTGGATTCCCCACAATTACCTCGGTGTTGGTGAACAGTTTCGCCCTCCATTCCTTCACATCTGCAGAGTGCCATTTTTCTAGAGTGTCTACGCCCTCCAGGGTTTCTAAGGAGTTTACAGCAGGTATCATCGATGTTGAGTGGGGGTCGTGTCTACCGGTCTCGGTGGTCTGTGTACCAGCACAGCTTGTCCGTGTAGGTTCCAGTTGGTCGCTGTCCACTTGTATGTCTACATCATAGGTAGGAATTTCAATATTTTCCCAGCTATGGGCTTCAAACCATTCCTGTGCGGGGCCTTTGCTGATTTTTTCGGTTTGCCTTTTCATCTTTTCCACCAGAGTCTTAATCTCCCTCTTCGTGCTAGGGCTTTCATCAACGAGTTTAGCGAGCTGAGCTGCGTGCATTGTGATCATTTAAATAATTTCAATAATGTTAAATGCAGTTGGACACTCCTTCTTTTTTATGGGATCTAATGAGTCGGTGGCATCGAAAGACGTGTCTGCTACTTTCCTTTTTTTCTTTATGGCGGTGCCTATTGAATTGCAGCGCTGTCTTTGACTACTGCTGGTATTCAGCCTGCTGTGCGGCAGTCTATTACTCTCCAGGAAACCGTCAAGAGTTGTCGCTCGTTTGACGCTGTCTGCAGTTTGTCTTACTGTTCCAGTAATGGTATCTTGCACCTCGGCCTGGTTACCTACCAGAAGTGCTGGGCGGTCGTTGGATAACGGTCGGGGGGAGCCCGCTCGCACACTCCCTGCACCGACCGGCACTGAGGTATCCCTCCTCTGCACCGTAAACGAATTTTCCTTGTCTGAGCTCATTTCATAATTAAGGGCTATCCGACCTAGACCCGCACCAATGAGTCTAGGGAACTTTTTTGTTAAAGAGGATTTTCCCCTCTGTGGGTATCTATCTTGGTCTGGTCCTTCTCCCTTGACCTGTCTGACTTGGCTGACCCTTCTGGTAGCTACGCTACCGTCAGCATAGCTCTCAGGATCATTACGACACGCAAGCTCCCCGACCCGGCATAATGCCTTCGTCAAGGTGTAGATACTTCGAGGGAGTGTCTAGTCTTGTCTGTCTAGTCTTGTCTGTCTGTCCTCCTCGGTGGTGTAGTTGACAACA
Source organism: Phosphuga atrata (assembly GCA_944588485.1). Lineage (NCBI taxonomy): Eukaryota > Metazoa > Arthropoda > Insecta > Coleoptera > Silphidae > Phosphuga > Phosphuga atrata. The sequence continues at coordinate 65,763,871 of OX155900.1, forward strand.
TACCCGCCTTGCAATGCGGGAGACCCGGGTTCGAATCCTGGTCGGGGAGACAACAACTAGGGCGGTTTTCACTAATCGTCCGGGCTGCCCACCCTGAATGAATGCAAAATATGCGATGCCGGGGTGGCGCATACTAAAAGCCAAGGTGGAATAGGGTGTTTAGTGAGTCTTGTCTGTCTAGTCTTGTCTGTCTAGTCTTGTCTGTCTAGTCTTGTCTGTCTAGTCTTGTCTGTCTAGTCTTGTCTGTCTAGTCTTGTCTGTCTAGTCTTGTCTGTCTAGTCTTGTCTGTCTAGTCTTGTCTGTCTAGTCTTGTCTGTCTAGTCTTGTCTGTCTAGTCTTGTCTGTCTAGTCTTGTCTGTCTAGTCTTGTCTGTCTAGTCTTGTCTGTCTAGTCTTGTCTGTCTAGTCTTGTCTGTCTAGTCTTGTCTGTCTAGTCTTGTCTGTCTAGTCTTGTCTGTCTAGTCTTGTCTGTCTAGTCTTGTCTGTCTAGTCTTGTCTGTCTAGTCTTGTCTGTCTAGTCTTGTCTGTCTAGTCTTGTCTGTCTAGTCTTGTCTGTCTAGTCTTGTCTGTCTAGTCTTGTCTGTCTAGTCTTGTCTGTCTAGTCTTGTCTGTCTAGTCTTGTCTGTCTAGTCTTGTCTGTCTAGTTTTGTCTGTCTAGTCTTGTCTGTCTAGTCTTGTCTGTTCAGTCGTGTCTGTCTAGCATTTTCTGTCTAGTATTGTCTGTTTACAAGTTTTCGTGTAAAATGAAAACAAACACAAATTTACAAATATTCAACATTTCACGTTGTAAATTGAAACGGTTGTTTTTTTACACAAAATTTAGCAAAAATAAGCAAATAACGCATAACATAAGCTTAATAAACGACTTTAACGTAAAAATAAGTCTGACTTTCCAGTCAACACGCCATTTTCAAACACACAAACGTTGTCAACACAGATTGCATAAAACGAATAATCTCAAACAAAAATTGAAAGTTACTTCAAGCCCTATGATATATTAGATGTAAATAATACAAAAGTTATAAACTTACCGATGCCAATTTCACGAACATTTTAAAACTGCACGACTAACACTGCGTTGATACACTTTGCGAGATCTAACAGCTACTAGTGCAAGCGACATTCACATCTGATATCCGCAGGTATTACAGAAATCTGCAACAATAAAATAATTATTAATTTATTACCTTTCAATTATTACTTTTATTATTAACTAAATAACCTGATTTGTTATTTGGGATTGAGAAACGAAGTGATTTATTGATATTATTGTTGGCGAATTTAAATTGGTGACGTTTGCAGCGGTTGCAGGAACCTGCAGCCAAATGGCGTGGGGTGTCCATTTTAAGTTTCAACAAATGTTTTCGACGATGTTTGACAGATTGTCAAATACTCCAGCAAGAAACGAATTAGCGAGTTTGTTTTAAACTAATACGTGCCAAAATGCTTTCGATCACATAAACCAACCCGTTTCGCTTCGATTTCCGTTTAGCGTCAATCCATTTATTTATTTGAATAAATTTTAAGTAGAAAATGAGTGATTCCAATAGAAAAACTTCCAATGGAGCTGTGGAGCAAATCATGCGAAACATGACCTCAGATCTGCACAATTCCGATGGACAGTACATTCAGCTCGGGTTCACTCCTCCGCCAACCCCGCAAGAACCTTGGAACCAGCTGCCACAACCATCCTACATGCCCTCATACAACATCCAGCACGAACACCCGCTCTCCTACCCCATCGACCAATTCCCCCAACCCTACAACTACATCCCACAATCTCAGTTCTACCCCCAAGATTCCTACGAAGACCTCAACTACAACTATCCTAACCACAGTGTTCAATTCCAACCCGACTACAAACTCTTCATGTCCCAAAAAATCTTAAACTCCCCAGAACCCTACATTCAAAAAGACAACAGCCCCAACCACACCTACCAAGACAACGTCCGATCCCCTATAATAGACAACCTCGTCGGCAACTGGGCCCCAAACACCTCTGGCACTTACTCCCCTTTCGGCAACGTCTCCTCCTACAACAGCAACATCTTCCAAGAACCCACCCAAGACATGGAATGTCTAAGCAACAACATCGTCCGAACCGTCTTGGACGAGCCCAAAATCGATTTCGAAAGAACCGAAGAAATCTTCAACTTCAGCCGTGACACAAAAAAGCCAAGAATGGTAGCCGAAGTGAAACCAATGCGCCCCAGCTATTCCGACGTCCTCCTTAAAAGCGCCCCATTCACCAACCCCAAAACAAAAACCGAATCAAAAGAAACCAAACAGAAGAAGGATATTAAGAAGAACATCAAGAACGACAAACAGAAAAACTCGGTCACTTTAAACCGCTCCAACACCAATAACGAAATCAAAGATTTAAACGACAAATCCTCCTTCATTAAAATCGACAAAAACCTGAAAGATTGCAAAAGCAACAATTTGAATCGGAAATGGGCTTCTCTAGACAACGTCACGGATAGCATGAACGATTTCAAGAATGAGCTTGGCGAGAGCAAGAAGTTGAAAAAGAATCCTGAAGGTATCGGGAAAAGCACCGTGAGGATTAATCAACGGAAGGTCGGGAAGAGTGAGAATAATGACACCGATTCCGGGAGCGGGAAAGGAGACATTGCAGCTAATAAATCTTCAGTGAAGAAGGGGAGCAAGGTGGGGAATCGGCAGAGGGCGTATGAGAGCAGCTACGGGAATGGGGAACGGCCACCGGGGAAGAGATCGCAAAGGAATCGGAAGAGGGATAATCAAGTGCCATTTGGTAAAGGTTTTGAATAAATGATTTGGATAAGGTAATTGTTGATAAATTTGATCTTTGCAGGCATTGTAGGACAAAAAATCAAAGAATACCTCGGATGGTGGAAGTACATAGTGAAGTTCGTTTTCTGGCTCTTCCACCTAATCTCCGACATTCTTAGCTTAAGTGTCCATTTAAGCAAAGACGTGTAAGTACAAAAACACTTTAAACTAACCTTTTTAGTGCAGCAGGTGGTATTAAAAGTGTCCCACCTTTTTTATGCATAAATGTGATGACATGCTAATTTTGGCTTTGATCCAAGCATTTTTTTTCCCATCCCAGTGTGGGTTTAGGAACCTTCTTCTTGGTCATGACTTCGTAGCTGAAGTATCATGACATTATCGGATCATCCATGTTCAGTTGGTTTTTCTTTTCTCTTCCCAATGTGGGTCCAGGGACCTTCTTCTTCATGGTCGTGACTTCATAGCTGAAGTATCGTGACGTTATTGAATCATATCCATGTATAATTGGTTTTCCTTTTCTCTCCACAATGTAGGTTCATGGACCTTTTTCTTCTTGGTCGTAACTTCATAGCTGAAGTATCGTGACATTATTTGATCATATCCATCTTCAGTTGTTTTTTTTCTCTTCCCAATGTGGGTCCAGGGACCTTCATCTTCATGGTCGTGACTTCATAGCTGAAGTACCGTGACGTTATTGAATCATATCCATGTATAATTTGTTTTCCTTTTCTCTTCCCAATGTGGGTTCAGGGACCTTCTTCTTCTTGGTCGTAGCTTCATAGCTGAAGTATCGTGACATTATTGGATCATATCCATCTTCAGTTGGTTTTTTTTCTCTTCCCAATATAGGTCCAGGGACCTTCTTCTTCATGGTTGTGACTTCATAGCCGAAGTATCTTGACGTTATTGAATCATATCCATGTATAATTGGTTTTCCTTTTCTCTTCCCAATGTGGGTCCAGGGGCCTTCTTCTTCTTGGTCTTAACTTCATAGCTGAAGTATCGTGATATTATTGGACCATATCCATCTTCAGTTGGTTATTTTTCTCTTCCCAATATGGGTCCAGGGACCTTCTTCTTCAAAGGTCGTGACTTCATAGCTGAAGCATCGTAACATTATTGGATCATATCCATGTTCAGTTGGTTTTTCTTTTTTCTTCCCAATGGGAAAGAACCTTCTTCTTCTTGGTCGTGGCTTCATAGCTGAAGTATCGTGACGTTATTGGATCATATCCATGTTCAGTTGGTTTTTCTTTCCTCTTCCCATTGTGGGTTCAGGGGCCTTCTTCTTCTTGGTCGTGACTCCATAGCTGAAGTCATCAACAACCAGCCTTCGACGTCCACTGCTGGACATAGGCCTCCCTCATGGCTTTCCATTGTTGTTTGTCTTGACCCGTCTGAATCCAGTTGGTTTCAATTCGTTTTAGGTCGTCGGTCCAGCGTGTACGTGGTCTTCCCCTGTTTCGCTTATCAGCGTGTGGTCTTCATTCCAACGATCTGTTCGTCCACCTGTCATCCTTCTTTCTGTTTCTCTCATTCTGTTCCTCAATTCCATTTTGATGTTGTTATTCTTTTTATAATGTATGTCACCCGGGTCCTCTGTCGTAGGCCCTGATTCGTAACGTGGTCTCTTAAACCTAAACCTAGCATTGATCTCTCCATTTTGCGTTGTGCCACTCTATGCTTCCTCGCTGATGATATCGTTAGGATTGAGGTCTCCGCTCCATACGTGAGTATCGGCAGAACACACTTGTCGAACACTTTTCTCTTTAAGCACATGGGAAGATCGCCTTTAAAGATATCTTTTAATGTCTGAATATAGCTGAGGTATCGTGACATTATTAGATCATATCCATGTTCAGTTGGTTTTTCTTTTCTCTTCCCAATGTGGGTTCAGGGACCTTCTTCTTCTTGGTCGTGACTTCATGGCTGAAGTATCATGACAATATTGGATCGTTTCCATGTTCAATTGGTTTTTTTTTCTCTATCCAGTGTGGGTTCCGGGACCTTCTTCTTCATGGTCGTGACTTCATAGCTGAAGCATCGTAACATTATTGGATCATATCCATGTTCAGTTGGTTTTTCTTTTTTCTTCCCAATGGGAAAGGACCTTCTTCTTCTTGGTCGTGGCTTCATAGCTGAAGTATCGTGACGTTATTGGATCATATCCATGTTCAATTGGTTTTTCTTTTCTCTTCCCAATGTGGGTTCAGTGACCTTGTTCTTGTTCGTGACTTCATGGCTGAAGTATCGTGGCATTAGAACATATCGATGTTCGGTTGGTTTTGCTTTTCTCTTCCCAATGTGGGTTCAGGGACCTTCCTCTTGGGCGTGACTTCATGGCTGAAGTATCGTGGCATTAGATCATATCCATGTTCAGTTGGTTTTTTTTTCTCTTCCCAATGTGGGTTCAGGGACCTTCTTCTTCTTGGTCGTGGCTTTATAGCTGAAGCATCGTAACATTTTTTGATCATAACGATGTTCAGTTGGTTTTTCTTTTCTCTTCCCAATGGGAAGGGACTTCATAGCTGAAGTATCGTGACATTATTGGATCGTATCCATGTTCAGTTGGTTTTTTTTCTCTTCCCAAAGTGGGTTAAAGACCTTCTTCTTGGTCGTGACTTCATGGCTGAAGTATCGTCAATCATTCATTTCCGAGAGACCAGTGTCCATTCAGACCCATCCTTTCCATTTACCACAATTAGGTCCTCCATCATGCATGTCTCTCCCATATTGGGACATCTGAGAACGTGGCTGTCGCTCTGAAGGCCCCCGCATTCACACAGCTCGTTATCCACAGGCATTCCCTATCTCATCCCGTTCGATTTGCAATGCCTCACTCTTGTCCTTAGTCTGTTCAGTGATTTCCATGTCGCGTATGGTAACAGTTTTCCTGGTGGTAGCTCCTCTCTGGGTTCGGTCCGCAGGTTTGGGTGTGGTTCTTTCATAGTTCCATGCGGCATTGTTTTGGGCATGTCTGCAGTTGTTGCGTATGTTGGAGAAAGCTACTTTGCGTCTGGCGCGTGCTGGGGCAATTCCAGCTAGATGGTATGGTACAGCTTCTCGACAGGTGTAAGTCTCAGGCAGCCTGTTATAATGCTGCACGTCTCGTTTAAGGCCACGTCGACATGTCTTACGTGAGCCGAGTTGTACCACACTGGTGCCGCATACTCGGCAGCGGAAAAACAGAGAGCAAAAGCCAAGGCTGCGCTCCCCATGTTGTGCCAGTGAACTTCCGGATGATATTATTCCTAGCACAAACTTTGGCCTTTGTATTCAGGCAAAGATAATGTGGGGTCCAGTGTTACGCCCAGGTACTTTGGAGTGTCGCATGTTTCGAGTTCTGGTTCTCTCCATGTGATTTGCAGCTTCTTGCGTGCGTCCTTATTTCTCAGGTGAAATGCGCATACCTGGGTTTTGCTAGGGTTCGGCTTCAACTGGTTTATGTCATGTTTTCTAAAGCTGCAGTTACTTTATCCTCGACTTCTTCGAAACTTTTCCCTTGTGCGGCGATGGCTGTGTCTCCGCATAGATGAAGCAACGTGTCGGTTGATTGGTCATTTGTGTATACGTTTAAAAGCATAGGAGCCAGTACGCTTCCCTGTGGTAGGACGTTCCTATGGCCTCTCCATCGACTCCTTTTCCCTGCAGAGTAACAACAGAAGCGCGTGTCCAGCTAGGTTCACCAGTCCAGCTAGCTGATAGTCCTTGGTAGGATGATACAATTTCTTCAATGCTTTTTGGTGGTTTACGGTACTATATGCCGCTGTCAGGTCTATGAAGGCTACACCGGTAATTTGCTTGCGTTCGAAACCATCTTCAATATGTTGCGTTAAGTTTAGAACTTGGGCGCAGCAAGACCTTCCCGGTCTAAACCCTGCTTGCTCCGGTAGTATGCTTTCGTCTACTTTACCAGATAAGCGGTTCAGTATCAACTTTTCGAAGACCTTGTTGATACCTTGTATGTTGATACCTAAGTATGGTGACATTATTGGATCGTATCCATCACCTGGTTTTTTCCAATTCTGACGGTCTTTTGATTCTCTGAGACTCTCGTGTTTTGGTTGTCCTGTGATGTTGATATGTGTCTGATGTTCTTATGGTTCAGGAGTCAGTGCCATACGAGAATATCGAAAATACTAGTGCTTTGACTAGGGTCTTTTTAGCGTTGTTGGTTATCTGTCGTGTCTCTCCAGACCTTTGTAAGATTTGTCATAACCGTGCGATTGCAATGCATCGCTTTATGCCTGGTTCGTATCCTCCCTGGTTAGTAATTAACGATCCTAGATATGTATGATCCTAGATATCTACAGCCTTCCTTAACTGTCTCCTTCCAATTGTATCTGTCTCGACTGTTTTTCCTGATCATCTTCTTCTTTTAGCTCTACAGCCCAGGATGGGCTTTGGCTTGGGCTCTGAGCTGGGCCATTCTCCTGATCACCTTCTTCTTTTAGCTCTACAGCCCAGGATGGGCTTTGGCTTCCTTAACTGTCTCCTTCCATTTGTATATGTCTCGACTGTTTCTCCTGATCATCTTCTTCTTTTAACTCTACAACCCAGGTTGGGCTCTGGGCTGGGCCATTCTCCTGATCACCTTCTTCTTCTTCTTTTAACTCTACAGCCCCGGATGGGCTTTGGCTTCCTAAGCTGTGTCCTTCCAATAGACCTTTTTAAGGTTTGTTAAGCGCATGCGCATACGCCAACTTTGAAAGGCGGGAATATGAAAGTTTCGGGCAAATAATAAGGTTATACGTCAAAAAGTTCGGGCAAACATGGCGGAAATTGACACATGTGCACAAAAAAATTTCAACTATGAAAATGTCTATTGTATCTGTCTCGACTGTTTCTCCTGATCATCTTCTTTTATCTCTACAGCCCAGGATGGGCTCTGGGCTGGGCCATTCTCCTGATCACCTTCTTCTTTTAGCTCTACAGCCCAGGATGGGCTTTGGCTTCCTTAACTGTCTCCTTCCAATTGTATCTGTCTCGACTGTTTCTCCTGATCATCTTCTTCTTTTAGCTCTACAGCCCAGGATGGGCTTTAGGCTGGGCCATTCTCCTGATCACCTTCTTCTTCTCTTTTTAGCTCTACAGCCCAGGATGGGCTTTGGCTTCCTTAACTGTCTCCTTCCAATCGTATCTGTCTCGACTGTTTCTCCTGATCATCTTCTTCTTTTAGCTCTACAGCCCGAGATGGGCTTTAGGCTGGGCCATTCTCCTGATCACCTTCTTCTTCTTCTTTTAGCTCTACAGCCCATGATGGGCTTTGGCTTCCTTAACTGTCTCCTTCCAATTGTATCTGTCTCGACTGTTTCTCCTGATCATCTTCTTTTAGCTCTACAGCCCAGGATGGGCTTTAGGCTGGGCCATTCTCCTGATCACCTTCTTCTTCTTCTTTTAGCTCTACAGCCCAGGATGGGCTTTGGCTTCCTTAACTGCCTCCTTCCAATTGTATCTGTCTCGACTGTTTCTCCTGATCATCTTCTTCTTTTAGCTCTACAGCCCAGGATGGGCTTTAGGCTGGGCCATTCTCCTGATCACCTTCTTCTTCTTCTTTTAGCTCTACAGCCCAGGATGGGCTTTGGCTTCCTTAACTGTCTCCTTCCAATTGTATCTGTCTCGACTGTTTCTCCTGATCATCTTCTTCTGTTAGCTCTACAGCCCAGGATAGACTCTGGCTTGGACTCTGGGCTGGGCCATTCTCCTGATCACCTTCTTCTTCTTCTTTTAGCTCTACAGCCCAGGATGGGCTTTAGCTTCCTTAACTGTCTCCTTCCAATTGTATCTGTCTCGACTGTTTCTCCTGATCATCTTAATCTTCTTGTTTTAGGTCTACAGCCCAGGATGGGCTTTGGCTTCCTTAACTGTCTCCTACCAATTGTATCTGTCTTCTGCAGCTGCCATCCAATTTCGATCTTTTGAGACTTTCATGTCTTCTTCTATCTTATCTTTCCATCTGACTCGGGGTCTTCCTCGCGTGCCATGAAGTTTTGCTTGAAATATTTCTTTAAGGGTTCTTTCCTTTATCATCCACGTCATGTGTCTGGCCCATCTGATCCTTTGTACTTTGGGATCGTCCATTAATCACGTGGGGCTCGATGGAGGGAAGGGGGTAGAATCACGAACTTAACGAAAACTTAATCTAACGAAACTTAACCTAAAACCCCACCACGTATCACCCTCCTCCATGGTGATACGTGGTGGGGTTTTAGGTTAAGCCCCCCCCCCCCCTACCCAAAATCACGTGTATTTTTTATATGGGGGGGCTTAAAATGTTGCTAAAAACATCACGTGATTAATGGACGACCCCTTTTATGTATCGGACCATATCCGCTCCTTTTATTAGTTCTTGTAGGTCATGGTTCATTCTTCTCTTTATTCCCTCTTCTTCTCTTGATCATCATTAATGCCATTTTGCATTTGTTGGTCGCTGGTGTCAAGTATTGGTTCCAAATCAGTTTTGCATCTAGGACCAACCCCAGTATTAGGGAAAGATGATTCGTTCTGGACCCTCCACTTCCGGTCCACCACCTTTTAATCAGCGTTCAATGAGCTTTAATCAGCTTCAATATACTACAAGAGTGTGAGGCCTATGTAACCCCACACTAAACAGGAACCCACCTCCGCCTGATTAAAGCTGATCAAACCTGAAGCTTTGGGCTACATAGACCTCACCCTGTTTAGCGTGGGGTTACATTGACCTCACACTTTTGTAGTGTATTAAAGGCTGATTAAAGCTGATTAACTCCTTGCCATACAACGACGTATGTAAGACGTCATGTATATGCGATAAGATCACATGTATATGGACATGTCAACGCGCATTTTATTCGTATGTCAAGGGGTTAATAGCTGAGTAAAGAGACGGAGGTGGCCTATTAGTCAAGGTGTCGGAGCCGCAAGTCCCGGGTTCAAATCCTGGACATTGGGAAAAATAAGCCACCGTTCTCCTGTAGATGGCTCTGGCAAAGTCATCGCAGTAAAAATCTGCCTCGAAACCCCCGCTATTAGTGACTCGCCATCCACGTTAAAAACTCTAAGGGCTCCCTTACATTTGTGTCTAAGATCAAGACAGCAAGCACAAGTGTAGGCCGTATGAGGAGGGCAAGACCCGTCCTGGGCTGTAGCGCCATGGCTTTTAAAAGCTGATTAAAACGTGGGGGACCGGAAGTGGTGGTGGAGAGTCCAGAAAGAATCATCTTTCCCTACTCCTAGACACTTGACCTCGTCACTTGCCTCGTTATAGAATCCATTATACTGGTGGGACAGTTTTTGAACCACCTCCAAATAAGGCAACAGTTAGCCACATGGTGCAAATTCCGTTTGTTAACAAAAAAAATTCCTTTTCAGTGGGAGCAACTTGTACTCGTGGCTTATAATTCACTGGGCGTTCTTCCTCGACACCTCTCTAGCTATCGTGAAACGGATTAAAGTCTTCACCTGGATCTACGAGAAGTTCAAGAAGGACAAAGAGCCGGAGAAAAAGCCCGGGTTTGTTCATCCCGGATTGCACAATAACATTAATATGCCGACGACGGGAGAAGAGGCTATGAAACGGCTGTTGGCTTGCAAGGGGAAGGATCCTTACAGCATTTTGGGGGTGACCCCGGTGTGTACAGACGGTGATATTAAAAATTACTATAAGAAGCAGGCGAAGCTTGTCCATCCGGATAAGAATCAACAGCCGGGCGCTGAAGAGGCTTTTAAAATTCTTGTTCACGCTTTTGATATGATTGGGGAACCTGAACGTAGAGCTGCCTATGACAGAGGTAAATAAATATATTTTATCATCATTTTGCTGTTTATTCAATTTAATTCTTTGTGTAGGTGTTGCTGAGTCTGCTCAGGCGAAACAAGCAATGACTGAACTAACGGAACTTCTCGTGCAGTTGCAGCAGAAAGTAGAAGCAGCAGCGAACACGATAAGATGTAGTGCCTGTGGTTTAAGACACAAACGTGTGAAAATAGACAGGCCGAGCTACGCGGCCAGAAACTGCACGTCTTGCAAGATCCACCACGCTGCGCGAGAAGGCGACATTTGGGCAGAGGCGCGATGCTTCGGCTTCCTGTGGCATTACTACGCTTGCATGGACGGTGGCGTCTACGACATCACCGAATGGGCCGGGTGTCAGAAAGACAGCTTGAAGCATCTGCGGCCCGATTCCCACAATGTACAATATAGAATCGCTTTAGGCAAACAGACGAGTGGGCCTCCAAGACGGCACACCTCCCCGAGACCGGACAAGAACCCAGATCTCGATAAATTGTTCAATAGTTTCTGTGGGCACGGCGATGCCGCACAAAATACGAGGCGCAAAACTAAAAAGGCTAAATGATTTTATTATGTGTTATTAGTACAGGTCGAGTTTCATTTATCCAGGGAAATATTGAGAGCTTCCTTTGTTTTTCAGAATGTTCGGAATAATTAGAGAGATATACAGGGTGTCGCAGACCACGCGTACCAGCCTTTTATTTCGACAACGCTTGGTTGAATGTGACAAAAATTTTGATTACCAAAGTGAACCCAAGGAATCCATTGATGAATTTATTTTTTACCGGAATAATCCGGAAAGTAACTTTAAAATTTCAAATGGCAACATAGGTCGAGTATGGTATTAATTGATAGGTCTTTTTAAAAGAAATAACTTTTATTAAAATGTTTTTTTTAATATTTTGCATATTTACAAAAATAAATGAAAAAAACTAAAACGTGTACAAGATGAAAGAGCACCAGATATTCTTGCAGCAATTGCTCTGAAGAAGAATGGAAATCGATGCTGGAATAAGTCACTCCACTGCTTGGAGAGTTTTAAAAACAAACAATATATGGATGGACCATATATATTATATATCCATACCATGGAATGGATGGAATCCATACCATAGTATGGATGGAATTCATACCATAGTATGGATGGAATCCATACCATAGTATGGATGGAATCCATACCATAGTATGGATGGAATCCATACCATAGTATGGATGGAATCCATACCATAGTATGGATGGAATCCATACCATAGAATGGATGGAATCCATACTATATCTCTTCACACCAGAAACTTGAAGATCGGGTTTTTCAAGATAGATTGAATTTTTGTGAATGGTTGTCTCATAAAAATTATAATTTCCATCGTATTTAGCTCCGTTTAATAAACCATCTAAAAAATGCGGACCAATTATTTGGTTTCCTAAAATACCACACCAAACATTAAGGGTTCATACGTGTTGATTATCAACTTCTCTTAACCAATGAGGGTTTTCATTACTTGAGTAGTGAGCATTATGTAAATTAACAACTCCGTTTCTTTTGAATCGCCTCATCTGTCTATAAAATTGTGTGATGGAAATTATAATTTTTATGAGACAACCATCACAAAAATTCAATGTTGAAAATCCGGCTCTTCAAGTTTCTGGTGTAGAGATTTAAAACTCTCCAAGCTGTGGAGCGACTTATTCCAGCATCGATTTCAATTCTTCTAGTCGAGATCTTCGAGTCCAGAGCAATTTCTGCAAGAATATCCGGTGCTCTTGCATCTTTACACCTTTTAGTTTTTTTCGTTTATTTTTGTAAATATGCAAAATATTAAAAAAAACATTTTAACAAAAGTTCTTTCTTTTAAAAAGACCTATCAATTAATACCATACTCGACCCATGTTGCCATTTGAAATTTTAAAGTTACTTCCGGTTCCGGGTACTTCCGGATTATTCCGGTAAAAAATAAATTCATGTCGATTCCTTGGGTTCACTTTGGTAATCAAATTTTTTGTCCCCGTCACTTTCGACCAAGCGTTGTCGAAATAAAAGGCTGGGTGGTCTGAGACACCCTGTATAATAACAGAAAAGTTTAATAATTCTATTTTTTAAGGATTTAAACCTAATTTGATAAATGATTCTTGACCGAAATCTCGACTATATTTTTAATATTCGACTAGCCCTATTATGCATGCTTTACTTTATTTTAGTGATCTTGAATGAATATTGAAGGAGTGAGTTCAATAAAAGGAATAATATGCTTTAAGTTCAAACAGAAAGGGCATTTAGAAACATTTATTTTAACACTTTATTGTACTTACAAGAAAATATTTTAATACACAACAAATAAATTAGGAATCTTATCGCGCTCTACGAGGTGGCCTCCAACATACCGTCCAGGAAGCAAAGGTTTGCGGCTCCTTCCACAGCTTTCTCCAAATCACGTTTTAATACTGTTTTGCGTTTCGATTGGCTCGTGTGGTTCACCATTTCCCTACTCAACATCTCTATAAACATCTCCTGTAACAAAGCAGACAGTGTTCAATAATTACTGTCCATACCATTCTTATAAGCAGAATAGAACAAGTTAAAAGTTATAAACAGTGTAGTTAAGAATACAAAAAATATGCAACTTTAGTATTTATAACATTTAGTTTATTATAACGTATAGAATGTGATTGTGACAAAGAGGCGATCTAGCGGCTCGCGTACATACACCAAAACTAATTTTGTGGGCCGATGGCGGACAACTACCCGGACGAGTGACTCGGACGTGTATGTGCTTATAGCGAGGCCACACGATGCGTTAACGGTTTAATTGCGGTGCGGTGCCGCACCGCAATTTATTTGAGCTATGGGCTGCCACACGGGCGGTGCGGCACCGCAGTCGAACCCTGTTTACCGCGGCGCCGCAACGTCAATCACTGAATTTATTTTTAAAATCATCGTGTGTTTTATCTCATAATTATCCCAGGTCTTTCTTGTACTAAAAATATAAGGAAATCAATATTATCAGTACTCATCGTAAGAAAGATAAATATTAATATTTATAAAATAAACACGTTCGATACAATACTGCGGTGGCGGCACGACGCGCTCCGGCGCCGCAGCGCATCTCCCCTCTCCGCCTCGTCTCGCAGGTCACAAGCGCGGCGTGCCTACAGCGCGACGTGGCGTGCCTACAGTGACATGGCATAGTGATTTGTATGTAGGATACCGTTGCGGCACCGCTCCGGCAAACATAACGCATCGTATACCCTCACACAGCAACAGTGTTACCACTTATGCCGACATTGGATTATTGTAATTTTGTTTATCCCACATGGTTGGTCTTCTTCTTCTTCTTTCGAATAGGCCTACTTTGAACCACGCTGGTTCAACTGTTGGGCTTTGACCTTTGCCCAGTATTGTCGCATCTTCTGCCAGTATAACTCCTTTCTCTCTTCTGTCCAGGGGGTACCTTTCCTTCAAGGTTTTTCCTGAAATCCACGGACTTCCTTCAGGGTGCGTCTCACAGACTGTCTGTTTTTGAGATCTGTTATTCCCAGTTCTTTAATATCCTTCTCGGTTTCTGTCAACCAAGTGGCACGAAGCTTCTTGTTTTGCCAGAAGGTGAATAGACGGTTTGTTAGTCAGTTTGGAGGCAATCTTGCAACGTGGCCATAGAAAGCTACCCTTCTTTTCCTTGCACAGTCAGAGAGCATCTCAATATGTTCATAGAGCTCAGAGATCTTCCTTTACCAGGCCTAGGATCTTCCTGAGGATTCTCCTCTCTCTGATTTCCAATTTCTCTACTAGACTTCTTCGGTTCAAGGAAAGACATTCCATGGCATACAGGGCTTCTGGTCGTTAGACTGATGTGTAGTACTTAAGTTTCAGGTTGCGTGACAGGTATTTCTTATTGTAAGTGTTCTTAGTCAGTCGATAGGCTAGTTCTAACTTGTTGACTCTCTTGGATAATGATGCTCTTTCTGATAAGTTGGGTTCAATCCAGTCACCGAGATACTTAAATTTCTCAGTCCTCTTGATGTTTCCCTGTTCTAGTAACATCTCTCTGTTTGCTTCTCTGATGTTGGTGAAGAATTCTGTTTTCTCCAGCGACACTTGAAGACCCACTTTTGCAGCCTGTTTTCTGAGGCAGTTTACCTGCATTGTTGACATCTCAAGAGAATCAGCAAATGGTGCCATGTCATCTGCAAAGGCCAGGCAATCTACAACCATTCCATCGTTCTTACGTCCTAGGTAGATACCACTCTGAGCACCCAAATTGTTCAGCTCCTTGCGCCATTCTCTCAAAACCTTTTCAAGGCCACAGTTGAAGAGAAGTGGGGAAAGTCCATCTCCTTGTCTCACTCCAGTTTCTATTTCGAAGCTTTCTGAAATCTCGCCTCTAAATTTAACCTTGGAATGGGTGTTGGTCAATGTTTCTAGGATGAGTCTGCGGGTTTTGTTGTCTAGACCTAGTTCCTGGAGTACTTTGTTAAGCGTTTCTCTATCAATGAAATCATAGGGCTTCCTAAAATCAACAAAGGTGACGACCACCTTGCAGTTTCTCATCTTGGAGTATGCAAGTACAGTTTTAAGATTGAGGATCTGTTCAACACAGGATCGGGTCTTCCTGAAGCCCTCCTGGTATTCTCCCAGTTGACTATCCAACTGATTTTCTGCCCTTGTTTGTAACGCCTTTGAGAGAATCTTGTATGTTACCGGGACGAGAGAAATTCCACGGTAGTTGTTTAGATCAGTAAAATCTCCTTTTTTGTGAAGCGGATGTATCAGAGCAGATTTCCAATCGGGTGGTAATTTCTCTGTTTCGCAGATGTCCTGGAAGTTCTCGGTTAGCTTGTGCACGGCATTGTTTCCAGCACCTTTCCACAGTTCAGCAACGATAGAGTCCTCAGCTGCCTTATTATTCTTAAGAAGTTGAATGATCTGGGCAACTTCTTCCATTGAAGGAGGACGCGAGTCCGGGTTGGGTGTGGTTTGTTTATAGTCGAAGTCTTCGCTGGGTGGGTCACAGTTGAGTAGATTTTTGTACTGAGCCAAAAGGTGGCAGTTGTCCTTGTCGTTATAAGCCAGTTTGCCTTGTGAGTCTCTGAAGTGAAGGCTTGGCGGAGCGTATTTTCTGAGTGACTGGTTGGTCTAATATCCACAGGGTTGGTCTAATATACAACTAATTAATTTTTCAATATCCATAGTCGTTTATGTAGATAACAATAAAATGTTACTATAAATACACTCAATGCACTGAGGACACCGGCACCGGACTCCGACTGGCGAGAAATCCCAAGCCAAAACTAGCCCGTTTTCGGGCGTCATCGGACGATGACGGTCGTGTTTCTTTTACAAGTGTTTGATTCAATCGTCCGAGTTCGGCCGTCGTCGCCCGAGCAAACTTCGGCCGGTGACGGATTAGGTGAACACGAGCCATAGTAGTCAAGGTGTCAGATTACTGAGTCACAAGAACCGTACCGTACCAGGAGGCTATGTCTGGTCGTCAGCTTTGACGTCGCCATCCGCATAACGGAAATTATTGGAACTGTTAGTAGGGTGGAGGACGGATGTATGTAAAAATATTTTTTTCGAAATTTAAAGTTGTAATAGGGGGGAATTAGTGCATTTATATTAAAGTTAAAATAAATATAATTTTTGAATTAATTTGATGAATATCTTCTGCCTCCGCACAGACCTTAAAAATTTAAATTTAATCATAAAAGTCTAGTGCAGTTATGGGCAAATATTAAGCTTAATTTAATGATAAATGGGTGATAAATGATACGCAATATATAATTCATTTATATATTAATCACCTTTAATCAAAAATACATTTTTTTATAAAAATATTATTAACAAAAAAACCTATTAATTTGCTCGAAAATCTCTTTTTGTCTCAAATTTAGGCATTACGTTTCGTGATTCCAATTTGGCTCTTATTGCACCTAATCGTGACTTTTTTATGCATTGAGAAGTGGCAGCTATCGTCGTCAATTTTACAACCCGTTCAACAGCTTCAGTTGGCATGGTGGCATGGAAGCATTAAAAACAACAATTCACCCTCACCACCTGATTAAACGATAGACTGAAATTTCTTGGTCAGGCAAGTTTTTCATAATCGGTGGTTCACTTAATATTTCCTGCCAATTTATTAAATCAATACATGTTGAAGCATTAAAATTTATTTCGCTCCACCCTAACTGTTAGCTGAATTCGATCATTTTTTAGCGAGTTGAGAACATTTGAGAATCCAGGATCTGGAAGTAGCAGTTACTTATCCAAGACCGTATGCGATGAGTTTATTCTCTTGATGGGTCATAGAGTCTTAAAACAGATTGATTTTTCCGAAATTGCGAAATATTTTTCCTTAATCATCGATTCAGCGCCAGATATGGCAGATGTGCACCAACTACTCTCGTCATTCTCTCGTGTGAAAGATTTTGCCCTCAGTGGGACATAACATGGAGTCAATCAAGGATGATTGTATCGAAAAGCCTGTAACGCGTAACGTTATCGTCTCCTTAAGCGACGGGAATACTTTTAATATCCTATACTGTCCTAACCATCGACCAATTCCCCCAATCCCAACTCCCCCACAACTACTAGAAATGTTTTCTGCCGTTATTTCGGCATAAAACTCAAAACACTGGGCATAAATATTGAAGCCTCTCGTGGACAATCGTATGATATTGCCGCGAACATGTTTGGTGCGTACTATGGCTTACAGACTAAAATTCAAAGCCAACACCTTTTGCTTTTTTCGTTACATTTTCGAAAGATTGCAAAAATAATGTGTATGTTAATGATATGGAGGATGTGGAGAAAAACACTAGGAATAAAGTGAACAGACAAGATCAGAAATGTGCAGGTTTTGGAAACAGTAAAGCAAGGAAGATCTTTATACGGGACTATTTCGAAAAGAAAGAGATTGTGGCTTTGGCATGTGTTGAGAGGGAGTTGTTTGTTGAGAGAATTAATCAAGGGAACTATGGAAGGTGTTGTGGTAGAAGAAGAGTGAAAATGGTTGATGATCTGAAAGAAAGCAAATATGTGCAGGCCCGGATTTAGGAACCCAGGGCCCCTAAGTACTTTTGGGCCTGCCCCCCACCATCTCAAAATATTTATTATAATATTATTTTCGATAAAGCTTTTTGGCAAGCCAGGCTTTTGAGCTTATGTAAAGATTCCGCCATCGGGGCCTTGTATGCCTAGGCAGAAATCCGGTACTGGATATGTGGATATGAAGAGAAAGGCTATGAATAGAGTTGAGTGGAGGAGGCAGAATGGAACCTGCACATAGCAGAAAACAAATAATGAGCATTCATGCTAGTTAACAGCATGTAATCTTATGCACCGACCTGCCACAGCATAGTACTGCACCATGGCACACAGTTTGGCAGACACTGGTCTAGATGAACAAATGCTAAGAACTTTTTTTTTTTTCTAAAAATTAAATATTATCTTACAGTAGCTCGGGCTGTGAGGAAAACGGCATCTTGACTGATGATTTTGCAGTCGGGATCCATTTTCATGATGTGCCTGACTCGGGCCAAAGGCAAACGGGCTTTACCCTTCTCGACCTTCCTAACCCCTTTGGTTTTCCCGCCTTCCGCTACACCAAATCCATCTTCACCTACAATTTCGAATTTAAAAAAAATTAATGATTTTAAATAAAACCGTTAAAAACAGGTAAAATGCGATATTTACTTTCAGTTACGGCTTGGATTGCTTCGGAATGTTCCATATTAGTGATTTCCTCGAGGTTTTTTTGAACGAATTTGTTTAGGTTATGTTTGCCTTCACGTGCTTACAGCCGCGAAAACAAAATTCTTCGTTGCAATCTTCACTTCAACTTTTTTTGTTTTTGTTTAAAACTGGCTATAGCCCGCGGCTTCGCTCCCGCGGATTTTCAAATTAATTCGGGTCAGCCTTCACAAAGTTAAACAAACATTGGTTATCTTGTGAGTAACATATATTAAGATAAAGTAACAAGATTTGGCAGGCGGCGCGCTAATATAAATATAATATATAAAAATCTTCCCTAGAACTGGTTTGTGTTCAATATTTCAAAGTAAAATGCCTAAATATAGGCATTCTTCATCAACCGAAATTTTCAATGCAGTATTCTCTGCAATACATAATTGTTAAACAATATTTAATATATAAATAATTGTCTCTTTGTTGAGACCTTGTACTAGTTCTGATTTGTGCTTTTATTCACAGAACAATTTACAAGCCTGATATATAAAATGTTATGCTTGTATACAGTGGCGGATCTAGGGGGGGGGGCTAAGGGGCTCAAGCCCCCCCCAAAAGCATCTGAGTTCTTCTGTGGCAAATCAAAGTGAACTCATCGGAAAATATATTTTCATAGTTCTTCTTATTTTTGGCGCAACAGCTTAACTGGGAGCTAGGTCTCCTCCCTTTACGTATACTTGTGTTTGGTGTCTAGGTCTTAGACACAAGCGTAGGGGGGCCTTACGTTTTTTAACGCGGGCGACGAGCCACATTTGAGGGAGGTATTCTCGGCAAATTGACGTGATGACTTTGTCAGCGTCATGTATAAGAGGACGGTGGCTTATTACAATACGTGTCCCTGGATCCAACCGCTAGCGCCTTACATGCACTGTGCCGCGCATAAACTAAACCTAGCTGTTGTGAAGGCATGCAGCTTGCCTAGTGTTTGCAATATGCTGGCAATAGTCTTCTTCTTTAATCCATAGCCGGCGCATGGAGAGGTGGTCGACCTCGTAGCCTGTACGCTGCTGTTGGTGCCGCTAGATTCCGTGCTCCATTCACTATACGCTTCCATGCTAATCGATCAGTTGCAACGGTTCTTGCCTCAGCTGTTGTTATTCGCTGGTTTTTTAAAACGTTATCTACGTGTTTCAACCATGTGGTCTTCGGTGCTTGTTTTTGTGTTCTCCAATCAAGAGGTCGTTTTTTCCATAGGAGTTTGTGCGGTACTCGATTGTCGCCCATCCTACAGATGTGGCCGAACCATCGTAATCGGCGTTTTTGAATTTCCTCAACAATCGGTGTCTGTTGGTCGCACCTTTCTCTGATTGTCTCATTTCGGAGGTGGTTGAGACACAGAGAATCTGTCTCAGGCATCGCATTTGGAAGGCCTCGAGCTTGTTAAGGTCTGGTTTGAGTAATGTCCATGTTTCCGATCCATAAAGAAGAATTGGGAGGATCAGCGTCCGGTATAGGCGTATTTTGGTTTTGATGGTAATATTAGTCCGCTTCCATATGCACCACTTGAGTGAAGCAAACGTTGCTGTTGCCTGGCCTATCGGGCTGTGAACTTCGGCTGTCGAAGCTACTTTCTTCTCCACAACCAGTGATCCCAAATATTTGAACTGTGGTACCTGCTCGATTGTGGTTCCATCGAGGTAAACTCTGGCTTCAGATCCATCCGTTGTAAGCACTTTGGTCTTATCCGCATTGATTCTCAGTCCGTATGACTGGGCAATGCGGGAAATGTCATACAAGGTGTCTGTTGCTTCGGCATCTGTGTTGGCGAAAACCGCACTGTCATCGGCGAACATCAGATCGGTTAGGAAGTTTTTGTCATCATATCGAACTCCGCGTCGCCCATCAAACGCTTTTTGCATAATCGTGTCGATCACAATGTTAAAAAGGAGCGGCGAGGCCACGTCTCCTTGCCGGACTCCGGTTCGAATCGGGAATTCCTCAGACATGTCGTTTCGGATACGAACATTGCTGGTTGAGCCGTCGTACGATGTTTGAAGAAGTTGAATGATTTTCAGTGGCACGTGTTCGATCTTCAGGGCTTTCCACAAGCTTGTCCAATCGATGCAATCAAAAGCAGATTTGAAATCGATGAAGACGATGACAGTTCGTTTGCCACATCGAATTCTTTCTTCCATTAGCTGACGGAGAGCAAATATCTGATCGATGCATCCTCGATGTGGTCGAAATCCAGCTTGTTCTTCCCGACTTGTTTGCTCTCGATGTTTCTGTAGTCTTGATTGTATGATTTTCATAAATACTTTGCCGACGATCGAGAGGAGGCTAATACCACGGTAATTCTTGCACTCCCGACTGTCGCCTTTCTTCAAAATAGGCACAACAATCGCTTTCTTCCACACGGATGGAACACAATCTGAATGCCATATATGCACTGTGAGAACGTGAAGTTGATGTAATAAGACGTCTCCCCCGGCTTTGATCATTTCGGCAGTTACTTGATCTTCTCCCGGCGCTTTACCATTTTTCAGGGATTTTATTGCCGTCTTCACCTCATTGATTATTGGTTTAGTATCGGGAAACTGATTTATCGGCTGCTCAATAATCGGCAGTTCGGGTGCTGGACCTACTGGCGGATTGTGGTTGTACAGCTGATGAAAGAATTCTCTCCACCGCTGTAGACGTTCCTGAGGAGAGGTCACGAAAGTTCCATCCAATTTTTTGATATTGTCATTTGTTGATGTTGTTTTGCCACTTAACCGTCGGATTGTCTGGTACAGCGTACGCTGCTTCTTCCATGTCAGCCGCGATGTTATTCCAGTAAGCTTCCCGTTCCAATTTCATTTTCTGTCGAACTTCTTTGTTCAATCGTCGGTATTGTTTGAAATCGACGTGTTTCATTTGCTTCCGCTGGTCGACTAGATTGAGACAGTCGTCCGATATCCATTGCTGCGTCCGTCGACGGATGGGCGGACACAGCTCCGTTGCACACCCCACAATAGACTCAGAAAGTTGTTTTTCTTCTATGTTGATATCGACTGGTATCGTGAGTGCTGCAAATTTGTTGGATAATGCGATTTGAAATTTTCGGCTGGTTTCAGGGTCTCGCAGACAGGCCCAGTTCCTCTTGGCTGATGGTGGTGCCTTTTTCTTTGCTCTTTGTAATTTCAATTGTAGTTTCACTCGGACAAGATAATGGTCTGATCCACAGTCGGGTCCACGCATCGCACGTACATCTTTGAGCGTCGATCGGAATCTGGTGTTGACCAAAATGTAGTCCAACATCGCCGAATCGTTGCCGGATGGATTTCGCCACGTGAGTTGATGTTTGAGGGGGTGACGAAAGATGCTGTTGCCGATGATCAAGTTGTTTGACGCTGCAAATGATAAGAGGCGTAATCCGTTGTCATTTATTTCCCCGTATCCGAATTTTCCCATCGTTTCTTCCCAACCGGTTCGATCTGCACCCGTATGTGCATTAAAGTCGCCCATAAGTACGATTAATTCGGTTTGGGGTATTGTATCCAGTGTGTGTTGAAACTGGGCATAAAATTCATCCTTGTTTGTGTCCGGGCTGGTCTCAGTTGGGGCGTAGACGGATACGATATGGGTCTTAATCGTTCCATCAATAGTGATAACCGCCAGACGCTCGGATATCGGTTGGAATGCGATAACACTGGCAGAGGCCCGTCGATCAACCATAAAGCCAACGCCCGCTTCTCGTTTGTCGCCACCAGAATAGAATAGCGTCATCGTCTCGTCGATTGATGGTGGGTCAACCTTCATTGTCCCAGATCCTGTGAGCCGCAGTTCTGATAATGCACAGATCGATATTTTGCATTTCAATAATTCCTTGGCGATAATTTCCTTTTGACCAACGTGATGTCCCGTTCGCACATTCCATGCGGCGATTCGTATTTCTGATTTCGGTGTGATTAACCTGAGTCTTTGGCCAGTAGTCCACTTCTCACCAGCATCCCTGGTTCCCAAAGCTGGCGCATCGGCTGCCCCGGATGCGGTAGCATGTATTAGGTGTATTAGGTCGGAAAAAAAATAAATAAATAAAATAGTAAATAAAAATTTGATTTACTATTTATTAAATAATAGCAATAGTAAATAATGTTATCAGTTTTGTACGAGAGTCAGCCAAAAGATTGGAACTTTTCAAACAAGCTATCTTTAAAAACACCTACAGACGAAGAGTCAAGTTGCAAAGTCTTAGTGATACACGCTGGATTGAAAGGCATGATGCGCTCCTTGAATTAAAAGAATTATTTGACCCTATCGTACAGTTCCTTGAAGAAATCGACAGAACTTCTCCGTCATTGAAAAGTGCAAGTTTTCTGGCTTCTATTCAACGATTCGACTTTGTCTTGTCTTAACGGTAACCGCCGCAGTATTTGAAATCACTGTTTCGCTTTCTCAGCAACTGCAGGCTGTTGCATTAGATCTTAACCTTTGTTATGAGATGGTAGAAGGTGTAGTAAGAACGAGATGAGTCGCTTTTCGAGAGAGCAGAGCATCCTTCGATTCTCGATTTGTTCCACCTTCTACCAAGTGCTATCGTAAACGCAGAAAATCTGACCTCGATGGTAGCAGCACGCGTTTACAGTGACGATTTACTTCATTCTCTCTCGTTATCGGGAGAAATATCTCTTTGGAAGGAGCTAGGGAGTGGTAGACAACATCTCCCACAAACAGCAGCTGAAGCGCATCAAGAGACAAATGAGCTTTTTCCAAATATAAATATTTTGTTTCAAATTTTCGCTACATTACCAGTAACCACTTGTAGTGTGAAGTGCAGCTTCTCTTCACTTAGAAGATGGTAGTTTCTTGTCATTTTGAAGACTTTTTTGAGGAGTAGTTTCTGAGTTATGGTGTCGTATGCCGCCGACAGGTCCACGAACACCACCCCCGTTTTTTCTCTCCTTTCAAACCCGTCCTCTATAGGTTGGTCTTCTCTATAACAATCAAACCGAACCTTTGAAACAATATCTTTATACTTTCGTCGGCCTTCTGGAGCTTGCGCGTTTCTTTCTCCGTCGTAGTCAACGGCTTGTTCCGGGGGCTACTTAGAACTCTTAGAATTTTTATTCGTCGAAAGTTTTTTTATAAATACATTTATAGATATTGATTTTACAAAAATGTCTAATCGGTACAATCAGAAACCGTTATAAGAATTTTTTTGAATTTTTCAAAAATTAAAAAAAAGTGGAACTATCGATTGAGAACTCTAAAATTCTATATAAAGAACTGAAATATTACATCAGAACTCTTTTTCTTGAAAAGTGGGGGCTGCGTGAAGTTGGTCTCCAAATTGTTTTTCTCGATTTCTGCCCAAAATTTCTCGGAATTCTTGCAATTTTCAAGCAAGAACTCTAGAACTAATAGAAATCTTGCCAGAACTCTAAAAAAATTCAATTTTGCTCACAATTCGACTCACGCGAAAAGAAATATATTTTTTTAATTCTTTAATGTTCAAAAAACTTAGCGCCGCATTTTTGCTTATAACTTCTTTAATATTGGTCGGAGAGATAAAATCGTACCTTCGTACGACAATGACACAATACAGGTTAATCGGTTTGGCTTCCATGTATATTCACCGAGATATCTCTGCTAATCTACAACCTAACGGAGTCATTGAGGAATTTGCAAAAAGTTATCCGAGGAGACTTATTATGCGTTAAGCAAAAAGAATGTTTTTTAGTGTTTACTTTGCTAGTCTTTACTTTACCTACCCTCAGCGGAGGCAGCCCCCCCCAAATGAAAATCCTGGATCCGCCCCTGCTTGTATATAAAAGAAACTATCACCAAACAAATATTAAGAAAGGCAGTGGCGGATCCAGGGGGGGGGCTAAGGGGCTCAAGCCCCCCCCCAAAAGCATATGAGTTCTTCCTCTGATAATCTACAACCTAACGAAGTCATTGAGGAATTTTCGAAAAGTTATCCGAGGAGACTTGTGTGAGGGAAAATGAGGGTTTTTTAGTGTTTTCTTTGCTAGTCTTTACTTTACCTACCCTCAGCGGGGTCAAGCCCCCCCAAAATGAAATCCTGGATCCGCCCCTGAAGAAAGGGGTTAGTTAAATGGTATAGAAAAGATAAGGCATGCTAGTAATGTAAACCTAAAGCATTTTCCGGCATAATTTTATAAATCTTTTCTTTTGATTTTTATGCTTGTATATAAAATGTCATATAAAAATCAAAAGAAAAGATTTATAAAATTATGCCGGAAAATGCTTTAGGTTTACATTACTAGCATGCCTTATCTTTCTATACCATTTTACTAACCCCTTTCTTAATATTTGTTTGGTGATAGTTTCTTTTATATACAAGCATAACATTTTATATATCAGGCTTGTAAATTGTTCTGTGCATAAAAGCACAAATCAGAACTGGTACAAGGTCTCAACAAAGAGACAATTATTTATATATTAAATATTGTTTAACAATTATGTATTGCAGAGAATACTGAATTGAAAAATTCGGTTGATGAAGAATCCCTATATTTAGGCATTTTACTTTGAAATATTGAACACAAACCAGTTCTAGGGAAGATTTTTATATATTATATTTATATTAGCGCGCCGCTTGCCAAATCTTGTTGCTTTATTGATTTTTTTGTGGACCAGATAAAATCAAGTTGAAATATTTGCGAATTTTCTCGAATATTTCGTATGAATTATTAGGAAAATGCAATTACTATATTTGCAACCAGCAAGGGAAAAACTTTCCGACACACTTTGAAATTTTCGAATCACTTGATAAATAACGATTCTAGGAAAATACACTATCTCGCATTCCGGCAGATTTCACGCCGTCATAACTTTTGAACGGCTCGCCATAGAGACTTCTAGTCTTCACCAATCGATTCAGCGTCCCAAAATTAGTCAGAAAACATAATACAATATTCCCTGGGAAGCTTTCAGTTAAGGAATACCATCGACACGAGGAGTCTAGACCGTGGAAACGACGAAATGCGAGAAAATAGATTTTGTCAAAATCGTTATTTTTTTAGTTACAGCAAAATTTAAAAACATTTTTGAAAGCATTTTTGCTGCTGATTACAAATATGCAAATTATATTTTGCTAGCTCTTTCCGTTCACTATCGCCTGCAAGAATTGAAGAAACTTTTAAGAAATTTCGGCGCCCGAGTAGAGATCTTGGAAAATCGTGAATTTCACGCGGACAATCTTAGTGTATCAGCAGGAAAATGACCTTCTGAAAACGATGCTGCAATCCGTTTTTGATTATCTGCAACCGTATCCGAGACATCTACTTAGCAAGTCAAGAATCGAGTGAATTTCAGTTTGAAATTTCGCGACGAATTATTGAAACTTTCTGGACAATTTACACATCGACTTGTTCGTCTTGTCGTGTAGTTTCTGTGGGCTGAAAATGATTTCGCTACGTTTTACC
Organism: Phosphuga atrata; assembly: GCA_944588485.1. NCBI lineage: Eukaryota > Metazoa > Arthropoda > Insecta > Coleoptera > Silphidae > Phosphuga > Phosphuga atrata. Next base: position 65,789,527 of record OX155900.1, read on the forward strand.
GTTCTCTAGAAAATCGGAAAAAACAGAAAAGGCATATAATTTTCCAACGAAATGATGGAAAATTTTTGTTGAAAAGTTTTTTGGAAATTTTTTTCGTGATTTCTTTTTGGTTACCCGAATGAATTCGAAGTGCTGAAAACGATTTTCCAGTTTATTTGGCTCTAAAGTTACAAATAAACAAGTTATATATATTTTTTGGCTGAACAGCATCTTGCATTTCCGACAGATTTCACGCTGCCATAACTTTTGAACGGCACGTCATAGAGACTTCTAGTCTTCACCTATCGATTCAGCGTCCCAAAATTAGTCCGAAAACGTATATAATATTCCCTAGGAAGCTTTCATTTAAGAAATACCATCGACACAGGGAGTCTAGACCGCGGAAACGACGATATTCGAGAAATCGATTTTATCAAAATCGTTATTTTTTTAGTTACCGCAATATATAAAAACGTTTATGAAAGCATTTTTGCTGCTGATTACAGATATGCAAATTATATGTCGCTAGCTCTTTCCGTTCACTATCGCCTACAAAAATTCCAGAAATTTGTAAGATATTTCGGCGCTCGAGTAGAGATCTCGGAAAGTCGTAAATTTCCTGCGGACAATCTTAGTGTATTAACTGGAAAATGACCTTCTGAAAACGATGCCGCAATCTGTTTTTGATTATCTGCAACCGTTTCCGAGACATTGATTTAGCAATTCGAGAATCGGGTGAATTTCAGTTTGAAATATCTCGACGAATTATTGAATCATAATTGACACATCGACTTGTTCATCCAGTCGTGTAGTTTCTTTGTGCCGAAAATTATTTCGCTGCTTTTTATCTTTCTTGAGAAAATCGAGAAAAACCGAAAAAGCACAAATTTTTCGAACGAAATGATGGACAATTTTTTGGAATTTTTTTTCGTGTTTTTTTTTTTGGTTGCTCGAAGGAAATCAAAGTGCTGAAAACGGTTTTCCAGTTTATTTCGCTCTAAAGTTATAAATAAACAAGTTTTATATATTTTTACGCTGCACACCATCCGCATTTCCGACTGATTTCACGCTGTCGTAACTTTTGAATGGCTCACTACAGAGACTTCTAGTCTTCACCAATCGATTCAGCGTCCCAAAATTAGTCGTAAAACGTATGTGATGTTCCCTAGGAAGCTTTCAGTTAAGAAATAGCATCGATACGGGGAGTCTAGACCGCGGAAACGAAGAAATGCGAGAAAATCGATTTTGTCAAAATCGTTATTTTTTGAGTCACAGCAAAATTTAAAAAGGTTCCTGGAAGCATTATTGCTGCTGATTACAGATATGCAAATTATATTTCGCTAGCTCTTTGCGTTCACTATCGCTTGGAAGAATTGAAGACATTTTTAAGAAATTTCGGCACTCGAGTAGAGATCTCGGAAAGTCGTGAATTTCTTGCGGACAGTGTTAGTGTATTAACAGGAAAATAACCTTCTGGAAACGATGCCGCAATCCGTTTTTGATTATCTGCAACCGTTTCCGAGACATCTACTTAGCAAGTCAAGAATCGGGTGAATTTCAGTTTGAAATTTCGCGACGAATTATTGAAACTTTCTGGACAATTTACACATCGACTTGTTCGTCTTGTCGTGTAGTTTCTGTGTGCTGAAAATGATTTCGCAGATTTTTACCGTTCTCTAGAAAATCGAAAAAAAACGAAAAGGCACATATTTTTCGAACGATATGATGGAAATTTTTTGTTGAAATTTATTTAAGAAAATTTTTTCCTGATTTTTTATAGGTTACCCGAAGGAAATCGAAGTGCTGAAAACCATTTTCAGGTTTATTTCGCTCTAAAGTTACAAATAAACAAGTTTTATATATTTTTTCGCTATACAGCATCTAGCATTTCCGACTGATTTGACGCTGTTATAACTTTTGAACGGCTCATAACATAGACTTCTAGTCTTTACCAATCGATTCAGCGTCCCAAAATTAGTCTGAAAACGTATATAATATTCCATAGGAAGCTTTTAGTTAAGAAATACCATCGACACAGGGAGTCTAGACCGTGGAAACGACTAAATTCGAGAAAATCAATTTTGTCAAAATCGTTATTTTTTGAGTTACAGCAAAATTTAAAAACGTTTCTGACAGTATTTTTGCTGCTGATTACAGATATGCAAATTATATTTCGCTAACTCTTTCCGTTCACTACCGCCTGCAAGAATTGAAGAAATTTTTAAGAAAATTCGGCGCTCGAGTAGAGATCTCGGAAAATCGTGAATTTCACGCGGACATTCTTAGTGTATTAACAGGAAAATGATCTTCTGAAAACGAATCCGCAATCCGTTCTGGATTATCTGCAACCGTTTCCGAGACATCTACTTAGCAAATCGAGAATCGGCTGAATTTCAGTTTGAAATTTCACGATGAATTATTGAATCTTTCACGACAATTTACACATTTACACGCTTGTTCGTCTTGCCGTGTAGTTTCCGTGTGCCGAAAATAATTTCGCTGCTTTTTACCTTTCCGTAGAAAATCGAAAAAAAACGAAAAAGGACATATTTTTCGAACGAAATGATGGAAATTTTTTTTTTTTAATTTTTTTAAATTTTTTTTCGAGATTTTGTTTGGTTATCCGGAGGAAATCAAAGTGCTGAAAAGGGTTTTCCAGTTTATTTCGCTCTAAAGTTACAAATAAACAAGTTTAATATATTTTTACACTGCACACCATCTCGCAATTCCCACTGATTTCACGCTGTCGTAACTTTTGAACGGCTCACCACAGAGACTGGTCTTCACCAGTCGATTCAGCGTCCCAAAATTTTTTGGAAAAAATTATTTTTTGAGTTACAGCAAAACTTAAGAACGTTTGTGAAAGCATTTTTGCTGCTGATTACAAATATGCAAAGTATATCTCGCTAACTCTTTCCGTTCATTATCGTCTGCAAGAATTGAAGACATTTTTAAGAAATTTCGGCGCTCGGGTAGAGATCTCGGAAAGTCGTGAATTTCAGTGTATTATCAGGAAAATGACCTTCTGAAAACGATACCGCAAACCGTTTTTGATTATCTGCAACCGTTTCCGAGGTATGAGGCGTTTAGTATCAAAACCAGCTCAATCCATTTTTATAAATTTTACAGGAGAGCCAAAAACCATTTCACGCTCTGCCCATTTAATTTTTTCAAAATATAAAAAGGATAACCTTTGGTGCACGATTCGAAATCTTTTTTTTGTTTTTAGGGTTCCGTACCGAAAACGTAACCCTTATAGGATCACTTTGTTGTCCGTCTGTCTGTCTGTCTGTCTGTCTGTCACTTTTCCAGCAAAGGAAATGGTGGTTCCCTGGTGAGCAAAAGTTGCTGTATATTCTTCGGGGTCTATCACCGTATTATTCTCCTTTTCTATTTGGCCAAATTCGCGATCAGATATGTTGGCGTAAGAAGCAGGTGGCGCGCCTGGTGGGCTTTAATAGAAGCATGGATTGAGCTGTGTTTTAAAAAACACCGGTTTTTGACACCGGTTTTCGACTGGATCAAGCCGGATTCTTTCAAAATCGCTTTGTAGCATGATAGTATCGACAAAGACGTATCAAACTATGCAAAAAAAAACTTTTGAAAATTAATGGATTGAGCTGGTTTTGATACTAAACGCCTCATATCTACTTAGCATTGAGAATCGGGTGAATTTCAGTTTGGAATATCTCGCCGAATTATTAAATCTTTGCGGACAATTTACACATCGACTTGTTCGTCTTGTCGTGTAGTTTCTATGTGGCGAGAATGATTTCGATGCTTCTTACGGTTCTTGAGAAAATCGAAAAAACCGAAAAAGCACAAATTTTTAGAACGAAATGATGGAAAATTTTTGTTGAAAATTTTTTTGGAAATTTTTTTCGTGATTTTTTTTTTGGTTACCCGAAGGAAATCAAAGGGCTGAAAACGGTTTTACAGTATATTTCGCTCTAAAGTTACAAATAAACAAGTTTTATATATTTTTAAGCTGCACGCCATCTCGCATTTCCGACTGATTTCACGCTGACATAACTTTTGAACGGCTCACCACAGGGACTTCTAGTCTTCCCTAGGAAACACAGCATATATGTGTTTTATAGATCTTACGAAAGCATTTGACCGCGTAAGACTCACTGACGTTGTGAAACTTCTCAAATAGAAAAACGTGCACCTGGATATTTCAAGCATTGTTGAGGAGTTAAATACTAACAACTGAACCAAAATACAAGTAGAAGGCAGAAAGACACGCAGACTACCCATGCAAACTGGAATAAGACAAGGCGATAGCCTAAGCCCCATCCTCTTCAACTTGATTATGGACGAACTTATAACGGAAGGAAAAAAGGTTGGAAAGGGATACTCACTAGGGGACGATACCATGTTGGTCTCAGAAGATGAAGATAACCTACAGAGAATGCTCTATCAGTTCGAAAAGACAGTTGCCAAATACAACATGGAGATATCGGTAGCAAAATCAAAAGCGTCCGCTCCTTGACCCAAGGAAACCAAGGCATCTCCATCTCAACAGCCTCCAAGATTTACAAAGCCATATGCAGACCTATCCTCGACTACGGACACATAATAATGACTATTACCAACAAAAAAACCTACAACATACTGGAAACAGCCGAACGAACAGCATTACATACTATCTCCAAATTACGACATCCTAATAACATCCTCCATAACCCCTCCAATGAACTCCTTTACAGAATCACCCAAATTCCGAGACTCTGCGATAGACACAAACGACTACTGACCAAATACAAAGAAACCAACATTCACTGGACCATCACAAACCACCTATGCATCAGACGTGACTCTAATAAACCCTCCCGCAGACACCCACTCCTGACACTCCACGAATCACTATACGACTGAACTCATAACCTGTTGATCCTGTTTTTTTTTTTAATCTTGTTTTGTATCCTTTATAATAACTGTATTTTTTTCTTTTTTTTGTATATATTAAATCATTAATTTTATCTGTGTGCAATTACCGGGCGGAAAGACCTAGTGGTCGATAGCCTTTTGTAGACTTTTTGTTTTCAATAAATATTTCTTCTTCTTCAAAAGCGTTAACCATCTCAAAAGAGCCCAGCAGATGTAAATTGGCTATATACAATAAACCAGTAGAACAGGTTATGAGTTTCAAATATCTCGGCGTCAACATCACGAGCAGCAGAGACCTCCAAGAAGAAGTAAAGGCTCAAATAATCAAAGCAGCTTTAATATCAGGATTCCTTAGAGATATAATATGGCGAAACAAGCAAATGTTCATTGAGAGCAAAGTCCGCATAAATAAGACCTGTGTGAGACGCTGTGGAAATAAGAGCCGAAAACTCCACAACAAGGATTATCCGTACAGCAGAGATGAGGTCTCTAAGATCCATAGCAGGCTACACACTAAGGGACCACAAAAGAAACGAAGGCAGCCGAGAAATTTGCGATATCCAAGACATAGTGAGATTATCCCGAAACAGACGTCGCGAATGGAGAGATCATGTTGAATGGATGGACGACAACATATTGCCGAAAATTGCAAGAGATAGTCTCCCAAGATCCAGGAGACTATCAGGACGTCCACCCATACGTTGGTATGAAAGCTAGAATTCATCATCCCAGCTACAACTCTAAGAAATTAGAGAACAAGGCAGATGCCTTACAAAAAGGAAGAAGAATATTGTTATGCTCCTCCTGTTATCACAGATTGTTAGATCGCCCTTCTTGGGAAGTTTGATGATTTCGCGTATTATGGGACCTAGCAGGTCAGCGATGCGTTGCGGATCGGCTTTAAGAAGTTCTGCATGCACAGAGTCGGCTCGATTTGGGTGTTTTAATTGCGCTCACTATCTCCGGTTTTCTTGGAACATTTGTGGACTCTGAAGGGTTGGTGTTCGTGGTTGTGATGTTGCGAGTTAGTTCTGGGCTGTTATCTCCCCTGTTACTCAACAGTTCGACAAGATGTTCGTTCCATCGATTTATTTTGCAGTGTTTTTGTCTAAGAAGTTCGCCGTTTTTTGATCTAAATACATGGAATCTGCGATTTGATTTGTTTGTTAGACTTTGCGTGAGCTGATAGAGGTCTTGTTCTGAATAGGGTTGCTGCTAACTCAGCTTGCTTTGCTAAATCCCGAGACCATGCCCTTTTGTCTTCTCTGGCGCTCATTTTCACCATCAGATTTAATTTTGCGTAATCGTGTTTGGTTACCTGCTTTTGCTCTTCAGTTCTTGCCTGCAGAAGTTCACTGTGTTTACCTTTACGTTTTTCAATTAGGATCCAAGTGCTGTCAGAGATCCAATCTATGCGTTTTCACTTTCATCTTTCGGGCTTATCATTTGCTATTTCTCTGAGAACCTTGGCGATTGTTTCCCAATTTCTCACTCCTAAAACCACAATAAATGATATTTATTGGGCCTAGATATAATATTTATTATGTTTTTTATTATGTCCCTAGGAAGCTTTCAGTTAAGAAATACCATCAACACGTGGAGTCCAGACCGCGGAAACGACGAAATGCGAGAAAATCGATTTTGTCAAAATCGTTATTTTTTTAGTTACAGCAAAATTTAAAAACGTTTCTGAAAGCATTTTTGCTGCTGATTACAGATATGCAAATTATATTTTGTTAGCTCTTTCCGTTCACTATCGCCTGCAAGAATTGAATAAATTTTGAAGAAATTTCGGCGCTCGAGTAGAGATCTCGGAAAATCGTGAATTTCCTGCGGACAATCTTAGTGTATTAACAGGAAAATGATCTTCTGAAAACGATGCTGCAATCCGTTTTTGATTATCTGCAACCGTTTCCGAGACATTTACTTAGCAAATCAAGAATCGGGTGAATTTCAGTTTGAAATTTCGCGAAGAATTATTGAATCTTTCTGGACAATTTACACACCGACATGTTCGTCTTGTCGTGTAATTTCTGTGTGCCAAAAATTATTTCGATGCTTTTTACCGTTTTCAAAAAATCGAAAAAAAACGAAAAAGCACATATTTTTCGAACGAAATGATGGAAAATTTTTGTTGAAAAATTTTTTGTAAATTTTTTTTCGTGATTTTTTTTTGGTTACCCGAAGGAAATCAAAGTGCTGAAAACGGTTTTACAGTTTATTTCGCTGTAAAGTTACAAATAAACAAGTTTTATATATTTTTACGCTGTACACCATCTCCCATTTCCGACTGATTTCACGCTGTCGTAACTTTTGAACGGCTCACCACAGAGACTTCTAGTCTTCAGCAATCGATTCAGCGTCCCAAAATTAGTCTGAAAACGTATATAATATTCCCTAGGAAGCTTTCAGTTAAGAAATACCATAACACGTGGAGTCCAGACCGCGGAAACGACGAAATGCGAGAAAATCGATTTTGTGAAAATCGTTATTTTCTGAGCTACAGGAAAATTTAAAAACGTTTCTGAAAGAATTTTTGCTGCTGATTATAGATATGCAAATTATATTTCGCTAACTCTTTCCATTCACTATCGCCTACAAGAAATGAAGAAATTTTGAAGAAATTTCGGCGCTCGAGTAGAGATCTCGGAAAGTCGTGAATTTCCTGCGGACAATCTTAGTGTATTAACAGGAAAATGATCTTTTGAAAACGATGCTGCAATCCGTTTTTGATTATCTGCAACCGTTTCGGAGACATCTACTTAGCAAGTCAAGAATCGGGTGAATTTCAGTTTGAAATTTCGCGACGAATTATTGAAACTTTCTGGACAATTTACACATCGACTAGTTGGTCTTGTCGTGTAGTTTCTGTGTGCCGAAAATGATTTCGCTGCTTTTTACGGTTCTCGAGAAAATCGAAAAAAACCGAAAAAGCACAAATTTTTCGAACGAAATGATTTTTTGTTGAAATTTTTTTTTGAAAATTTTGTCGCGATTTTTTTTGTATACCCGAAGGAAATCGAAGTGCTGAAAACGATTTTCGAGTTTATTTCGCTCTAAAGTTACAGATAAACAAGTTTTATATATTTTTTCGCTGTACACCATCATGCATTTCCGATTTATTTCACGCTGCCATAACTTTTGAACGGCGCTCTACAGATACTTCTATTCTTCACCAATCGATTCAGCGTCCAAATATTAGTCTGAAAACGTATATAATATTCCCTAGGAGGCTTTTAGTTAAGAAATACCATCGTCACGGGAAGTCTAGACCGCGGAAACGACGAAATGAATTTTGATTCTTTGAATCTACTTCTGATTGACTAGTCTATTTCTATCTGTTTATCTAAATAAGTCTGTTAATTTAGACTTATCTAGATAAACAGATAGAAATAGATAGTTTTGACTAGCTCAAAATTCCGTCGAATATTGTAGTCTAGTTAATTTAGACTAGTCTTTACGTCTATCAAAAATTAAAAATTTTATAGAAAATAAGAAAATAAATATTTGATTCATCAAAAAACCTAGTTATCGATCATTTTTATGTAGTGATTGTCCAGTGGATTTACAGTTAACGCTTTATAATAATTAAAAGTAATTCGAAAATATGAAAAACTATTATGAACTAGTGATCACTCCAGTGATAACCACTCCAGTTCCAGTGATCTAATAAAGTGATATCTTCACAAATGTTTATAAAATTCTATTTGAAATTAGAACTACTGCAGATAGTTGCGTTGTAGCTACATCGGTGTGAAAGAACGTGTTTAATGTTCCCCCAATTGATGTCGATGACAGCGCCGTCTGCTGTCAACTTCTGTTAGTAAACTAGCAATGTCCATTATCCATTGTACAAAATAACATTTAGTTTTTAACCATTAAGTGATAGTAGTTAATTAACGGGCGGCGATTAATTAGGATTAGGGGAAAGTCGCGGGAGAGACGGGCGTGAATCGGTGTGCAACACTCGCGAGTTCGCCGTGCGCTTGGTGCTGCTGGTTTCTTCAATTAATGAAAAATAGACTTTTTTTTGCCTCGAGTTTGGTTTCGGTTTGGGTGTCGGGGAGGCTTTGAGGCGGGATTTTCGGAGCTGGGTGCATCGGAACGGCGTTTTCACGCTGTTTTCGCCGTTTTTGTGACGATTTCTGGACGTCTGGGGCACGAATCCACTCTTGTTTACATATACCGGGACATCGCCGTTGAGAAATGGCGGTGCTTTTGAACTGTCAGGTAACACACTATCAAAACAAACACACACACTTGATCATTCCATCACAATCTACAACACAAATCCAATCAAATATTGATTATGGATTTCTTAACAATTAGACAATTCAGTGTTTCTGCTTCTGCTTACAGAAAACTTGAATAATTAATAAGCTATACAAATCTAATTCCATATTTGTGTGTATCGAACAACTTGCATTTACTATCTCATCATGAACAACACAACTGTATCCTCACGCAAGCCCTCCACTCATTTCTATCCTGCATTGTCTGGATCCAATTAGTTTCAATACGCTTTATGACAGTGTGCGCCAAACCGAGTTCCACGGCACAGTAGTATGTTATGATAGGCAGCAGTCTGTCCAGAGGGACAATGCTAAATACTAGACAGACAAGACTTTACAGTCGAGACTAGACAGACAAGAGTAGACAGACAAGACTATACAGACAAGACTGGACAGACAAGACTAGACAGACAAAACTGGACAGACAAGACTAGACAGATAAGACTAGACAGACAAGACTAGACAGACAAGACTAGACAGACAAGACTGGACAGACAAGACTAGACAGACAAAACTAGACAGACAAGACTTTTTTTTTTTTTTTTAAAGTGGTTCGGGGGAAGCTCTCAGTAAACTCCCTATTCCACCTTGGCTTTAGTATGCGCCACCCTGGTATCGCATATTTTGCATTCATTCAGGGTGGGCAGCCCGGACGGTTTTACGGACCAGGAATCGAACCCGGGTCTCCTGCATTGAAAGGCGGGTATGTAGAGAGACAAGACTAGACAGACAAGACTAGACAGAGAAGACTTTAAAAAGTGGTTCAGGGTAAGCTCTCACCAAATCCCCTATTCCACCTTGGCTTTTAGTTTGCGCCACCCCGGTATCGCATATATTGCATTCATTCAGGGTGGGCGGCCCGGACGGTTAATGAAAACCGCCCTAGTTGTCGCCTCCCCGACCAGGATTCGAACCCGGGTCTCCCGCATTGAAAGGCGGGTATGTTGTCAACTACACCACCAAGGAGGACAGACAGACAAGACTAGACAGACAAGACTAGACAGACAAGACTAGACAGACAAGACTAGACAGACAAGACTAGACAGACAAGACTAGACAGACAAGACTGGACAGACAAGACTAGACAGACAAGACTAGACAGACAAGACTAGACAGAAAAGACTAGACAGACAAGACTAGACAGACAAGACTAGACAGACAAGACTAGACAGACAAGACTAGAGAGACAAGACTAGACAGACAAGACTAGACAGACAAGACTAGACAGACAAGACTAGACGGACAAGACTAGACAGACAAGACTAGACAGACAAGACTGGACAGACAAGACTAGACAGACAAGACTAGACAGACAAGACTAGACAGACAAGACTAGACAGACAAGACTAGACAGACAAGACTAGACAGACAGGACTAGACAGACAGGATTAGACAGACAAGACTAGACAGACAAGACTTTTTTTTTTTTTTTTTTATGAAAGTGGTTCGGGGGAAGCTCTCACTAAACCTCCTATTCCACTTTGGCTTTTAGTATGCCCCACCCCGGTATCGCATTTTTTGCATTCATTCAGGGTGGGAAGCCCGGACGGTTAGTGAAAACCGCCCTAGTTGTTGCCTCCCCGACCAGGATTCGAACCCGGGTCTCCCGCATTGAAAGGCGGGTATGTAGACAGACAAGACTAGATAGACAAGACTAGACAGACAGGACTACACAGACAAGACTAGACAGACAAGACTAGACAGACAAGACTAGACAGACAAGACTAGACAGACAGGACTAGACAGACAAGACTAGACAGACAAGACTAGACAGATAAGACTAGACAGACAAGACTAGACATACAAGACTAGACAAACAAGACTAGACAGACAAGACTAGACAGACAAGACTAGACAGACAAGACTAGACAGACAGGACTAGACAGACAGGACTAGACAGACAAGACTAGACAGACAAGACTAGACAGACAAGACTAGACAGACAGGACTAGACAGACAAGACTAGACAGACAGGACTAGACAGACAGGACTAGACAGACAGGACTAGACAGACAAGACTAGACAGACAAGACTAGACAGACAAGACTAGACAGACAAGACTAGACAGACAGGACTAGACAGACAAGACTAGACAGACAGGACTAGACAGACAGGACTAGACAGACAGGACTAGACAGACAAGACTAGACAGACAAGACTAGACAGACAAGACTAGACAGACAAGACTAGACAGACAAGACTAGACAGACAAGACTAGACAGACAGGACTAGACAGACAGGACTAGACAGACAGGACTAGACAGACAAGACTAGACAGACAGGACTAGACAGACAGGACTAGACAGACAAGACTAGACAGACAAGACTAGACAGACAAGACTAGACTTACAAGACTAGACAGACAAGACTAGACAGACAAGACTAGACAGACAGGACTAGACAGACAGGACTAGACAGACAAGACTAGACAGACAAGACTAGACAGACAGGACTAGACAGACAAGACTAGACAGACAAGACTAGACAGACAAGACTGGACATACAAGACTAGACAGACAAGACTAGACAGACAGGACTAGACAGACAAGACTTGACAGACAGGACTAGACAGATAAGACTAGACAGACAAGACTGGACAGACAGGACTAGACAGACAAGACTAGACAGACAAGACTAGACAGACAAGACTAGACAGACAAGACTAGACAGATAAGACTAGATAGACTAGACAGACAAGACTAGACAGACAAGACTAGACAGACAAGACTAGACTTACAAGACTAGACAAACAAGACTAGACAGACAAGACTAGACAGACAAGACTAGACAGACAGGACTAGACAGACAGGACTAGACAGACAAGACTAGACAGACAAGACTAGACAGACAGGACTAGACAGACAAGACTAGACAGACAGGACTAGACAGACAAGACTAGACAGACAAGACTAGACAGACAAGACTAGACAGACAAGACTGGACATACAAGACTAGACAGACAAGACTAGACAGACAGGACTAGACAGACAAGACTTGACAGACAGGACTAGACAGATAAGACTAGACAGACAAGACTAGACAGACAGGACTAGACAGACAAGACTAGACAGACAAGACTAGACAGACAAGATTAGACAGACAAGACTAGACAGACAAGACTAGACAGACCAGACTAGACAGTCAAGACTAGACAAAATTATGACAATTTTTAAGATATTCTTAAAATTATGACATTTCTTTGTTGTCAAAATTATAACAGTTTTCTGTCATTATTATCAAAATTATGATTGTTTTTGATTATTGATGTCAAAATTATGACAGTTTTTGGTTATTGATACCAACGCTTTGACAGTTTTTTGTTATTCATGTCAAAATTATGACAGTTCTTAACCCCTTGAAATACGAATAAAATGCGCGTTGACATGTCCATATACGTGTGATCTTATCAAATATACATGACGTCTCAGAGACGTCATTGTATGTCAAGGGGTTAATGTCAAAATTATGACAGTTCTTAATGTCAAAATTATGACGGCTTTTAATGTCATAATTGTGACAGTTTTTAATGTCAAAGTTATGACAGTTTTTCGTTATTGATACCAAAAATTACGACAGTTTTTCGTCATTGATATCAAAATTATGACATTTTTCTTTCTGACGTCGAAATTATGACAGTTTTTCATAATTGACATTTAAAGTATGACAGTTTTTGGTTATTGATACTAAATTGATACTAATACTGATAAAAAAATTATAAATTATGACAGGTTTTGGTTATTGTTGTCAAAATTATGACAGGTTTTGGTATTATTGTCAAAATTATGACAGTTTTTGTTATTAATATCATGGACGAAAAACTCATAATTAATGTGACAGTTTTTGTTGTCAAAGTTATGATAGTTTTTCTTAATTGATACCAAAATTTCGACAGTTTTTCATCGTTGATATCAAAATTATGATAATTTTCTTTCTGATGTCGAAATTATGACAGTTTTTCATAATTGACATTAAAATTATGACAGTTTTTGGTTACTGATATTAAAATTATGGTAGTTCTTCGTTTTGATGTCAAGATTATGTAAGTTTTGGGTTATTGATATTAAAATTATGTCAGTTTTTTGTTATACATAATGACAGTTCTTGTAACTGTCAAAATTATGACAGTTATCATAAATTATAACAGTTGTCACTGTCATAATTTTGACAGTTTTAAGAACTGTCATTATGTATAACAAAAAACTGTCATAATTTTAATATCAATAACCCAAAACTTTCATAATTTTGACATCAAAACGAAGAACTATCATAATTTTAATATCAGTAACCAAAAACTGTCATAATTTTAATGTCAATTATGAAAAACTGTCATAATTTCGACATCAGAAAGAAAATTATCATAATTTTGATATCAACGATGAAAAACTGTCGTAATTTTGGTATCAATAAAGAAAAACTGTCATAACTTTGACAACAAAAACTGTCACATTAATTATGAGTTTTTCGTCCATGATATCAAAATTATGACAGTTTTTCGTTTTGATGTCAAAATTATAACAGTTTTTCGTCATTGACGTTAAAATTATGACAGTCCTTAATATCAAAATTATGACAGTTTTCGGTTATTGATGTCAAAATTATGACAGTTTTTGGTTACTGATACCAAAATTATAACAGTTCTTCGTTTTGATGTCAAAATTATGACAGTTTTTCGTTATTGATACCAAAATTATGACAGTTTTTCGTCATTGACATCAAAATTATGACAGTGTTTCGTCAATGACATTAAAATTATGATAGTTCTTAATACCATAATTATGAAAGTTTTTAATCATCAATATCAAAATTAAAGTTTTTGGTCGTTGATGTAAAAATTATGACAGGTTTTGGTTATTGTTGTCAAAATTATGACAGGTTTTGGTATTATTGTCAAAATTATGACAGTTTTTGTTATTAATATCAAAACTATGACAATTTTGTGATTACAGTTCAAATTATGATAGTTTTTAGTTATTAATGTCAAAATTATGACAGATGTCAAAGTTATTGTTGTCAAAATTATGCTCTCTGTTAAGTCAAAATTTAAGAAAAACATAAATATAACACTGCATGTCAGAAATATGACAATTTTAGAATAAGGTTGTCAAAAATTACAGTGTACGGTTGTCAAAGCTGGCGGTTGACAGCTTTCTTTCGCTTTAAATCCGTCGAGAAATGTGATATAAGAAATTGCTCTTAAACAAATAATTGTGACTAGACAAACAAGACAAGACAGACAAGACTAGAAAGACAATACTAGACAGACAATACTAGACAGACAAGACTAGACAGACAAGACCAGACAGACAAGATAGACAAGACTAGACAGACAAGACTAGACAGACAAGACTAGACAGACAAGACTAGACAGACAAGACTAGACAAGACTAGACAAGACTCGACAAGACTAGACAAGACTAGACAAGACTAGACAAGACTAGACAAGACTAGACAAGACTAGACAAGACTAGACAAGACTAGACAAGACTAGACAAGACTAGACAAGACTCGACAAGACTAGACAAGACTAGACTAGACAAGACTAGACTAGACAAGACTAGACAAGTCAAGACTGGACAGATAAGACCAGCCAGACAAGACCAGACAGACATTACTAGACAGACAAGACTAGACAGACAAGGCTAAACAGACAAGAGTAGACAGACAAGACTAGACAGACAAAACTAGACAGACAAGACTAGACAGACAAAACTAGACAGACAAGACCAGCCAAAGACAAGACTAAACAGACAAGACTAGACAAACAAGACTAGACAGACAAGACTAGACAGACAAGACTAGACACACAAGGCTAGACAGACAAGACTAGACAGACAAGACCAGACAGATAAGACTAGACAGACCAGATTATAGCAAGCTGAAAATTTCAACTATGATGGATAATAATTGTCCCATCTAACTTCAACTTCATCCTACAAGAACATTTGCAACATCATTCAACAAGAACACCCACTGCAATAATTTTCCTCCAAGAAAAATGTTTTTGCGAGTTCCTACAACTACATTAAGAACAATTTGAACTGTGCAGAAGCTGAAAACTTCAACTTCATCCAACGAAAACATTTTCAAGTTCAAACAAGAATATTCTCAACTTCATCCGTCAAGAACATTTGCAACTTTAACCAACAAGAACACCTTCAACTGTAAGAATCTCCATCCAACAATAACTTTTGCAACTACATTCAAAAAGTAGAATTCATCTTCATTTGAAGTTCAGAATTTTAACGTTGAAGAAAATGGTTAAATTTGAAGTACAAAATACATGAAAGTATGAATAACTAAATTGACATAATTGAAGTTGTGTTAAACTTCATTCTAGAACATAATTTAAAGTTGTTTTGATTGTGAAACTTCATTGTGTCAGCATCGTGTCCAAAAACTTTGGCTTCATTTGTCATTAGAACTTCAATATTGTCCCAAGCAAATAATAGACTGTAAAAAAATGTCCCGTTTTGAAAACTAAAAACTTCAACTTTCAAATACACACTGTAAAGCCACGCACACACTGTATTGAAAACTGGCGTATAGTCCTGCTATAGTTTGATTATAGCTGTGTGACTGCATCGTATAGTTCAAATATACGAATAGTTTTGTCCTAGATGAAGCGGTCACACAGCTATAGTAAAAATATAGCAGGACTATACACTAGTTTTCTATACCGTGTGTACGTAGCTACAGAACCTTCACAATTTTTTTTTTATTTGAAGTTCCCTAGTGTCTGCGAACATAAACTTTGAAGTTAAAGATGTTGATTAATGTAGGAACAATGAAAAATTGTTATTAATTTATGTAAGAACTTCGAAATGGAAATTTGGATGTGAGGCAAAAACATCAAATTTTGTAGTTTAGCGGATGGAAAAGGATATTTAAATTGTTGTTGGAGGTTTTTTTAAAGCTAACATTCAATTTTGGGGTTTTTAAGAGTAAAAAGTGGTTTGGAATTGAAGTTTCGTAGTAGCTGTGAATATCAAAGTTTGAAGTTCAAAATGTTAATTGATGTGCATACATTGAAAAATGTTTGTAAATTTAGATAAATACTTCGAAATTGAAGTTTGGATGTGAGACAAAAACGTCAAATTCTGAAGTTTAAGGGATGGGAAAGGATATTTAAATTATTGTTGGAAGTTTTTTTAAGGCTAACATTTAATTTTGGGATTTTTAAGATGTAGAAAGTGGTTTGGAATTAAAGCTTCGTAGAGGCTGTAAACATCAAAGTTTGAAGTTCAAGATGTTAATTGATGTGCAAACATTGAAAAATGTTTATAAAATTAGATAAAAACTTCGAAATAGAAGTTAAGAAGTTAAATTATAAAAAAGTGAGGTGAAAAATGTCAATTATCAATGAAATTTGACTTTAAACTTCACAACTTCAAAGTTGATATCAAAAAACCTCGGAATTTTGAGGTCACACTGTTGCCAAGACCGAAAATTATGTCAAATCAAAATCTAATAAATAAGTCAATCCCAAAAACTTCGAAAACGTCAAAATTTGAAGTTCCAATGTCATTAAATTGGTTGTAAAACTAACTTACAAAAGAGAAGATTGAAGTTTAAAAATTACAAAATACAAAGTTGCCTTCAAAATTGTTCACGAAATCTGCGAAACTTCAAGGTTTTGTGTTGAAATAATATAGTGAAGCGAAAAATGATGTTTGATTCTTTCGAAATATCGAAGTTTGAAGTAAAAGAAAACTTTTCAAGTTCTAAGGAAAAAAATCTGTCAAAGTGAAAAAATCAAAAACAGAAAAAGTTCAAAATGCAAAGAAATGCCACAACATGAAGTCCAAACAAGCAAAAAATGTAATTTGAAGTACAAAACATGTTTGAAATTAAAAACTGCAAAACTTCAAAGTAGTTGGACAAAGGAAATTAACTGTTGAAGTTTTGTAAATGTCAAAACGCTATTAAAACCTTAGTAAATTGAAGTTTGTCACAATAAAAACAAACAAAAAACGAAGTTTAAACATGAGTTGTCCAATGAAAGTTCAGAAAACGTCGAAGTTTTTAATATTCAAATGTGTGAATTGAAGTTTGGAACATCAGAGTCGAAGTTTAGAATTGCAAAACTTCAAAATAGTTCGACAGGACAATGAAAATTGACAGTTGAAGTTTTACAAATGTCAAAACATTGCTGTTTTATAAAAATCTCGATAAATTGAAGTTTATCACAATGAAATTAAGTTTAAACATGAGTGAGAAGTGCAGTAAACGTTAACACTTTTATTATTCCAATGTGCAAATTTAAGTCTGGAACATCATATTTGAAGCGTGATTTTGTCTGTCTAGTCTTGTCTGTCTAGTCTTGTCTGTCTAGTCTTGTCTGTCTAGTCTTGTCTGTCTAGTCTTGTCTGTCTAGTCTTGTCTGTCTAGTCTTGTCTGTCTAGTCTTGTCTGTCTAGTCTTGTCTGTCTAGTCTTGTCTGTCTAGTCTTGTCTGTCTAGTCTTGTCTGTCTAGTCTTGTCTGTCTAGTCTTGTCTGTCTAGTCTTGTCTGTCTAGTCTTGTCTGTCTAGTCTTGTCTGTCTAGTCTTGTCTGTCTAGTCTTGTCTGTCTAGTCTTGTCTGTCTAGTCTTGTCTGTCTAGTCTTGTCTGTCTAGTCTTGTCTGTCTAGTCTTGTCTGTCTAGTCTTGTCTGTCTAGTCTTGTCTGTCTAGTCTTGTCTGTCTAGTCTTGTCTGTCTAGTCTTGTCTGTCTAGTCTTGTCTGTCTAGTCTTGTCTGTCTAGTCTTGTCTGTCTAGTCTTGTCTGTCTAGTCTTGTCTGTCTAGTCTTGTCTGTCTAGTCTTGTCTGTCTAGTCTTGTCTGTCTAGTCTTGTCTGTCTAGTCTTGTCTGTCTAGTCTTGTCTGTCTAGTCTTGTCTGTCTAGTCTTGTCTGTCTAGTCTTGTCTGTCTAGTCTTGTCTGTCTAGTCTTGTCTGTCTAGTCTTGTCTGTCTAGTCTTGTCTGTCTAGTCTTGTCTGTCTAGTCTTGTCTGTCTAGTCTTGTCTGTCTAGTCTTGTCTGTCTAGTCTTGTCTGTCTAGTCTTGTCTGTCTAGTCTTGTCTGTCTAGTCTTGTCTGTCTAGTCTTGTCTGTCTAGTCTTGTCTGTCTAGTCTTGTCTGTCTAGTCTTGTCTGTCTAGTCTTGTCTGTCTAGTCTTGTCTGTCTAGTCTTGTCTGTCTAGTCTTGTCTGTCTAGTCTTGTCTGTCTAGTCTTGTCTGTCTAGTCTTGTCTGTCTAGTCTTGTCTGTCTAGTCTTGTCTGTCTAGTCTTGTCTGTCTAGTCTTGTCTGTCTAGTCTTGTCTGTCTAGTCTTGTCTGTCTAGTCTTGTCTGTCTAGTCTTGTCTGTCTAGTCTTGTCTGTCTAGTCTTGTCTGTCTAGTCTTGTCTGTCTAGTCTTGTCTGTCTAGTCTTGTCTGTCTAGTCTTGTCTGTCTAGTCTTGTCTGTCTAGTCTTGTCTGTCTAGTCTTGTCTGTCTAGTCTTGTCTGTCTAGTCTTGTCTGTCTAGTCTTGTCTGTCTAGTCTTGTCTGTCTAGTCTTGTCTGTCTAGTCTTGTCTGTCTAGTCTTGTCTGTCTAGTCTTGTCTGTCTAGTCTTGTCTGTCTAGTCTTGTCTGTCTAGTCTTGTCTGTCTAGTCTTGTCTGTCTAGTCTTGTCTGTCTAGTCTTGTCTGTCTAGTCTTGTCTGTCTAGTCTTGTCTGTCTAGTCTTGTCTGTCTAGTCTTGTCTGTCTAGTCTTGTCTGTCTAGTCTTGTCTGTCTAGTCTTGTCTGTCTAGTCTTGTCTGTCTAGTCTTGTCTGTCTAGTCTTGTCTGTCTAGTCTTGTCTGTCTAGTCTTGTCTGTCTAGTCTTGTCTGTCTAGTCTTGTCTGTCTAGTCTTGTCTGTCTAGTCTTGTCTGTCTAGTCTTGTCTGTCTAGTCTTGTCTGTCTAGTCTTGTCTGTCTAGTCTTGTCTGTCTAGTCTTGTCTGTCTAGTCTTGTCTGTCTAGTCTTGTCTGTCTTGTCTGTCTAGTCTTGTCTGTCTAGTCTTGTCTGTCTAGTCTTGTCTGTCTAGTCTTGTCTGTCTAGTCTTGTCTGTCTAGTCTTGTCTGTCTAGTCTTGTCTGTCTAGTCTTGTCTGTCTAGTCTTGTCTGTCTAGTCTTGTCTGTCTAGTCTTGTCTGTCTAGTCTTGTCTGTCTAGTCTTGTCTGTCTAGTCTTGTCTGTCTAGTCTTGTCTGTCTAGTCTTGTCTGTCTAGTCTTGTCTGTCTAGTCTTGTCTGTCTAGTCTTGTCTGTCTAGTCTTGTCTGTCTAGTCTTGTCTGTCTAGTCTTGTCTAGTCTTGTCTGTCTAGTCTTGTCTGTCTAGTCTTGTCTGTCTAGTCTTGTCTGTCTAGTCTTGTCTGTCTAGTCTTGTCTGTCTAGTCTTGTCTGTCTAGTCTTGTCTGTCTAGTCTTGTCTGTCTAGTCTTGTCTGTCTAGTCTTGTCTGTCTAGTCTTGTCTGTCTAGTCTTGTCTGTCTAGTCTTGTCTGTCTAGTCTTGTCTGTCTAGTCTTGTCTGTCTAGTCTTGTCTGTCTAGTCTTGTCTGTCTAGTCTTGTCTGTCTAGTCTTGTCTGTCTAGTCTTGTCTGTCTAGTCTTGTCTGTCTAGTCTTGTCTGTCTAGTCTTGTCTGTCTAGTCTTGTCTGTCTAGTCTTGTCTGTCTAGTCTTGTCTGTCTAGTCTTGTCTGTCTAGTCTTGTCTGTCTAGTCTTGTCTGTCTAGTCTTGTCTGTCTAGTCTTGTCTGTCTAGTCTTGTCTGTCTAGTCTTGTCTGTCTAGTCTTGTCTGTCTAGTCTTGTCTGTCTAGTCTTGTCTGTCTAGTCTTGTCTGTCTAGTCTTGTCTGTCTAGTCTTGTCTGTCTAGTCTTGTCTGTCTAGTCTTGTCTGTCTAGTCTTGTCTGTCTAGTCTTGTCTGTCTAGTCTTGTCTGTCTAGTCTTGTCTGTCTAGTCTTGTCTGTCTAGTCTTGTCTGTCTAGTCTTGTCTGTCTAGTCTTGTCTGTCTAGTCTTGTCTGTCTAGTCTTGTCTGTCTAGTCTTGTCTGTCTAGTCTTGTCTGTCTAGTCTTGTCTGTCTAGTCTTGTCTGTCTAGTCTTGTCTGTCTAGTCTTGTCTGTCTAGTCTTGTCTGTCTAGTCTTGTCTGTCTAGTCTTGTCTGTCTAGTCTTGTCTGTCTAGTCTTGTCTGTCTAGTCTTGTCTGTCTAGTCTTGTCTGTCTAGTCTTGTCTGTCTAGTCTTGTCTGTCTAGTCTTGTCTGTCTAGTCTTGTCTGTCTAGTCTTGTCTGTCTAGTCTTGTCTGTCTAGTCTTGTCTGTCTAGTCTTGTCTGTCTAGTCTTGTCTGTCTAGTCTTGTCTGTCTAGTCTTGTCTGTCTAGTCTTGTCTGTCTAGTCTTGTCTGTCTAGTCTTGTCTGTCTAGTCTTGTCTGTCTAGTCTTGTCTGTCTAGTCTTGTCTGTCTAGTCTTGTCTGTCTAGTCTTGTCTGTCTAGTCTTGTCTGTCTAGTCTTGTCTGTCTAGTCTTGTCTGTCTAGTCTTGTCTGTCTAGTCTTGTCTGTCTAGTCTTGTCTGTCTAGTCTTGTCTGTCTAGTCTTGTCTGTCTAGTCTTGTCTGTCTAGTCTTGTCTGTCTAGTCTTGTCTGTCTAGTCTTGTCTGTCTAGTCTTGTCTGTCTAGTCTTGTCTGTCTAGTCTTGTCTGTCTAGTCTTGTCTGTCTAGTCTTGTCTGTCTAGTCTTGTCTGTCTAGTCTTGTCTGTCTAGTCTTGTCTGTCTAGTCTTGTCTGTCTAGTCTTGTCTGTCTAGTCTTGTCTGTCTAGTCTTGTCTGTCTAGTCTTGTCTGTCTAGTCTTGTCTGTCTAGTCTTGTCTGTCTAGTCTTGTCTGTCTAGTCTTGTCTGTCTAGTCTTGTCTGTCTAGTCTTGTCTGTCTAGTCTTGTCTGTCTAGTCTTGTCTGTCTAGTCTTGTCTGTCTAGTCTTGTCTGTCTAGTCTTGTCTGTCTAGTCTTGTCTAGTCTTGTCTGTCTAGTCTTGTCTGTCTAGTCTTGTCTGTCTAGTCTTGTCTGTCTAGTCTTGTCTGTCTAGTCTTGTCTGTCTAGTCTTGTCTGTCTAGTCTTGTCTGTCTAGTCTTGTCTGTCTAGTCTTGTCTGTCTAGTCTTGTCTGTCTAGTCTTGTCTGTCTAGTCTTGTCTGTCTAGTCTTGTCTGTCTAGTCTTGTCTGTCTAGTCTTGTCTGTCTAGTCTTGTCTGTCTAGTCTTGTCTGTCTAGTCTTGTCTGTCTAGTCTTGTCTGTCTAGTCTTGTCTGTCTAGTCTTGTCTGTCTAGTCTTGTCTGTCTAGTCTTGTCTGTCTAGTCTTGTCTGTCTAGTCTTGTCTGTCTAGTCTTGTCTGTCTAGTCTTGTCTGTCTAGTCTTGTCTGTCTAGTCTTGTCTGTCTAGTCTTGTCTGTCTAGTCTTGTCTGTCTAGTCTTGTCTGTCTAGTCTTGTCTGTCTAGTCTTGTCTGTCTAGTCTTGTCTGTCTAGTCTTGTCTGTCTAGTCTTGTCTGTCTAGTCTTGTCTGTCTAGTCTTGTCTGTCTAGTCTTGTCTGTCTAGTCTTGTTTGTCTAGTCTTGTCTGTCTAGTCTTGTCTGTCTAGTCTTGTCTATCTAGACTTGTCTGTATAGCCTTCTCAATCTAATCGGTCTGTTTAATCCTGTCATTCTAGTCTTATCTATCTAGTACAATCCGTCTTGTCTTTTTTCATTCTAGAAGAAATTGAGCAATCGAGTTTCGAAAATGAAAGATCTATTATTACACAGAACTAATATTAGATTGCTTAAGATTAATTGCAAATCAATGTGCAAATTCCAGTTTTGTTTTTACGCCTTTAATCGAAATCGCTGTGTAATTTAAACGCAGCAAACTTATAATCATAAGACATAAAAGAAAATTATTTATATTTCTCTGATACGACTGCTGAATTGAAATTGTGCAATCGATCGAAAAATCGTCTCTGTTTGGCAAACTCCAACAAATTCAACAAGAATTTCGTAGAATCGAAACGCTTCCTCATCAATCTTGAAGCACAATGGGTCTAATAACTAATTAAGAACAATAACATTAATCAAGAGATTAAAGGTAGACAAGCAGTTATTATATCATGAATACTTGAAGCTGGACAGACAAAACTTTGGTAAAAGCTTTTAAATTTCTTAGAAACCCAAGCTGGTTAAAGTCAGACTTGCAAACAAAGCGGCTCTGGCGTCACTAACGCAGCGATACTGACGCGGCGACATAGCGATAGTATTATACACTATGAAAATGAATGAGGCGCCATTCGAGCGCAGCGGCACTGACGCTGAGCGCTGTAATGTCGCTGCGCTTGAATGGCGCCTCATACATTTCTATAGTGCATAATACTATCGCTATGTCGCGGCGCCTTTGACGCTGCGTTAGTGACGTCGGAGTAAGTCTGACTTTAACCAGCTTGGGTTTCTAAGAAATTGAAAACCAAAGTTTTGTCTGTCCAGCTTCAAGTATTCATAATATAATAACTGCTTAGTCTAGTTTTAAGGATCTCAACCAAATTGGTTTAGTTTGGTCTATCTAGTCTTGTCTGTTTAACCCTTTGACGTACCCAATTTTAGAAAATAAAAAGACCTAGCTATTGCAATATTTCGAGGTGGTTCAAAAAAATATCCCACCAATATAAGTAAATAAGCTAGGCCGGTTCTACCTCACTTCAACTTTTCCAATCTCTTGCGCCCTTTTCAGACGGGGGACTTATGGCGTTGAGGGTCGGGGGCTGAAATGTCAAGGGGGCGGAGCCGTCGTAGCTGTCTTCGTTGGGGGCCGTTCGCCCTCTTGACATTTCAGCCGCCGCCCCTCGCCCTCTTCAGACGGGGGCCTCTGAGGGACTTATGGCGGCGAAGGGCGGGGGCGGACCCGTCGCAGCTGTCTTCGTTCGGTTTTGTTTTTGACATTTCATACCCCGCCCCTCTCCGCCATAAACCCCCGGAGGCCCCCGTCTTAAAAGGGCGAGGGGCGGAGGCTGAAATGTCAAGGGGGCGGACCCGTCGTACCTGTCTTCGTTGCGGGCCGTCCGCCCCCTTGACATTTCAGCCCGCGCCCCTCACCGCTCGGAGACCCCCGTCTGAATGTGTCTCTTCCCTTCGGAGCTCCCCACCGTCCCAGTGCCGGGGCCCCCGTCAGCCAAAAGGGCGCAAGAGTTTGGAAAAGTTGAAGTGGACTAGAACCGGCCTAGCTTATCTACTATTATAAGTATGAATGAATCACCATTCTTATGCCCGCCATACACACAACGGTCCACATGACAGGTCTACCTATGCAGGTTTGCCTGCGCAGGTAGACCGGAGCGTGTGTTGGAATAGACCTGTGCAGTTTCTTGCGTACGGTTGACCTGCGCAGGCAAACCTGCGCATGTAACCTGTACGGTAGACCGTAACGTGTATGGCGGGCATAAAGCATTTTTTAAGTAAATGTCTCGTATGGAGACTAAATACTTTTTATGTGATACTGGTTTCGTGTGGAAACTCATATATCATTGTTATGCAGACAGTTTGTCGTATAAACAGTTTGTCGTATAGACAATTTGTCGTCTGGACAATTTCTCATATAGACAGTTTTTATACAAGTTGTTTTATATGAGTGTACAGGGCCGTGCGCCGTCCACACCAGCCTAGGCGCCAAATTTCAAACTCTAAAAAGTGTGAAATGTAAGCAATGACGAGCATGTTGCCGCCGTAGCGGGTTTAAAATCGGATCACATTTCAATCAAAAAGGTGGGACACTTTTAATACCACCTATAATTAGACAAGTTAAGATAGTCAATACGAGACTAGAGACAGATATGTTTAGAGAATTGTTAAGTGTATAGAATGTGATTTTGAATGAATATTTCTGTTTTATTTAGGATTTTGTGAGTAAAATGATGAGATCGACGGAATTGACGGAAAGAATTGTGTGAATGAAATCCGAGGCGCGCAATTGAAACAGTAATGGATCCGATGTTTCAAAGGCTTGGAGATGTTACAATACAAAGGCTGGAGAAACCCAAGGAGAACAAAGTGGGACCACCGAATGACGGCAATGCTCTGGAGAAGGAGAAGAAAATCGAGCCCCCGTTGATAACCGCCGCGACCATCATCCACAACGAGGACATCCAAGGCATCAAGAGAAACTTCGACGAGCTCCCCGGGCCGTCCGTGAAGAAGACCAAGTACGACGATTTCGACAGGAAGGCGCTGGACGAGCAGCTAAGTACCCACACTTACAGCGATAACGATATGAGTGACTATGACTCCGAGTTGGAGAGCGAGTCGGACGGCGAGATCGCCAATTTGGGCGGCGATTTGAACAGGAAGCCGAAGCTTCCCGAGCCCGAGATTCATTCAAACACGAATTCAGAGGACGAGTCTCAAGAACCCGACTTTTTAGAATCTTTAGTTCAAGAACCGTTCATCAGCGAGGCAGACATCAAAGTTGAACCAAAACAAGACGACGATTACGACCAAGATATCAAAGAAAAATTGAAGGAAATGGGCGAGATCAGCTTCGAAACGGTTAAAAAAGGTGATGCAAAACCTAAAAAACCGGTTATTATTGAAAACGAGGTTTCTGTTGTACCTGCCAAAAAAACCGGTGAGTTTTAACTTTTTGGCGTAAAATAACAAATTAACTTGCTTTTCTCCAAATCTTAGGCGACGAAGATCAAGGCATGGGGGAAAGAAAAGGAAACATGAGGAGGAACATCAGGGAAGTAATGGACGAGACAAAGTTGGACGAGTCAACTTTGGCCGCGCAACGACAAGAAATGGAGCGATTGCAGCGAGTGCAAGAACAACAGAAACTCCAAAGGCAAATGGCGCAAGAACGCGTGATTTCCCTATTACAAGGCAGCCATTCCCCAAAAGCCGGTAAAATCGCTTCTTCCAATCTCACCAACTTTTGCTTTAACGACACCGTTTTAGGTACATCAGGAGCCCGAATAGGAAACACAGTATTAGTCAAGTTGCCCAACGGACAAACCAAACCCATGACAAAACTGACCAAGAAACCTTTAGAGCTGATGCGTTTGCCCAAAGGTTCCATCTCACCAACACAAAAACCCAGAAGTCTGCTCAACATGAAGCGACCCCACCAACCACCCCACGCCAATTTAACCCCATCAGTCAGCATTGCACCCGTTGGCAAACGACCCTTGCCTTTATCAACACCCGCCAGCGAATCCGATAGCGAAAACGAAGACATGCTGCGGAAACCTCTCGGACGACCTAAACGTAAGAAAATTTGATATTCGCTTACAATAAATTTAAATAATCCCTTTGTTTTAGAGAAAGAAATGCCGGTGCAAACGATCGATATCTCCTCGGACGACGACTGCATAGTAGTTTCAGAATCTGAGAATGACCCGTCGACGGACGAAGTCGAAGATCCAACGAATTCCGGCATGCACACCAACGACGAATTCAACCAGCCCGACGAGCAAGGACGCGTCGTCATCAACGTCGGACACCCCGAAGACGAGTCCGATCTTTATCTGGCGCCTCAAATCGCAAGGATAATAAAACCGCACCAAATCGGAGGAATCCGTTTCCTCTACGACAACATCATCGAAAGCACAGGCCGTTTCGAAAACTCGACGGGCTTCGGCTGCATCTTAGCCCATTCCATGGGGCTTGGAAAGACCTTACAAGTCGTAACCTTCTCCGACATCTTCTTGCGACACACCCCGGCTAAAACGATTCTCTGCATCATGCCGATAAACACGCTGCAAAATTGGATGGCGGAGTACAACATGTGGTTGCCCATGGAAGACTCCGCCGCAGCCAGTCCGTTGTTATGCCACGGCGAGGTTCGACCCAGGAACTTCAACCTCCACGTTTTGAACGACAGCCACAAAACTTTAGCCGCCAGGGCCAAGGTGATCCACGAGTGGAGGAGTGCCGGAGGCGTCTTGCTAATCGGCTACGAACAGTACCGGCTGCTCTCGCTGAGGAAATACCCCAAGTCTAGGAGTAAAAAACCCGTCAGCGAACTCAATCCAAACGATGAGGATAAGAATAAATTACTGTTTGATGGTGATTATTTTGATAATTAAATTAGTCTTAATAAGTTAGGCGCGACGGAAGTAACTCTGAAATAACGTTGAGTAAAGTCTATATTCTGTTTACGTTTCTGTGTTTGCCTATTGAAGAGGTAAGTGGATGAAGGCGATAAGTTACATTGTTCTTAATGCACTTCCTTGTACGGTATACACTCGATAATCCGACACATATGGGACCAGACAACCGCCGGATTATAAGGAAGAGTGGTGGGAGGGAAGCGCGCGGTTACTGGACGTGTCGAATACTCAACGGCCTAATTACCGAAATTATGCTGTGCATGTTAAACCAACGGTCCTTGCCACATTGTCTTATATTGGAACGAGAGTTCGCGCTGCCGCGCGTATGTTGTCTTGATTTATCTGCCCGCTTCGCGGCGGGCAACCTAATTTAACCGGGGTTGAACCAACGGTCCTTGCCACATTGACCTATATTGGATCGAGAGTTTGCGCTGCCGCGCGTATGTTTTGATTTATCTGCCCGCTTCGCGGCGGACAACCTAATCTAACCAAGGTTAAACCAACGGTCCTTGTCTTGCCACATTGTCCTATATTGGATCCAGAGTTCGCGCGTATGTTATCTTGATTTATCTGCCCGCTTGGCGGAGGGCAACCTAATTTAACCGTGGTTAAACCAACGGTCCTTGCCACATTGTCCTATATTGGATCGAGAGTTCGCGCTGCCGAACGTATGTTGTCTTGATTTATCTTCGCTTCGCGGCGGGCAACCTAATCTAACCGGGGTTAAACCAACGGTCCTTGCCACATTGTCCTATAATGGATCGAGAGTTCGCGCTGCCGCGCGTATATTGTCTTGATTTTTCTGCCCGCTTCGCGGCGAACAACCTAATTTAACCGGGGTTAAACCAACGGTCCTTGCCACATTGTCCTATATTGGATCGAGAGTTCGCGCCTGGACGAGTCGAATACCCAACGGCCGAATTACCGAGATTATACTGTACATACTTTGTTTACGATAAACCTTACACAGAAACTGTTGAGAAGTTGAAGATGTTATGTACTTGCTTCGTTGTTGTTTTTGCTGGGCAAAGAACAGGTCAAAGGTACAATTTTAGCTCATTGTGGTATAGCACCTTCATCCACTTAGCTCTTCAATCCTAAAAATTGTATCTCGCGAACGGCAGCCTGCAAAATGCAATTTGCATATCTCTAACCAGCTTTTAGAAACTCGTCATTTTTGTTACATTTCAGAGGTTCATGAGGCTTTGGTGAAGCCAGGACCAGATTTGGTGATATGCGATGAAGGGCATAGGATTAAGAATTCCCACGCTTCGATATCACAGGCACTTAAGCAGATGAAGACGAAGAGAAGAGTGGTTTTGACGGGGTATCCGCTCCAGAACAACTTGATGGAGTACTGGTGCATGGTGGATTTCGTGCGGCCAAATTACTTGGGCACGAAAACCGAATTCTGTAATATGTTCGAAAGGCCCATCCAGAACGGGCAGTGTATAGATTCGACGGAAGCCGATATCAAGTTGATGAGGTATCGCGCGCACGTGCTCCATTCTTTGCTGCTGGGTTTCGTGCAGCGGAGATCTCACCGAGTGCTGCAAACGGCGCTGCCGCAGAAAGAAGAGTATGTTTTGTTAGTTAGGATGACGGATTTCCAGCGGACTTTGTACGAGACTTTTATGAATGAGGTCGTTAGGACGCAGACAGTTCCAAATCCTTTGAAGGCGTTTGCAGTGTGTTGCAAGATTTGGAACCATCCGGACGTTTTGTACTACTTTTTGAAGAAGCAGGCTAAAGGCGATGCCGTCGATATTGATTTGGAAGAGGTTTCGAATTCGACGGGATCTAGTGAGGGACCTACGAAAAATAAGAGTAGGGCTAAAAGACCTACAGCTAGAGGGAAGAACGTTAAACCAGCGGCTTCCGTAACGCCTTACAACACCATCAGTTCAGAAGCGAAAGAAGCTCCTTCACTTAATGTCCCGCCTTCTCAAACTCCAGGTAATTTCCAAAATCAAACTCCTTTTAATCAGTCCAGTAACTCGCAAACGGCGCAAAGTTCGAATAATTTTGGAAACGGCAACTTCCAGAATTATAACCAAACTGGTTTCCAACAGAATTTCAGCAACGGACAACAAGGCTACATGATGAACCAAGGTATAAATAATAATTCGAATAATTACAATAATAATTCGAGTTTTAGCGAAGCTCCGAGCGAGCACTCGAATTTTAGCAATAATTCAAATTTTGGCGACACCTCCCAAAATTTTAACCAAACCCAAGGCTTTAACAATGTACAAAACCCCCAATTCCTCAACCAAACCCAAAACTTTGGTAACGCTCTACCAAGCATACAAAACCCCAAATTCGCCAAAAACTCCCCTTACCCACAAAACTTCTCAAACAACTCCCAAAACAACTCACAAAACCTTACAACCACAAGTACTTTCCCTCCATCTCCTCAAGTTTCATCTTTCAACGCCCAAAACAGCTCACAGAGTCTATTAACCAACCAATCGAACCAATCCTTCAACACCCCCCAAAATCAAACTTTCAGAACGAATCCCCAAGCTTTCGCAGGCAACCAAACCCAAACGTTCAACAGCAGCAACAGCACAAATCAAAACTTCTCGTCCACCCAACAGAACTACAACTACCAAAACCCCAACTACTGGAACGCGAACGACGTTAAACCCCCCCAAAACGAACCTTATTTCAATAATTTCAATCAGCCCTACAACCAAAACATGGTCTTCAACCAGAATTCCCAATGGATTAAGAAAGAAGAGGTTAAAACCGAGCTGTGCAGTCCCGAGAGCAAACCGAAAATCAACATTATCAGTGATATAAAAATAAGTAATGTTTACGATAGCATGGGAAACATCAGTCCAGAGAAGAAAATCAACATACTTAGTGATATTAAGCTAGAGCCCAAGAAGGAGGAAATCGACTATAAAGACGAGTTTCGGCAAGAAATCAAGAACGAGATTAAACCAGACTTGCCCAAAGATCCGCACAAGAACGAGCCCGAGGACGAAATTAAAACCGTTGGGGATGGAACTGTCGCAGCCATTAAAAGCAATCCGACTCCAACGAAAGAAGACACGGGCATTCCTTACGATTGGGTAAAACTTTCACAACGCTTTGAAATCGCGATTAATCTCTCTGTTTCTTAGGCCATCGAGTTGCTGAAGGACTACGTGCCCGGGTTCATCGAGAATTCGGCCAAGATGCAAATCCTCTTCTGCATAATCAAGGAGAGTTTGGCGCTTGGAGATCGCTTGCTCGTCTTCAGCCAGTCGCTGATCACTCTCGATCTCATCGAGCAGTTTTTACAAATGAACGTCGTCCCGGGCGATACACAACATTGGGCCAAAAATGCTACATATTATC
Source organism: Phosphuga atrata (assembly GCA_944588485.1). Taxonomy (NCBI): domain Eukaryota; kingdom Metazoa; phylum Arthropoda; class Insecta; order Coleoptera; family Silphidae; genus Phosphuga; species Phosphuga atrata. The sequence continues at coordinate 65,819,130 of OX155900.1, forward strand.
GTAAGTACAAATATTGGTAAATTTAACGTAGCTGTAACCTAGTGTGTAGTAAATCGGTCCTTACAACATTGTCCTATATTGGATCGAGAGTTCGCGCGTATGTAATCTTGATTTATTTACGCTTAGCGGCGGGCAACCTAATCTAACCGGGGTTAAACCAACGGTCCTTGCCACATTGTCATTGGTTCGATAGTAACGCGTAAAGATCACACACTCATTTATTTTTTTAGGATTGGATGGTTCAACGAGCGCTTTAGAACGCGAGAAACTCATAAACGAGTTCAACTCGAACCCGAAGGTCTACTTGTTCCTGGTGTCTACGAGGGCTGGCTCCCTGGGAATCAACTTGATCGGTGCTAATCGGGTGGTCGTATTGGACGCCTCGTGGAACCCCTGCCACGACACGCAAGCCGTCTGCAGGGTGTACAGATACGGCCAGAGGAAACCCTGCTTTGTATATAGACTGGTCGTGGATAATTGCCTCGAGAAGAAGATTTACGATCGACAGATCAACAAACAAGGTAATCGATCAAAATTTAAAAACCAAAGATTTATTTGTTCTTCTGTTTTAGGGATGTCGGATCGGGTTGTAGATGAATGCAACCCCGACGCTCATTTAACCATGAAGGATGTTAGTACCTTGTGTTGGGACGACGAGAAGGAATGCGAAGAGCAAGATTGGTCACACGTCAAAGACAATTACATAGACGTAGTTTTACAAAAAGTATTAGAACAGCACGGGAAGAGGTTCAATAAGGAGCCTTTCCAGCACGAATCTCTTCTGATTGATAGGAAGGATAAGCAGTTGTCGCAGCAAGAGAAGAGGTTGGCCAAGAAAGGCTACGAGAGGGAGAAACAAGCCGCTAGACAACCCAGCTATGGTTTATCAGCAGGAGCTCGCGGGCATCGACCTGTGGCTTCAGTAAGGCCTATGCAACAAGGCGGAGAAAAACCGACGCGGTGGATTCCAGCTGAGCATTGGCAGCGACAAGGCATGACAGCCCAAGAAATGACTCTCCCTCTAGACGTCGTGATTCCCACAAATCAACCAGATAAAGGCAACATAGTCCTAAAGGCTGGTCAAAAAGTCTTGGTGCTTAAATCGCCCAAAGGTGTTTATATGCAGCTGGAGAGCGGTAAGATAGTTGCTATAAAAACCGCGATTAAGGTCAGAGGCAAAGCGGAGGAAGACGCGAATAAGGCCAAGCAGCCTTTACCGGTTGCGATCAAAAACAATTCAGCTCTCTCGGTCCTTCCCCCGAAACGCGCGATAAAACCCTTCACCCCCGGCATGGCCAAGATCAACATGCGCAGCGTGAAGCAACCCGTGCCGAACTTAATCTCCCAGATACAAAAGGTTAATAAGAAGGTGAGCCAGGGCAAGACCAGACCCTACCAGATCGGCACAGAGATCGCCAAAGGCATCCGCAACGACGACTCCCACGCCATGAGCAGCAGCGAGGAGGAACGCTCCCAGGACAAGCGCCTCACCTACCCCTTCAGCCCGTTCCGATCGGAAGGGCAAGTGAGTTTGCTGAAGGCGCATTCGGCTCGCTCCGAGTCCGACGAGGGCGAGATGCCGCGCTCCGAGGAGGACAGCCGGGGCTCCAGCAAGGAGGAAATGACGCAGATGCATCAGAGCTTCAAGAACTTGCACAGTCGTCTGCCGGTCAAGGCCAGCTCCGGTTCCGCCTTGCAACAGCTCGAGAAGTCCACCACCGCCATCATTTCCGAGTCCAAGCAACCATTCCAAGTATGCAAAAAATGGTTTCTTTCAAAAATATATATATAAGGGGGTGTTCAAGTATTATGTAAGCACAATGATTTAAGAGCACCAAAATCAGGGAACAAATCTTGTAATCTCCATGTAACATGAATATCACGAATCGATTGTGATTGTTACACTAGTTGTCGACTGTCATTGTGACACTAATAGCCACTTGTCATTGTGACAGTTATAAAAGATTGTCATATGTGTCACAATTACAAGCGAATATTGTCACTAATATTCGCTTGTAATTGTGACACATATGATAATCTTTTATTACTGTCACAATGACAAGTGGCTATTGGTGTCACAGTGACAGTCGACAACTAGTGTAACAATCACAATCGATACTTGATATTCATATTAAATGGAGATTGTGATTGAGATTGTCACAATACAAGCGAATAGTGTCACTAATATTCGCTTGTAATTCTGACACATATGACAATTTTTATTACTGTCACAATGACAATTGGCTGTTAGTGTCACAATAACAATCGACAACTAGTGTAACAATCACAATCGATTCTTGATATTCATGTTACATGGAGATTGAGATTGACAATGACAGTCAACACTAATGTCCATGTAACATGAATATCAAGAATAGTGATTGTTACACTAGTTGTCGACTGTCATTGTGACACTAATAGCCACTTGTCATTGTGACAGTTATAAAACATTGTCATATGTTATAAATGATTGTCATATGTGTCACAATAACAAGCGAGTATTGTCACTAATATTCGCTTGTAAATCTGACACATATGACAATCTTTTATTACAGTCACAATGACAAGTGGCTATTACTGTCACAATGACAGTCGACAACTAGTGTAACAATCACAATCGATACTTGATATTCATATTGCATGGAGATTGAGATTGACATTGTCACACATATGACAATCGTTACACATATTACACATGACTGTCATTGTGACAGCAGACACTAATGATAATTGTCACTATGACAGCAATAATAGATTGTCATTATAAGTATCACAATTTCAAGCGAAAATAGTGACAGAATGTCAGTCGACACTATGATGCTAATTGTCATTATGGCAGGATGGTGTTAAATATAATTGTAACAATTTGACACTAATTATCATATCAACAACCGATTGTCACTCTGACGCGAGTTGCCGAAGGTCATTGTGTCACTAATAACCGACTGTCATTGGGATACGAATAATGGATTGTCATTGTGGCATTATTATCGTTATTAGTGTCACAAAGATAATCGATTATCAGTTGTCATTGTGACAGTAATAATGGTTTGTTATTAGTGTCACAATGATAATCGATTTTTAGTTGTCATTATGACAAACATAATAGATTGTTATAAGTATCACATTTACAAGCGAAAATTAGTAACAAAGTGATAGGCGACACTATGATGCTAATTGTCATGACACTATTGTGCTAAATATTATAACAATTTGTTACTAATTATTATATCAACAATCGATTGTCATTCTGACGCGAGTTGCGGACTTTGTGATCATTGTGATACGAATAATCGATTGTCATTGTGGCACTATTGTCGTTATTAGTGTCACAATGATAATCGATTATCAGTTGTCATTATGACAGTGGCAATAGAATAAACAATTACAAACAAACGAAAATTAGTAACAAAATGACAGTCGACACTATTATGTTATTTGCCATTATGGCACTATGATGCTAAATATCATTCTAACAATTTGACACTAATTATCGTATCAACAATCGATTGTCATTCTGACGCGAGTTGCCGACGGTCTTTGTGTCACTAATAACCGATTGTCATTTTGACACGAATAATCGATTGTCATTGTGGCATTATTGTCATTATTAGGATCACAATGATTATCGATTATCAGTTGTCATTGTGACAGTAATAATAGATTGTCATTATAAATATCACAATTACAAGCGAAAATTAGTGCCTAAATGACAGTCGACACTATGATGCTAACTATTGTCATTATGGCACTATGATACTAAATATCATTCTAAAAATTTGACACTAATTATTATATCAACAATCGACTGTCATTCTGACGCAAGTTACGGGCAGTCATTGTGTCACTAATAACCGACTGTCATTGTGATACGAATAATTGATAGTCATTTTGGCACTATTGTCGTTTTTAGTGTCACAATGATAACCGATTTTTAGTTGTCATTGTAACAAAAATAATAGATTGTTATTATAAGTATCACAATTACAAGCGAAAATTAGTGACAAAATGACAGTCGACACTATCATGTTAATTGTCATTATAGCACTATGAAGCTAAATATATTTGTAACAATTTGACATTAATTATCATATCAACAATCGATTGTCATTCTGACGCGAGTTACCGACGGTCATTGTGTCACTAATAACCGACTGCCATTGTGATACGAACAATCGATTGTCATTGTGGCACTATTGTCGTTATTAGTGTCGCAATGATAATCGATTATCAGTTGTCATTGTGACAGTAATAATAGAATAAACAAATACAAACAAACGAAAATTAGTAACAAAATGACAGTCGACACTATGATGTTAATTGTCATTATGGCATCAATCGTTTGTCATTGTGGCACTATTGTCATTGTTAGTGTCACAATGATAATCGATTTTAAGTTGTCATTTTGACAGTAATAATAGAATAAACAATTACAAACGAAAATTAGAAACAAAATGACAGTCGGCACTATGATGCTAATTGTCATTATGGCACTATGATGCTGAATATCATTCTAACAATTTGACACTAATTATCATTTCAACAATCAATTATCATTCTGACGCGAGTTGCCGACGGTCATTGTGTCACTAATAACCGACTGTCATTGTGATACGAATAATCGATTGTCATTGTGCCACTATTATCGTTATTAGTGTCACAATGATAATTAATTTTCAGTTGTCATTGTGACAGTGATAATAGAATAAACAATTACAAACAAACGAAAATTAGTAACAAAATGACAGTCGACACTATGATGATAATTGTCATTATGGCACTATGATGCTAAATATAATTCTAACAAGTTGACATTAATTATCATTTCGACAATCGATTGACATTCTGACGCGAGTTGCCGACATTCATTGTGCCACTAATAACCGACTGTCATTGTGACACGAATAATTGATTATCATTGTGGCATTATTGTCGTTATTAGTGTCACAATGATAATCGATTCTCAGTTGTCATTGTGACAATGATAATACAATAAACAACGAACGAAAATTAGTAACAAAATGACAGTCGACACTATGAAGCTAATTGTCATTATGGTACTATGGTGCTAAATATCATTATAACAAGTTGACACTAATTATCGTATCAACAATCGATTGTCATTCTGACGCGAATTGCTGACGGTCTTTGTATCACTAATAACCGACTGTCATTGTGATTAGTGTCACAATGATAATCGATTATCAGTTGTCATTGTGACAGTGATAATAAAATAAAGAATTACAAACAAACGAAAATTAATAACAAAATGACAGTCGACAGATGCTAATTGTCATGGCGCGATGATGTTAAAAATCATTGTGACAATTTGACACTTATTATCGTATCAATCGATTGTCATTCTGACGCGAGTTGCCGACGGTCTTTGTGTCAGTAATAACCGACTGTCATTGTGATACGAATAATCGATCGTCATTGTGGCAATATTGTCGTTATTAGTGTCACAATTATAATCGATTATCAGTTGTCTTTGTGACAGTAATAATAGATTGTTATTCAAATTCAATAATAGATTGTTATATATCACAATTACAAGCGAAAATTAGTGACAACATGACAGTCGACACTATGATGGTAATTGTCATTATGGCACTATGATGCTAAATATCATTCTAACATTTTGACACTAATTATCATATCAACAATCGATTGTCATTCTGACGCGAGTTGCCGGCGGTCATTGTTTCACTATTATCGTTTTTAGTGTCACAATATAATCGATTATCCGTTGTCATTGTTACAGTAATAATGGATTGTTATTATAAGTATCACAATTACAAGCGAAAATTATTGACTAAATGACAGTCGACACTATGATGCTAATTGTCATTATGGCACTATGATGCTAAATATCATTCTAACAATTTGACACTAATTATCACATGAACAATCGATTGTCATTCTGGCGCGAGTTGCTGACGGTTGTTGTGTCATTAATAACCGACTGTCATCATTGTGATACGAATAATCGATTGTCATTGTGGCACTATTGTCATTATTAGTGTCACAATGATAATCGATTATCAGTTGTTATTGTGACTGTAATAATAGATTTTTATGATAAGTATCACAATTACAAGCGAAATTAGTGACAAAATGACAGTCGACACTATGATGCTAACTGTCATTATGGCACTATGATGCTAAATATCATTGTAACAATTTGACACAAATTATCATATCAACAATCGTTTGTCATTATGTCACTAATCACCGACTGTCATTGTAATCCGAATAATCGATTGTCATTGTGGCACTATTGTCGTTATTAGTGTCACAATAATAATTGAATATCAGTTGTCATTGTGACAGTAATAATGGAATAATCAATTACAAATAAACAAAAATCAGTAACAAAATTACAGTCGACACTATGATGCTAATTGTCATTATGGCACTATTATGCTAAATATTATTCTAACAATTTAACACTAATTATCATATCAACAATCGATTGTCATTCTGACGCGAGTTGCAGACGGTCATTGTGTCACTAATAACCGACTGTTATTGTGACACGAATAATGTCATTTTGGCACTATTATCATTATTAGTGTCACAAGCATAATTGATTTTCAGTTGTCATTCTGACTGTAATAATTAGTATCACAATTAGAATCGAATATTATTGATAAAATGACAGTCGACACAATGATACTAATTGTCATTATGACACATCATATTAATAATCGATTGTCATTCTAACGCGAGTTGCCGACTGGCGTTGTGTCACTAATACTTGACGTTTATTGTGACATGAATAATCGATTGTCATTGTGACACTATTGTCGTTATTAGTGTCACAATGATAATCGATTTTCAGTTGTCATTGTGACAGTGATAATAGAATAAACAATTACAAACAAACGAAAATTAGTATCAAAATGACAGTCGACACTACGATGCTAATTGTCATTATGGCACTATGATGCTGAATATCATTCTAACAATTTGACAATAATTAGCATATCTGCAATCGATTGTCATTCTGACGCGAGTTGGCGATGGTCTTTGGGTCACTAATAACCGACTGTCATTGTGACACCAATAATCAATTGTCATTGTGACACTATTATCGTTATTAGTGTCACAATGATAATCGATTATCAATTGTTATTATGACAGTAATAATAGATTGTCATTATAAGTATCACAATTACAAGCGAAAATTAGTGCCTAAATGATAGTCGACACTATGATGCTAATTGTCATTATGGCACTATGATGCTAAATATCATTGTAACAATTGGACACTAATAACCGACTGTTATTTTGACACGAATAATCGATTGTCATTGTGGCACTATTGTCGTTATTAGTGTCACAATCATAATCGATTTTCAGTTGTCATTGTGACAGTTATAATAAAATAAACAATTACAAACAATCGAAAATTAGTAACAAAATGACAGTCGACACTATGATGCTAATTGTCATTATGGCACTATGATTATCAATGAATATCATTCTAACAATTTGACACTAATTATCATATCAACAACCGATTGTCATTCTGATGCGAGTTGCCGACGGTCTTTGTGTCACTAATAATCGACTGTCATTGTGACACGAATAATCGATTGTCATTGTGGCACTATTGTCATTATTAGTGTCACAATGATAATCGATTTTCAGTTGTCATTGTGACAGTAATAATTGGTGTCACAATTAGAAGCGAATGTTAGTGATAAAATGACAGTTGACACAATGATGCTAATTGTCATTATGGCACTATGATGCTAAATATCATTCTAACAATTTGATACTAATTATCATCTCAACAATCGTTGTCATTCTGACACGAGTTGCCGACGCTCATTGTGTCACTAATAACCGACTGTCATTATGATACGAATAATCGATTGTCATTGAGGCACTATTGTCGTTATTAGTGTCACAATGATAATTGATTATCAGTTGTCATTGTGACAGTAATAATGGATTGTTATTACAAGTATCACAATTACAAGCGAAAATTAGTGACTAAATGACAGTCGACACTATGATGCTATTTGTCATTATGGCACTATGATGCTAAATATTCTAACAATTTGATACTAATTATCATATCAACAATCGATTGTCATTCTGACGCGAGCTGCCGACGGTCATTAATAACCGACTGTCATAGTGACACGAATAATCGATTGTCATTGTGGTACTGTCGTTCTTAGTGTCACAGTGATAATCGTTTTTCAGTTGTCATCGTGACACTGATAATAGAATAAACAATTACAAACACACGAAAATTAGTAACAAAATGACAGCTGACACTATGATGCTAATTGTCATTCTGGCACCATGGTGCTAAATATCATTACAACAATTTGACACTAATTAACATATCAACAATCGATTGTCATTCTGACGCGAGTTGCCGACGGTCATTGTGTTACTAATATCGGACTGTCATTGTGATTTGAATAATCGATTGTCATTGTGGCACTATTATCGTTATTAGTGTGACAATGATAATCGATTATCAGTTGTCATTGTGACAGTAATAATAGATTGTTATTATAAGTTTCACAATTAAGAGAAAATTAGTGACAAATTGACAGTCGACACTATAATGTTAATTGTCATTATGGCACTAAGATGCTAAATATCATTCTGACAATATGACACTAATTATCATATCAGTAATTGATTGTCATTTTGACGCGAGTTGCCGACGGTCATTGTGTCACTAATAACCGACTGTCATAGTGATACGAATAATCGTTTGTCATTGTGGCACTATTGTCGTTATTGGTGTCACAATGATAATCGATTATCACTTGTCATTGTGACAATAATAATAGGTTGTCATTATAAGTATTGCAATTACAAGCGAAAATTAGTGACAAAATGGCAGTCGACACTATAGTGCTAATTGTCATTATGGCACTATGATGCTAAATATCATTCTAACAATTTGACACTAATTAGCATATCTACAATCGATTGTCATTCTGACGCTAATTGCCGACAGTCATTGTGTTACTAATAACCGACTGTCATTTTGATACGAATAATTCATTTTCATCGTGGCACTATTGTCGTTTGTGTGTCACAATGATAATCGATTACGAGTTGTCATTGTGACAGCAATAATTGATTGTTATTACTGTCACAATAATAATCGATTTTTAGTTGTCATTATGACAAACATAATAGTCATTATAAGTATCACAATTACAAGCGAAATTAATGACAGTCGACACTATGATGCTAATTGTCATTGTGGCACTATATTGCTATATATCACTCTAACAATTTGACACTAATTATCATATTAACAATCGATTGTCATTCTGACGCGAGTTGCTGACGGTCTTTGTGTCACTAATAACGGACTGTCATTGTCATACGAATAATCGATTGTCATTGTGGCACTATTGTCATTATTAGTGTCGCGATGATAATCGATTATCAGTTGTCATTGTGACAGTGATAATAGAATACAAACAAACGAAAATTAGTAATAAAATGACAGTAGACAGTATGACACTAATTGTCATTATGGCACTATGATGCTAAATACCATTCTAACAATTTGACACTAATTGTCATATCAACAATCTGTTTTCATTCTGACGCGAGTTGCCTACGGTCATTGTGTCACCAATAACCGACTGCCATTGTGACACGAATAATCGGTTGTCATTGTGGCACTATTGTCATTATTAGTGTCACAATGATAATCGATTATCAGTTGTCATTGTGACAGTAATAAGGGATTGTTATTATAAGTATCACAATTACAAGCGATTAGTGACTAAACGACAGTCGACACTGTGGTGCTAATTGTCATTATGACACTGTGATGCTAAAAATCATTGTAACAAGTTGATACAAATTATCATATCAACAATCGATTGTCATTCTGACGCGAGTTACCGACGGTCATTGTGTCACTAATAACCGACTGTAATTGTGACACGAATAATGCATTGTCATTGTGGCACTATTGTCATTATTAGTGTCACAATCATAATCGATTTTCAGTTATCATTGTAACAGTGATAATAGAATAAACAATTACAAATAAACGAAAATTAGTAACAAAATGACAGTCGACACTATGATGCTAATTGTCATTATGTCACTATGATGCTAAATATCATTGTAACATTTTGACACTAATCATCATATCAACAATCGATTGTCATTCTGATGCGAGTTGCCGACGGTCTTTGTGTCACTAATCACCGACTGTCATTGTGACACGGAAAATCGATTATCATTGTAGCACTATTGTCATTATTTAGGGTCACAATGATAATTGATTTTCAGTTGTCATTGTGACAGTAATAATTAGAATCGAATATTAATGATAAAATGACAGTCGACACAATGATGCTAATTGTCATTATGACACATCATATTAATTATCGATTGTCATTCTAACGCGAGTTGTCGACTGACGTTGTGTCACTAATACATGACAGTTATTGTGACACGAATAATCGATTGTCATTGTGGCACTATTGTCGTTGTTAGTGTCACAATGATAATCGAATTTCAGTTGTTTTTGTGACATTAATAATTAGTATCACAATTAGAATCGAATATTAATGATAAAATGACAGTCTACACAATGCTAATTGTCGTTATGACACATCATATCAATAATCGATTGTCATTCTAACGCGAGTTGCTGACTGACGTTGTGTCACTAATACCTAACGGTTATTGTGACGCGAATAATCGATTGTCATTGTGACACTATTGTCATTATTAGTGGCAGTATTAGTGTCATTATTAGTGTTAGAATGATTGAGTTTGATTCAATTGATTTTGATTGAGTTTGAGATTGAGAATGATTCAGTTGACGTTATGATGAGAATTGCCATTTTGGCATTTTTTTGGGCATTTTCACAATTTTCATTGACACTAGTATATCTCCCCGCCCCGGGGTGGGCGGGATTGTCGAAAGGTGGATAAAAACAGAATTCCTCGACCTATATGTTTGACATTTTGGTGACAATTCAACCAACCGCCTTTGTCAGCAAAAGTAAGAAAAATTCAAAAACTTCCCGCCCCCTAAACCTGTTTACTATAGTCCATTTTTTTAAGAATGCAGTAACTAGAAACCAGATTTACACTATGATAAATGTTAAAATTCAAATATGGTTACTTGAATATAAAATTGGTAATTTATTATATTTTGATTTGATTGAATATCTTAATATTATTGAATAACTTATACAATACAAACAAATAAATGAAGAAAAACGCTAAAAATCTAAATGATAGAAACAGATCAGATGACAATTGTGAATTGGCACGGCTGCCATTGACAACTTACAGCAGCAAATGTGTGTGAAAAGAAAAAAAGAGGTTGAGATGGAGAAGTAAATATCGTCGGTGTGAACTTCTCCTCGACTTAAGCCAATCAGCAAACAAGGTCAAATAAGCCCTATCTTCCCTGTACTGCATTCTTAAAAAAATGGACTATAGACTTGAACACCCCCTAAGGGAGGTGCTAGACCACAATTTTTGGTGAATGTGCAGGTAGAGGGGCGTGGCAGAACCTCCCCTATGTTACCTACTGTTTTGTTTTACAGGTTTTTGCAAAAAAATTGCAGGTTAAATTATGAATAACATAGTCAAGGCAAATATTATCAACGCAATAAGTACACTATAAGGCAGTTAAAACTAAAATGGGGTCTAAAACAGTCAATACTAGTCTTGTATGTTGAGTTAAGACAATAGACCTTTTTTGGGTTAGTTAATCGCATGCGCATCCGCCAAGTTTGGAAGGCGGGAAATATGAAAGTTTCGGGCTCATATATAGTTATACGTCAAAAAGTTCGGGCAATTTTGAGGTATAACATGGCGGAAATTGACGCATGCGCACAAAAAATTCAACTATGAAAAGGTCTACTCAGACTTATTTATATGTGATAAAGTATTGTCCATTTTTTTTAAGAATGCAGTACAGGGAAGATAGGGCTTATTTGACCTTGCTCTGTGATTGGCTTAAATCGAGGAGAAGTTCACACCGACAATATTTACTTCTCCATCTCAACCTGTTTTCTCTCTTTCTTTTCACATACATTTGCAGCTGTTAGTTGTCAATGGCCGCCGTGTCAATTCACAATAGTCATCTGATCATACACAATAGTATTTAATCAATAATAGATATTCAATGAAACCATTAATAAATTGCCAATTTTATATTCAAGTAACTATATTTGAATTTAGCGCCAAATTTTGTAACTAGATTGAACATTTGTCATAGTGTAAATCGGGTTTCTAGTTACTGCATTCTTAAAAAAATGGACTATAGTCCTCAAGGACTTAGTCGTCAAGATTTATAGACTTTTAATTTTTGTTCTTTAGGAAACGTTGGATAGTATTACAAGTTCTTACCATGAGGAGAAGCCGGAAGAGCCAATGGTTTCGCAAGAAGCGCCCGCAATGCAGCCTCCAATTCCGATAGAGGATGATTCTCCGGTGGAAGCTGAGGAGGCGTACGAGGAACCGATCACGCCGCAACAGCAACCGCCCCAACCGCAACCCCCAGCCCAAATCGAAACCCCAGTGAAAACAGACATTCCAAACCCGGAATACGGATACAACAACTACTACGGTTACAACCACATGCAACCCTACCCTCCGCCTCCTCAGGGCTATCCAACATATCCGCCGCAACCGCCCCCTTACGACATGAACATGTATCCGCAACAGCAGCAACCTTATAACTACCCTGTCTATCCGCAAGGTTATCCTCCTCAGCCGCAGTACCCGCCTCCGCCACAACCGTATGAGTACGCTCCGCCCCCGCAGCCGATTTACGGAGGTTACCCTTATCCCCAGCAGTATCCGCCTCCGCCGCCGCCCCCGCAAGGGATGTACCCGCCTCCTGGTCCCACGGCACCTTACACAGAGTATCAGTATCCCGCGACGGCACCCCCCGCGACCCAGCCGTACTACCCCCCTCAGTCGTAAAAGATTTGATCGTATCTTTTTTGTAGTGCAATTTGATTCCTATTTGTTTTTAGAGTATTATGGAGGAATATCTGATCCGAGATCTGTACTTGTTTTTGCATGCTATACATATTGTCGTCGGAGACATTGTAGTGTAGCGGTGAAGACTGTTTTGCTTCTAGTTGTTTGAATGTATACATGTGGCGTCCCCGGCCCCCAGATTACACAACGTTTTTCTAGATGGAATCCCGCGGAGGTCTCCGCGCCGATTTAGAATTGAACTGATTGATTATATCCATAGGTTTATTTTCTCTTCGTTTACTACCTTTTTTTTCTGTTTATTTTTACCTATTTAATTGTACAATTAAGAATTATGTAATATTGAGTTTACAACAATATTTTATATAGTATTAATTAAGACGTTTAAATTATAAACATTCAACATGTATATATTTGATTTTCTAAAGAAATAAAATATCACTTGATATAATTGTATAGACACGGCATCATGTTAATCAATTTTTCTTCTTCGATTTTCAGGTATTTTTGGAGCTCTTGGTAACCAGCACGAATTATTAATAAGACAAGTCCAGATACCTAGGTGTTTGGACCGTGTCTCACGAAAATCAAATTTTGCAGTTTTAAAACAGGGCTGGTGTAATCACTTACCTGTTAGGGCTGCTCGCGTCTCCGCCACATGGGATCGTCCTTCCGGCGCCTTTTTTAACTGAGGAAAAGGGGATAATAAGTGGAGGGATTCCCATAAAATTGTTGTCTTCCAGACGTTGGATGCCGCTTCAGCCCTTTGGGCTCGTGATTACACCCCTGGTTAACTTGACTTAAAACGATAAACTTAAAGATGCGTGCACGTGTCGGTCGAGCTTCGTTGGCGCTTCGATCCTTGTCTTTACGCTTCTCAAACTCCAAGCGTACTCTCCGAATGATATAAATTCGCGAAGTAAATTGATAAGTAAATCGCGCGATTTCGGCCCTGGTCGATACACCTTTCCCCTTCTGTTAATCGGCGCCGAAATCGATTCAAATGTTGAATTAAAAATACAGATTTATTAAAATTGGCGCGAACACGCGTTACTTTCAAGAGTTTATTAAGGATATCCCCCCTGTGTGTAACTACACAGAGGAAGCGTATGGGAGTCTATTTCTTCCTCAGCATTCCTTAATCTGTGTAGAAGGCACGTCAAATGGCTTACAGATTTGTTGTGCAAGTATTTCATAGTGGAAGTGTCTTCTTCTTCTTTTGGCCTGTTCTTGTCCACTCCTGAACATAGGCCTCTTCCAAATTTTTCTACTAATTTTCCTAAAATAATTCCTCTTACAGATTTGTCGTGCAAGTACTTAATAGTGGAAGTGTCTTCTTCTTTTAGCCTATTTTCGTCCACTCTTGAACATAGGCCTCTTCCAAATTTTTCTACTAATTTTCCAAAAATAATTCCTCTTACAGATTTGTCGTGCAAGTACTTCATAATGGAAGTGTCTTTTTCTTCTTTTAGCCTGTTTTCGTCCACTCCTGAGCGTAGGCCTCTTCCAAATTTTTCTACAAATTTTCCTTAAATAATTCCTCTTACAGATTTGTCGTGCAAGTGCTTCATAGTGTAAGTGTCTTCTTCTTCTTTTAGCCTGTTTTCGTCCACTCCTGAACATATGCCTCTTCTAAATGTTTCCTCAAATTTTCCAAAAATAATTTCTCTTACAGATTTGTCGTGCAAGTACTTCATAGTGGAAGTGTCTTCCTCTTCTTTTAGCCAGTTTTCGTCCACTCCTGAACGCAGGCCTCTTCCAAATTTTTCCTCTAATTTTCCAAAATTTTCTTAAAATAATTCATCTACAGATTTGTCGTGCAAGTACTTCCTAGTGGAAGTGTCTTCTTCTTATTTTAGCCTGTTTTCGTCCACTCCTGAACATAGGCCTCTTCTAAATGTTTCCTCTAATTTTCCAAAAATAATTCCTCTTACAGATTTGTCGTGCAAGTACTTCATAGTGGAAGTGTGTAAGCGAAGTTACTTAGTCCGCGAAGCAGGTCTTAATGTACATGTTCATCAGGAAATGTCTCCGGAGAAGTTGCGTTACAGAATCTATTTCTTCCTCATTGCATCATCTGCGGAGAGGTCTTACCACCACCTATTTGTTTCCTCGGTGCTATGTCTTCACAGAAGATATATGAGAGTCTATTTCTTCCTCCCTCACATGTTCTGTAAAGTTGATTGGCGCTAATTACACATTTGTTTTCTGCTACAAACGCGGCCGACACTCGCTCTCCGAATTCGAACCTAGCACCTCCAGATTTGTTAGTAGTATTAACAGTCTAACGCTGTAGACTACGAGGCCTAGTCTTGTCTGGTCTAATCTTGTCAGTGCTTGGCAGGTCTTGCTTGGTCTTGCCTGGTCTAGTCTAGCCTGATGTAGTCTGGTCTTTTTTGGTCTTATCTGGTCTTGTCTAGTGTTGTCTAATCTAGTTTAGTCTAGCCTAGCCTTGTCTGGTCTAGTCTTGACTAGTCTGGCCTTGTCTGGTCTTCTCTAGTCTTGCTTTGTTCAGTCTTGTTTGATCTTGTCTGGTCTAGTCTAGTTTTGTCTCGCCTGGTCTTGGTTGGTGTGGTCTTGTCTGGTCTTGCTTGGTCTTGTGTGGTCTATTCTAGTCTAATTTAGTCTAGTCTAGTATCTAGCCTTGCCTCGCCTTATTTAGTCTAGTCTAGTCTTGTCTAGTTTACTTTTGTCTTGGCTGGTTCTATCTCGTCTTAAAATTAGTTACACAACTTTGTCCAAATTCGGGGTGGTTATAGCTAATTGAACCACTAACAAAGATAAGCCTTAAAATCTCCGCCAAAGTTTACGTCCCCCAAATTAAATCAAATTCTTCAACCTTTATTCGACCTTTCTCAGCTTTCTCTTGAGAGTCCTTATGATAACAAAAGATGACCCTTAAGATAACAAAAGCGCAACTAAGTACAAGCAATTCAACCCGACCCTCTCACCTTGCACCCCCAGATCGTGCCAATACTTGGCCGAGTTTTTGTAATAGCAGAAATCTTTGATCTTGCAGTCCAATTTCTCGCGCTGGCAGCCGTAAACCGCCCCGACCATGCCCTCCACGCCGTAGCGCAGGTACGAGAGCGTCGTGAGCCCGACAGTAGAAAAATTGCAGAAAGAATCGCGAGAATATAATTAATATTAAGGGAGGAAATCAAGCGGGAACTTTGCCTAAGTTACAGTTGAGTTCAACACGCTGTAAGTAGTTTACGTACAAGTACACCGTCGGAAGAATTGGTTTCGGTGACCTGCCGAGGTTAAAAAAACTGTAGAGGTCTATTCCCACACACGCACTGGTCTACCCCGCAGGTGTACCTGCACAGGCGCATAAGTACACTGTCGAAAGAATTTGTTTTCGATCTTCTCTGGTCGCCTGCGCAGGTATACCTGCACAGGCGTATAAGTACACTATCGAAAGAATTGCGAGCTTCTCCGATTGCCTGCGCAGGTTCAAAAAACTGCACAGGTCTATTCCCACACACGCACCGGTCTACCTGCGCAGGTATATCTGCACAGGCGCATAAGTACACTGTGGAAAGGACTGGTTTTCGATCTTCTCCGGTCGCCTGTGCAGGTTCAAAAAACTGCACAGGTCTATTCCCACATGCACCGGTCTACCTGCACAGGCGCATAAGTACACTGTCGAAATATTTGATTATCGACTTTGCGCCCGTGACCTGTGCAGGTTAAAAAAACTGCACAGGTCTATTCCCACACACGCACCGATCTACCTGTGCAGGTATACCTGTACAGGCGCATAAGTACATTGTCGAAAGAATTGGTTTTCGATCTTCTCCGGTCGCCTGCGCAGGTTAAAAAAACTGCACAGGTCTATTCCCACACACGCACCGGTCTACTTGCACAGGTATACCTGCACCGGGGCATAAGTACACTGTCGAAAGGACTGGTTTTCGATCTTCAACGGTCGCCTGCGCAGGATCAAAAAACTGCATAGGTCTATTCCCACACATGCACTGGTCTACTTGCACAGGTATACCTGCACCGGGGCATAAGTACACTGTCGAAAGGACTGGTTTTCGATCTTCTCCGGTCGTCTGCGCAGGTTAAAAAAACTGCACAGTTCTATTCCCACACACGCACCGGTCTACCTGCACAAGCGGTCGCCTGGTCTCCGGTCGCCTGCGCAGGTTCAAAAAACTGCACAGTCATACAACTGCAACTCTCCCTCATGTGGACTGTTGTGTGAATGGCAGGCATAAGATCGCACTTAGAAAATTCTAGTTACTACTATTCCCTAGCTTATTGAATTAGCTACAATTTAGGTAAAAATATTTTTTTCTGCTAAGTTATCTAGAGTCAAAATTTTGGCTTTTTAGCATCAAAATTGAATGTTATATTTTAATCTTTAACTCGGTTAATTGACTAGATAGACTAACTGTATTTGTTAAAGCTATAGTCTATGAAGTTATCTAGTCAGTACTAAAAACTAGAAGATTCTATCTAGAATTCTAGCTAAGTTATTTAGATTAAAAATTGTGACTTTTTAACATAAAAATTGAATGTTATGTTTTAATCTGTAACTCGATTAATTGACTAGCTAGACTAACTAAATTTGATGAGGCTGTAGTCGATGAAGTTGTCTTTGTTGTAAGATTTTATCTTTGTCCAAATTTGGAGTGGATATAGCTAATAGGATCTAGAATTCTACCCAAGTTATCTAGATACAAAATTGGTTGTATCTCGTTTTGTCCAGTCTAGTCTGGTTTGCAGTGATCCAACTTGCCCATTTAAGCAGACTGCAATATTCAACATTAGATGTCACCCAGTTACAAGTTGCTTGTATTGCTGTAGTAGCCTGGTGGGGATATGGAAAATGTAGATTCAGTTCATACACCAGCATCGAGTTTAGTGCAGTGAAAATGGCGGGTGCGGTGAGTTGTTCCGTGAGTTTAGTGATTTTTGTGATTTATTTATTTCATTTGGAATTAACGTTAGCCACAGACAAAGGTAAGAGCCAAGTTATCTCTAGCGAATTTATTCCGTTCGACTTGTATTTTTGTGCGAGTTTGCGTGTTTTTTAAGTGGAGATTACGGGTGATATGTAAGAATAAGAAAAGGAACTGTGTAGGGGATTTTAAGAAAATTTTCTGTTAAAACGGAGGATTTTCTGCGAATTTTTGTTATAAATTTTAGCGTTTTTGTTTATTTACATATTTTTTCTGTTCCTTTATTCAATTTTGTTTTGTTCAGGAATTTTTTTTAAACTTGTTTGGTTCATAATGACGTTTTTCTCGGTATCTTTTGTTTATTTTGACTTGTTTTTGTTGATTTTCATTCAAGCATTTTACACTTGATTTCGTGTTTTCTTGGAAATTTCATGTTTTGTTGGAGATTTTGTTTTTGTCTCGATTAAGGTTCAACTTGTTCTTCTTTTCCGATAGCTTGTATTTATAAGCAGATAATTCGTTCAGCGATTTATAGTATATTTTTTGAATAAAATTGAATAAAAAAAATGTACGAGTAAACAGAAGTTGTCGATAAATAATCGAAATTTGAAGCTTAATTTCCAAATTTGCAAGAAAACAAGAAATGGATTTTAAAATTCTTGAATGGAAATATGGCGAGATTAACAAAAGCTAACAAGAAAAAAAGTCATTTTCAACCAAACAAGTTGAATGAATATTTTTAAAACAAAATTGGATTTGTAAAAGTTATCGCCATAAATGCAATTTTGAATTTCAATTTGCACATTTGCAACAAAACAAATTTTAAACTTTTTTTCACCGACTGGACACAAATAAAAATTTATTTCTTTGTTTCGTTCCAAATTTACAAATTGAAATTCAAAGTTTTGGTGAATTTACATATTTTACTTCAGGAATTTAAAACTTCGGTCTTTGCTTGGTTTTAAATTCTAGTCTAGTTCTAAACAGACAAGACTAGACAGACAAGACTATACAGACAAGACTAGACAGACAAAACTAGACAGACAAGACTAGACGGACAAGACTAGACAGACTAGACAGACAAGACTAGGCAGACAAGACTAGACAGACAAGACTAGACAGACAAAACTAGACAGACAAGACTAGACAGACAAGACTAGACAGACAAGACTAGACAGACAAGACTAGACAGACAAGACTAGACAGACAAGACTAGACAGACAAGACTAGACAGACAAGACTAGACAGACAAGACTAGACAGACAAGACTAGACAGACAAGACTAGACAGACAAGACTAGACAGACAAGACTAGACAGACAAGACTAGACAGACAAGACTGACAAGACTAGACAGACAAGACTAGACAGACAAGACTAGACAGACAAGACTCACTAAACCCCCTATTCCACCTTGGCTTTTAGTATGCGCCACCCCGGTATCGCATATTCTGCATTCATTCAGGGTGGGCAGCCCGGACGGTTAATGAAAACCGCCCTAGTTGTTGTCTCCCCGACCATGATTCGAACCCGGGTCTCCCGCATTGAAAGGCGGGTATGTTGTCAACTACACCACCGAGGAGGACAGACAGACAAGACTAGACAGACAAGACTAGACAGACAAGACTAGACAGACAAGACTAGACAGACAAGACTAGACAGACAAGACTAGACAGACAAGACTAGACAGACAAGACTAGACAGACAAGACAGACAAGACTAGACAGACAAGACTAGACAGACAAGACTAGACAGACAAGACTAGACAGAGAAGACTAGACAGACAAGACTAGACATACAAGACTAGACAGACAAGACTAGACAGACAAGACTAGACAGACAAGACTAGACAGACAAGACTAGACATACAAGACTAGACATACAAGACTAGACAGACAAGACTAGACAGACAAGACTAGACAGACAAGACTAGACAGACAAGACTAGACAGACAAGACTAGACAGACAAGACTAGACAGACAAGACTAGACAGACAAGACTAGACAGACAAGACTAGACAGACAAGACTAGACAGACAAGACTAGACAGACAAGACTAGACAGACAAGACTAGACAGACAAGACTAGACATACAAGACTAGAAAGACAAGACTAGACAGACAAGACTAGACAGACAAGACTAGACAGACAAGACTAGACAGACAAGACTAGACAGACAAGACTAGACATACAAGACTAGACATACAAGACTAGACAGACAAGACTAGACAGACAAGACTAGACAGACAAGACTAGACAGACAAGACTAGACAGACAAGACTAGACAGACAAGACTAGACAGACAAGACTAGACATACAAGACTAGACAGACAAGACTAGACAGACAAGACTAGACAGACAAGACTAGACAGACAAGACTAGACAGACAAGACTAGACAGACAAGACTAGACAGACAAGACTAGACAGACAAGACTAGACAGACAAGACTAGACAGACAAGACTAGACAGACAAGACTAGACAGACAAGACTAGACAGACAAGACTAGACATACAAGACTAGACAGACAAGACTAGACAGACAAGACTAGACAGACAAGACTAGACATACAAGACTAGACATACAAGACTAGACAGACAAGACTAGACAGACAAGACTACACAGACAAGACTAGACAGACAAGACTAGACAGACAAGACTAGACAGACAAGACTAGACAGACAAGACTAGACTGACAAGACTAGACAGACAAGACTAGACATACAAGACTAGACAGACAAGACTAGACAGACAAGACTAGACAGACAAGACTAGACAGACAAGACTAGACAGACAAGGCTAGACAGACAAGACTAGACAGACAAGACTAGACAGACAAGACTAGACAGACAAGACTAGACATACAAGACTAGACAGACAAGACTAGACAGACAAGACTAGACAGACAAGACTAGACAGACAAGACTAGACAGACAAGTCTAGACAAGCAATAATAGACAGACAAGTCTAGACAAGCAATACTAGACTGACAAGACTAGGCAGACAAGACCAGACATACAAGACCAGACCAACAAGACCAAACAGACAAGACAGATAGATAAATGATGTTTGTACAATGATATGGATCAATAAAACCGAATGAAAGTGAAAAGAAGTTTGTTGGACATGGCTTAATTGAATTCTAACCGTTGCACTAATTCTATAAATTGATTGAGTCAATCGGACGAGTTGCATCGTGAGTCAGACTGTCGCTACCTAGGCAACGTTAATTATATATACAGGAGGGTGGACATTGACACAGCTCTAGCCACAGGTCAAATTTAGTAAACTAGAAAAATTAAAACAGAATTGAAGATCTTATTTGTCTGGGTTAGTTACTCTAGACTAGTTATCTAGGTTTGATTGTCAATTTGATTTATAGAGGAAACTATTTTTTGTTTTCGTTTAATTATCCCGGTGGTTTATCTAGATTAGCCTTTTTTAATTCGGGATTAAATTATCTACATGCTGCTGAAAACTAGATTGTTCTGGCTAGTCTATTTTTTGAGTTATCTAGCTTTGACCGCATATTTATTTTGTTTAAACTTATTTTGGTTTTTGTTAAATAACTCTGGGAGTTAACTAGTTGTATTATCTGCATTAGTCTTGTTTGATTTACGATTAAATTATCTAGGTGTTGCTGAAACTTAGAATGTTGTAACTCATCTAGTTCTTGAGTTATCTAGGTTTGATTGTCGATTTGGTTTGTAGAGAAACTAGATTTGATTGTCAATTTCATTTATAGAGGAAACTATTTTTGGTTTTCGTTTAATTGCTTTGGAAGTTATCTAGCTGGGTTGTCTAGATTCACCTTGTTTAATTCGGGTTTAAATTATCTAGGAACTGCTGAAAACTAGATTATTCTAGCTAGTCTATTTCTTGAGTTATCTAGCTTTCACTGCATATTTGATTTGTTTAAACTTATTTTGGTTTTTGTTAAATAACTCTGGGAGTTAACTAGGTGCATTATCTGCATTAGTTTTGTTTGATTTACGACTAAATTATCTAGGTGTTGCTGGAACTTAGAATGTTGTAGCTCATCTAGTTCTTGAGTTATCTAGGTTTGATTGTCGATTTGATTTGTAGAGAAACTAGATTTGATTGTCGATTTCATTTAAAGAGGAAACTATTTTTGGTTTTCGTTTAATTGTGTTGGGCATTATCTAGGTCGTTTATCTTGATTAGCCTTGTTTAATTCCAGATTAAATTATCTAGAAGCTGCTGAAAACTAGATTATTTTAGTTAGTCTATTTCTTGAGTTATCTAGCTTTGACTGCATATTTGATTTGTTTAAACCTATTTTGATTTTTGTTAAATAACTCTGGGAGTTAACTAGGTGTATTATCTGCATTAGTCTTGTTTGATTTACGATTAAATTATCTAGTTGTTACTGAAACTTAGAATGTTGTAGCTTATCTAGTTCTTGAGTTATCTAGGTTTGATTGTCGATTTGATTTATAGAGGAAACTATTTTTGATTTGCGATTAATTATCTTGGTGGCTTATCTAGATTACCCTTGTTTAATTCCGGATTAAATTATCTAGAAACTCCTGAAAACTATATGGTTCTAGCTAGTCTATTTCTAGAGTTTTCTAGCTTTAACTGCATATTTGATTTGTTTAAACTTATTTTGGTTTTTGTTAAATAACTCTGGGAGTTAACTAGTGGTATTATGTGCATTAGTCTTGTTTGATTTACGATTAAATTATCTAGGTGTTGCTGAAACTTAGAATGTTGTAACTCATCTAGTTCTTGAGTTGTCTAGGCTTGATTGTCGATTTGGTTTGTAGAGAAACTAGATTTGATTGTCAATTTCATTTATAGAGGAAACTATTTTTGGTTTTCGTTTAATTGTTTTGGAAGTTATCTAGCTGGGTTGTCTGGATTAACCTTGTTTAATTCGGGATGAAATTATCTAGGAACTGCTGAAAACTAGATTATTCTAGCTAGTCTATTTCTTGAGTTATCTAGCTTTCACTGCATATTTGATTTGTTTAAACTTATTTTGTTTTTTGTTAAATAACTCTGGGAGTTAACTAGGTGTATTATCTGGATTAGTCTTGTTTGGTTATTTACGATTAAATTATCTAGGTGTTGCTGAAACTTAGAATGTTGTAACTCATCCAGTTCTTGAGTTATCTAGGTTTGATTGTCGATTTGGTTTGTAGAGAAACTAGATTTGATTGTCAATTTCATTTATAGAGGAAACTATTTTTGGTTTTCGTTTAATTGTTTTGGGAGTTATCTAGCTGGGTTTTCTGGATTAACCTTGTTTGATTCGGGTTTAAATTATCTAGAAGCTGCTGAAAACTATATTATTTTAGCTAGTCTATTTCTTGAGTTATCTAGCTTTGACAGCATATTTGATTTGTTTAAACTTATTTTGATTTTTGTTAAATAACTCTGGGAGTTAACTAACTGTATTATCTGCATTAGTCTTGTTTGATTTACGACTAAATTATCTAGGTGTTGCTGAAACTTAGAATGTTGTAACTCATCTAGTTCTTGAGTTATCTAGGCTTGATTGTCGATTTGGTTTGTAGAGAAACTAGATTTGATTGTCAATTTCATTGAAAGAGGAAACTATTTTTGGTTTTCGTTTAATTGTTTTGGGAATTATCTAGGTCGTTTATCTTGATTAGCCTTGTTTAATTCCGGATTAAATTATCTAGAAGCTGCTGAAAACTAGATTGTTCTAGCTAGTCTATTTCTTCAGTTATCTAGCTTTGACTGCATATTTGATTTGCTTAAACCTATTTTGATTTTTGTTAAATAACTCTGAGAGTTAACTAGGTGTATTATCTGCATTAGTCTTGTTTGATTTACGATTAAATTATCTAGTGGTTACTGAAACTTAGAATGTTGTAGCTTATCTAGTTCTTGAGTTATCTAGGTTTAATTGTCGATTTGATTTGTAGAAACTAGGTTTGGTTTTTGTTTAATTGATTTGGGAGTTATCTAGCTGGGTTTTTTGAATTAACCTTGTTTGATTCGGGTTTAAATTATCTAGAAGCTGCTGAAAACTAGATTATTCTTGCTAGTCTATTTCTTGAGTTATCTAGCTTTGACCGCATATTTGATTTGTTTAAACTTATTTTGATTTTTGCTAAATAACTCTGGGAGTTAACTAGGTGTATTATCTGCATTAGTTATGTTTGATTTACGACTAAATTATCTTGGTGTTGCTGAAACTTAGAATGCTGTAGCTCATCTAGTTCTTGAGTTATCTAGGTTTGATTGTCGATTTGATTTATAGAGGAAACTATTTTTGATTTTCGATTAATTATCTTGGTGGCTTATCTAGATTACCCTTGTTTAATTCCGGATTAAATTATCTAGAAACTCCTGAAAACTATATGGTTCTAGCTAGTCTATTTCTAGAGTTTTCTAGCTTTAACTGCATATTTGATTTGTTTAAACTTATTTTGGTTTTTGTTAAATAACTCTGGGAGTTAACTAGTGGTATTATGTGCATTAGTCTTGTTTGATTTACGACTAAATTATCTAGGTGTTGCTGAAACTTAGAATGTTGTAACTCATCTAGTTCTTGAGTTGTCTAGGCTTGATTGTCGATTTGGTTTGTAGAGAAACTAGATTTGATTGTCAATTTCATTTATAGAGGAAACTATTTTTGGTTTTCGTTTAATTGTTTTGGAAGTTATCTAGCTGGGTTGTCTGGATTAACCTTGTTTAATTCGGGTTTAAATTATCTAGAAGCTGCTGAAAACTAGATTGTTCTAGCTAGTCTATTTCTTGATTTATCTAGCTTTGACCGCATATTTGATTTGTTTAAATTTATTTTGGTTTTTGTTAAATAACTCTGGGAGTTAACTAGGTGTATTATCTGCATTAGTCTTGTTTGATTTACGACTAAATTATCTAGGTGTTGCTGAAACTTAGAATGTTGTAACTCCTCTAGTTCTTGAGTTATCTAGGTTTGATTTTCGATTTGATTTGTAGAGAAACTAGATTTGATTGTGATTTCATTTATAGTGGAAACTATTTTTGGTTTTCGTTTAATTGTTTTGGGACTTATCTAGCTGGGTTGTCTGGATTAACCTTGTTTGATTCGGGTTTAAATTATCTAGATGCTGCTGAAAACTAGATTGTTCTAGCTAGTCTATTTCTTGAGTTATCTAGGTTTGATTGTCGATTTGATTGGTTTAAACTAGTTTTGGTTTTCGTTGAATAGTTCTGGGAGTTATCTACTTGTCTTATTAAAGAATTTGTGATAGACTGCAGGCATAGTTTCCACCAGACGTAGTGCTCGCCACATAAGCTTTTCTGTCTAGTCTTTCTAGACCAGGGGTGGGCAAATCCTGTCGGGCCACATTGCGTAAGAAAATTTGACCGCGGGCCGCATTAAATTTATTTCTATTTTAATACTTATTTGATTATTTGTATGCCACGACCGTTGCATATACCAGGTATATCTGCATGAGGTAAGAGTTTTTTTGTGAAATTGAAACACTAATTTTGAATGGGAAAGTAAAAAGTATTGACCATTGCTTTCTACACATTTTGACCATCTTTCTGGAAATTTGTGGATACCACGCCAATAGAAATGTTCGTCTTTTGAAGCAAACCAATCAGACACCCAATTTTCGACTTCTTCGTAGAAATCGAAGTGCTACTCAGCCAATGATTGTCCCATCGATGAAAACAAATGGTAGTCGGAAGGGGCCAAGTCTGGTGAATATGGCGGGTGGGGTAGCAGCTCCCAGCCAAGTGCTTTGATTGTATCCTGAACCGGTTTTGCTTTGTGTGTAGGCGCATTGTCGTGTAACAAAATTACTTTGCCGTGTCTTCTGGCGCATTCTGGTCGGTTTTCATCAATGCCTGGTTTTTGCTTTTGACTCAAAGTGTCATCTTCATCCAATATTGCTTGCAATTCGGCGTCTTCAAACTATTTTGGTGGTCTTCTTCATTTCTCACATCAAAATCGGTACTTACGTATTAACGCCATCACCGCTACATTTTTAAATGCCGCCAATTTACACCTAAAATTTTTATGATAAATTAAAAAATTAAAATAAAATAAAACATTTTATTTAAAATTGAAACATTTTTAAAACTCAAAAATACTTTAACCCCGGTTAAATTAGGTTGCCCGCCGCGAAGCGAAAAGATAAATCAAGACAAACATACACGCGGCAACGCGAACTCTCGATGAAATATATAGCTGTGGTGGCGTTAATACGTAAGTACCACAAAATCATTATCTCTGAACCGTTGAAACCATCTTTTGCAGTTGCTTCTGATAAGAGCGTTATCACCAAATGCCTCGACAAGCATTCGATGGGACTTTTCTTCAAAGTGAAAACAAAAAATTAATGCTTTCCGCAAATCATCACTTTGTGTTACAAAATTCGACATTTTGAACACGATGAAAAAATATGATGTTGTTTGTTCAATGACTTGATTTCCACAGGACGCACGGACTGCAGGACCCAAAGAACGGAAAGACCCAAAGAAGGGCCCCAAAAATTCAAATACAAAGGGATCCAGACAATGAAAGCGACTGTCTAGCTGAGCCATTCACAAGCAGTGAATTAAAAACCGCTATTAACAGCTTAAAAAATAACAAGGCAGGAGGACTAGATGATCTAAGAACAGAACAAATAAAACATTTTCGAACTGCAACCATTGCATGGATCACCAACTTGAACTGCTGTGCAAGGAAGTCGCAAATCCCAAAAATGTAGAGGAAGGCTAGAGTAGCCGCGCTGTTGAAACCGGGAAAGGACCCTGCAGAACATAAAAGCTTTTGACCTGTATCATTACTATGTCATCTCTTCAAGGTCTTTGGAAGATTGATACTTGAGAAGATTGATGCATAATACCAGAGCAAACAGGATTTAGACTGTGAAAGTCTTGCTGCTCCCAAGCTCTAAACTTAACACAACATATAGAAGATGGCTTCGAGCGCAAGCAAATTACCGGTGTAGCCTTTAAGCTACCGGTGTAGCCTAACCACCAAAAAGCGGTGGAGAAATTGTATCATCTTACGCCTAGCTGGACTGGGGAACACTCTGTTGCAGAACAGGAGCTTCTATATTACACTGCAGGGAAAAAGCAGTCGATGGAGAGACCAGAGGAATGGTTTACCACAGGGAAGTGTACTGGCTCCTATGCTTTTCAACGTATACACAAATGAACAACCAGCAGACACGCCACTTCGTCTATGCAGATGACACAGCCATCGCCGCAGAGGAGAAAAGCTTCGAAGCAGTCGAGAATAAACTAACTACAGGCTTAGAAAACATGGCACGGTCCTACGACATAAACCAGTTGAAGCCGAATCCCAGCAAAACCTAGGTATGTGCATTTCACCTGAGAAATAAGGACGCACTCAAGAAGCTGAAAATCATATGGAGAGGACAAGAACTCGAAAATTGCGACACAAAGTACCTGGGCGTAACACTGAGCGCACACTATCTTTCCAGAAATACTGCCAGAATACAAAGTTTGTGCTAGGAATAATATCACCCAGAAGCTCACTGGCACAACATGGGGAGCTCAGCCTGACGTGCTGCGCACGTCGGCTCTTGCTCTCTGTTTCTCCGCTGCCGAGTACACGGCATCAGACTGGTACAACTCGGTTCATGCAAGACATGTCGACGTGGTCTTAAACGAGACGTGCAGGATTATAACAGGCTGCCTCAGACCGACACCTGTCGAGAAGTTGTACCATCTATCTGAAATTGCCCCAGCACGCATCGCACGTAAAGTAGCATCCGAAACAGAACCGCAGAAGCAGATCGGAGATAGGCGGAACCCTTTCGTCTGGAACATGGTTGATATGTTTGTTAAACAGATGTCATACCAACCAAACAAAAAAAAGTAAGGCTCGTTTACAACAAATGTTTCTTATCGACACATTTGTATCTTAACGCTCACTTCATACCGGTATACCTGGTAAAAATTGGTTAAAAAACAAATTGTTGGATACCTGAAAACAAATAGCCTAATAACGCCTAGAAAGTTTGGCTTCCAACCAGGGCAGGGTACTCATGATGCTTTAGATGCAGTCACTTCAGAAATAAATGAATCTTTAGACCAAAGCACCAAGACCATAGGAACCTTCATTGAGTTAGCAAAGGCGTACGACACGGTGTCTCATGTCCTGTTGGTTAAACTTGGGAGTATGGGGGTGAAAGGAGCAGCTTTAAGTTGGTTCATTAGCTACCTCAGCAGGTTAGATTGGGGAATGTTCTCAGCGCTACTATGTACGGTACTTGCTATGTAATCCCACAAGGTACAGTTTTGGGACCTGTATTATTAACGACCTGCCAAAACTTGAACGAGAAACACAAGGACATACCTACTTATTTGCAGACGATACCTTGCTACTCTTCTTCACCCCGCCATGGCCCAGCACCTTCAATGTTGCCTCAAGGGGAATCGAAAGAGTAAAACGGTGGATGGATCTCAACCGGCTCTCATTGAATCTTGACAAAACCAAATATATTACATTCTCAATCTATAAGATTTCTCAACCCTGTGGAAATCACACTCAGACATTCTAACTAAACGAATAAATCAGTTGATCTATGTGTTTTCCAGACTAACAAATATTTTGGACCAAAACAACTTAAACACACGGTCTCGTGTACTCCGCCTTGGCCCAGTCGATCCTGGGGTGGGGATTGTCCCACAACGATAAGACCTGCAATCGTTGCAAAAACTTTGCTTACAATTAGAAGAATTGCAAAGAGAGGAAGACTCGATTCGGCCGGTCGTTGTACAGGGACTTATCAGTTTTAACCATAAATAATCTTTATAAATTAACTGTTTTAAGGTCCATAAGAGCAGGGAGTTTTTGGGAATGGTAGATCATGGGCACGGGAGCAGGGGCGTGGGCAAAGGTCTGCCCAGCGCTCCCAGGAAACTAATCACGCAGGGCATAAGACACTGGTCGTACCGGGGTCCTGTCTGGTACGCTGACTTCCCTCCCAATATTCTGGCTAAAAGCAATATTAACACTTACTGAGCCTACCGCCGAAACCACTTTGAAAAAAGAAAGAAACAAACAAGTTACTGTATTAAAAAAAAAAACTGTATTTAAAATAACGAATTGAAAGCCCCAGGGCCGTCTTTAGCTATGGGAGGCCCCGGGGCACATTACGATAATGGGGCCCCTATGACCTTGACAGAGCACTATTTTGTTTCGTTATAAATATAATATGATCCACAAAAGTAAAATTTGTATAATTCACATGAAAGATCTGTGTTGATTGAATCCCTTCTTCAAAATCTATGTTTTTGAGCATATTATTCCTTGGTTCCTCAAGGCTCCATAATTAGGACACGATTTTGAGACGCGAAATTATTTTAAGACTTTTTCTACACTCGGGTGGTTTTCAAATGAAATAACAAATTGCGGAATCCGACCTAGAGGTAATTAGTAGCATTGATTAATCCTCACCTACATAACCAAGCAATAAATTGCGATACAAACAATTTGTGTTGATAACATTTTGCGAGTGTTAATAACATTAAAGCGCTCATGCCAGTTTGTAAATACTTAACGGTTTAGTCTTTCGTGTTGTCAACAATAAATATGTAATCAATCGCCGAATAATCCTCGTTCTATAAACAACATTCTTTCGTTGTTTGTTTATGTTTTTTTGCATTTAAATTTTTTTCGCATAAATTATTCGCATGCTTGCTCTAAACACAACAGAGATGACTAACTTCGATACAAATCGCAGCTATTAACGGAATTGTTCGCGTTTTCTATGATGAATAAGCACGAACCAATGCAAACAAGGTGAGTCCATTGTCACGAATACCTTTTTTTCAAGTATTTATGGAATTACCTACACGTGAATCAACCAGACTATTAACAATAGACAATCGTGGATTGTTCTAATCATATTTTACGATAAATTCAAGTTCCTCCAACAAATAAAAATAAACAGATTAGACACATCGGACAGACTATCTGGTAGATACTATGTTGGCAGTCTATTACTATTTCTTTAATAAGACAACTAGATAACCTCCCAGAGTTATTCAACGAAAACCAAAACTAGTTTCAACTAATCAAAGAGACAATCAAACCTAGATAACTCAAGAAATAGATTAGCTGCAAGAATCTAGTTTTCAGCAGCTTTTAGTTAATCTAATCCCGAATCAAACAAGGCTAATCCAGATAACCCACCTAGATAATTACCAAAACAATTCAACGAAAACCAAAATTAGTTTCCTCTACAAGTCAAATCGACAATCAAACCTAGATAACTGAAGAACTAGATAAGCTACAATATTATAATTTTCGGAAACACCTAGATAATTTAATCGTAAATCAAACAAGACTTATCTAGATAATCCACCTATATAACTCCTAGAGCTATTTGACTAAACCCAAGACTAGTTTCAACAAATCAAATCGACAGTAAAACCTAGATAATTCAAGAACTAGACTAGACAGACATGACTAGACAGACTAAACAGACAAGACTAGACAGACAAGACTAGACAGACAAGACTAGACAGACAAGACTAGACAGACAAGACTAGACAGACAAGACTAGACAGACAAGACTAGACAGACAAGACTAGACAGACAAGACTAGACAGACAAGACTAGACAGACAAGACTAGACAGACAAGACTAGACAGACAAGACTAGACAGACAAGACTAGACAGACAAGACTAGACAGACAAGACTAGACAGACAAGACTAGACAGACAAGACTAGACAGACAAGACTAGACAGACAAGACTAGACAGACAAGACTAGACAGACAAGACTAGACAGACAAGACTAGACAGACAAGACTAGAGAGACAAGACTAGACAGACAAGACTAGACAGACAAGACTAGACAGACAAGACTAGACAGACAAGACTAGACAGACAAGACTAGACAGACAAGACTAGACAGACAAGACTAGACAGACAAGACTAGACAGACTAGACAGACAAGACTAGACAAGACAAGACTAGACAGACAAGACTAGACAGACAAGACTAGACAGACAAGACTAGACAGACAAGACTAGACAGACAAGACTAGACAGACAAGACTAGACAGACAAGACTAGACAGACAAGACTAGACAGACAAGACTAGACAGACAAGACTAGACAGACAAGACTAGACAGACAAGACTAGACAGACTAGACAGACAAGACTAGACAGACAAGACTAGACAGACAAGACTAGACAGACAAGACTAGACAGACAAGACTAGACAGACAAGACTAGACAGACTAGACAGACAAGACTAGACAGACAAGACTAGACAGACAAGACTAGACAGACAAGACTAGACAGACAAGACTAGACAGACAAGACTAGACAGACAAGACTAGACAGACAAGACAAGAAATTTTGATTTTGATTTTGATTTTGATTTTGACTAGACAGACAAGACTAGACAGACAAGACTAGACAGACAAGACTAGACAGACAAGACTAGACAGACAAGACTAGACAGACAAGACTAGACAGACAAGACTAGACAGACAAGACTAGACAAACAAGACTAGACAGACTAGACAGACAAGACTAGACAAGACTAGACAGACAAGACTAGACAGACAAGACTAGACAGACAAGACTAGACAGACAAGACTAGACAGACAAGACTAGACAGACAAGACTAGACAGACAAGACTAGACAGACAAGACTAGACAGACAAGACTAGACAGACAAGACTAGACAGACAAGACTAGACAGACAAGACTAGACAGACAAGACTAGACAGACAAGACTAGACAGACAAGACTAGACAGACAAGACTAGACAGACAAGACTAGACAGACAAGACTAGACAGACAAGACTAGACAGACAAGACTAGACAGACAAGACTAGACAGACAAGACTAGACAGACAAGACTAGACAGACAAGACTAGACAGACAAGACTAGACAGACAAGACTAGACAGACAAGACTAGACAGACAAGACTAGACAGACAAGACTAGACAGACAAGACTAGACAGACAAGACTAGACAGACAAGACTAGACAGACAAGACTAGACAGACAAGACTAGACAGACAAGACTAGACAGACAAGACTAGACAGACAAGACTAGACAGACAAGACTAGACAGACAAGACTAGACAGACAAGACTAGACAGACAAGACTAGACAGACAAGACTAGACAGACAAGACTAGACAGACAAGACTAGACAGACAAGACTAGACAGACAAGACTAGACAGACAAGACTAGACAGACAAGACTAGACAGACAAGACTAGACAGACAAGACTAGACAGACAAGACTAGACAGACAAGACTAGACAGACTAGACAGACAAGACTGGACAGACTAGACAGACAAGACTAGACAGACAAGACTAGACAGACAAGACTAGACAGACAAGACTAGACAGACAAGACTAGACAGACAAGACTAGACAGACAAGACTAGACAGACAAGACTAGACAGACAAGACTAGACAGACAAGACTAGACAGACAAGACTAGACAGACAAGACTAGACAGACAAGACTAGACAGACAAGACTAGACAGACAAGACTAGACAGACAAGACTAGACAGACAAGACTAGACAGACAAGACTAGACAGACAAGACTAGACAGACAAGACTAGACAGACAAGACTAGACAGACAAGACTAGACAGACAAGACTAGACAGACAAGACTAGACAGACAAGACTAGACAGACAAGACTAGACAGACAAGACTAGACAGACAAGACTAGACAGACAAGACTAGACAGACAAGACTAGACAGACAAGACTAGACAGACAAGACTAGACAGACAAGACTAGACAGACAAGACTAGACAGACAAGACTAGACAGACAAGACTAGACAGACAAGACTAGACAGACAAGACTAGACAGACAAGACTAGACAGACAAGACTAGACAGACAAGACTAGACAGACAAGACTAGACAGACAAGACTAGACAGACAAGACTAGACAGACAAGACTAGACAGACAAGACTAGACAGACAAGACTAGACAGACAAGACTAGACAGACAAGACTAGACAGACAAGACTAGACAGACAAGACTAGACAGACAAGACTAGACAGACAAGACTAGACAGACAAGACTAGACAGACAAGACTGGACAGACAAGATTAGCTTCCAGTAAAGTTTAACAAAGACAAACCTTTTTCTTTTGTAACGCTTGGTCTGTGAACGATAAAAAACCGGAACTGTGGGGCCCTTATTATGCATTTTAGGCCCCGCCTGTGTTCAGGTAGTGCATTAATCAGACTGTGAGCCGTACCGGCCGTTCCTCATAAGCCGATGCACATTCATATTTCAATGCCGAGGTTTTGAGAAAGGCTCACGTCCAGACGTAAAGCGTTCTGAAGCC
Source organism: Phosphuga atrata (assembly GCA_944588485.1). Lineage (NCBI taxonomy): Eukaryota > Metazoa > Arthropoda > Insecta > Coleoptera > Silphidae > Phosphuga > Phosphuga atrata. Next base: position 65,852,332 of record OX155900.1, read on the forward strand.
AAGTCGCGCAGCTAGTTCAACTCCGAAAATAATACCCGCGTTTTATTTGCTTGTCTTCTCGACTAAATTTAGTCTTGTCGGAAATTGCTTCTGTTAAATCTACATTTACCATTAGATTTACAATCGAAGTCCGAAGCTACTTGGCAAAACAAGTTCGTTCTCGCAAAAAAAAAACTCTGCAGAATCTTCTGAACTGGAAATACAAGGAACCCATGCTATTTTACATCTACAATCTAGAAACATTCTCGTTTTGTTTTAACTCTAAATATAAACCTTAACGGTTCGGTAATAGTTTATTAATGAACGAGTTCAGTAAGCGCGATTTTACAGCACGCGTCAAATTTTGGAAACGACGAGCGTAGCTAGGAGATTTCTAATGGACTGAAAAACGCCTTACGAACGAGTTTTTTATATTTTTTTTTCTATTTTTCGCTCATTTATGCCTATTTCTAAATAAAAAAATCGCCAATAGATATTGAGAAAATTGTATCGCACTCGGCGAGTCATAACTGCATGCATATGCATATGAGTGCTGTTATGTGTCCATTACAGGCGCAAAATAAAAAAGTATTTAAAGTTTCCTGCCATATACGCGGCATTGGACCCAATAAGTAAAAGTGCCATGCCGCTTCTATGGCCGCATTGATTTGTTAAGGGTTCATATTGTGGCACAGGATTGTTGCAAAATGGCAAGATTTTGAAATAAAATTTTAATAAAATTTTGAATTAAAGACAAGATTTTAAAGTGAACAGTCAAGACTTTAAAGTGTACAGACAAGACTTTAAAGTGAACATGCAAGACTTTAAAGTGAACGGCCAATTTGCATGTGGGTAGCTATTGCAATATATCGAGGTGGTTCAACAAATGTCCCACCATTATAATACGCATTGCCCGTTTTAAATTGTGATCAAATTTACGCATCAAAAAGGTGGGATACTTTTAATACTACCATGCCTCAAAGAGACTGGCTAGTTTTGTTGTTTGTCTTGTATTCTTTCTCTTGTCTTGTCTGTCTATGTGTTGTCCAAACGAATGAGAATAGACTAAATTGAATAGAAAATAATATTAACTGAGCAGAATTTAAATGAATAAACTGAGCAGACAAAACTTTAAAACGAACAGACAAGACTTTAAAGTGAACGGACAAGGCTTTAAAGTGAACAGACAAGACTTTAAATCGAACAGACAAGACTTTAAAGTGAACGGACAAGACTAAAGTGAACAGACAAGACTTTAAAGTAAATAGACAAGACTTTAAATCTTACAGACTTTAAAGTGAACAGACCAAACTTTAAATTGAACAGACAAGCCTTTAAAGTAAACGGACTAGGCTTTAAAGTGAACAGACAAGACTTTAAAGTGAACGGACAAGACTAAAGTGAACAGACAAGACTTTAAAGTAAATAGACAAGACTTTAAATCTTACAGACTTTAAAGTGAACAGACCAAACTTTAAATTGAACAGACAAGCCTTTAAAGTAAACGGACTAGGCTTTAAAGTGAACAGACAAGACTTTAAAGTGAACGGACAAGACTTTAAAGTAAATAGTCAAGACTTTACATCTTACAGACAAAACTTTAAAACGAACAGACAAGACTTTAAAGTGAACGGACAAGGCTTTAAATTGAACAGACAAGACTTTAAAGTGAACATACAAGACTTTAAACGAACAGACAAGACTTTGAAGTGAACGGACAAGACTTTAAAGTGACCAGACAAGACTTTAAATCGAACAGACAAGACTTTAAAGTGAACAGACAAGACTTTGAAGTGAACGGACAATACTTTAAAGTGAACAGACAAGACTTTAAATCGAACAGACAAGATTTCAAAGTGAACGGACAAGGCTTTAAAGTGAACAGAGAAGACTTTGAAGTGAACGGACAAGACTTTAAAGTGAACAGACAAGACTTTGAAGTGAACGGACAAGACTTTAAAGTGAACAGACAAGACTATAAAGTGAATGGACAAGGCTTTAAAGTGAACAGACAAGACTTCAAAGTGAATAGACAAGACTTTAAATCGAACAGACAACATTTCAAAGTGAACGGACAAGGCTTTAAAGTGAACAGACAAGGCTTTAAAGTGAACAGACAAGACTTTGAAATGAACGGACAAGACTTTAAAGTGAACAGACAGAGACTTTAAATCGAACAGACAAGACTTTAAAGTGAACAGACAAGACTTTAAATCGAACAGACAAGATTTCAAAGTGAACGGACAAGGCTTTAAAGTGAACAGACAAGGCTTTAAAGTGAACAGACAAGACTTTGAAATGAACGGACAAGACTTTCAAGTGAACAGACAAGACTTTAAATCGAACAGACAAGGCTTTAAAGTGAACAGACAAGACTTTGAAGTGAACGGACAAGACTTTAAAGTGAACAGACAAGACTATAAAGTGAATGGACAAGGCTTTAAAGTGAACAGACAAGACTTTAAATCGAACAGACAAGGCTTTAAAGTGAACAGACAAGACTTTAAAGTGAATAGACAAGACTTTAAATCGAACAGACAAGATTTCAAAGTGAACGGACAAGGCTTTAAAGTGAACGGACAAGACTTTAAAGTGAACAGACAAGACTTTAAATCGAACAGACAAGGCTTTAAAGTGAACAGACAAGACTTTAAAGTGAATAGACAAGACTTTAAATCGAACAGACAAGATTTCAAAGTGAACGGACAAGGCTTTAAAGTGAACAGACAAGACTTTGAAGTGAACGGACAAGACTTTAAAGTGAACAGACAAGAATTTAAAGTGAACGGACAAGACTTTAAAGTGAACAGACAAGACTATAAAGTGAATGGACAAGTCTTTAAAGTGAACAGACAAGACTTTGAAGTGAACGGACAAGACTTTAAAGTGAATAGACAAGACTTTAAATCGAACAGACAAGACTTTAAAGTGAACAGACAAGACTATAAAGTGAACGGACAAGACTTTAAAGTGAACAGACAGGACTTTAAAGTGAACAAACAAGACTTTATAGTGAATAGACAAGACTTTAAAGTGTACAGACAAGACTCCAAAGTGAACAGACAAGACTTTAAAGTGAACAGACAAGACTTTATAGTGAACAGACAAGACTTTAAATTGAATAGACTAGACTTCAAAGTGAACAGACAAGACTTTAAAGTGAACGGACAAGACTTTAAAGCGTGCAGACAAGACTTTAAAGTGAACAGACAAGACTTTAAAGTGAACGGACAAGACTTTAAAGTGAACAGACAAGACTTTGAAGTGAACACACAAGACTTTAAATCTTACAGGCAAGACTTTAAAGTGAACAGACAAGACTTTAAATCGTACAGACGAGACTGCAAAGTGAACAGACAATACTTTAAATCGTACAGACAAGATTTTAAAGTGAACATACAAGACTTTCTATTAAACAGACAAGACTTTAAAGTGAATAGACAAGACTTTAAAGTGAACAGACAAGACTTTAAAGTGAACGGGCAAGACTTTAAAGTGAACGGGCAAGACTTTAAAGTGAACAGACAAGACTTTGAAGTGAACAGACAAGACTTTAAAATGAATAGACATGACTTTAAAGTGAACAGACAAGACTTTAAAGTGAACAGACAAGACTTTAAACTGAACAGACAAAACTTTAAAGTGAACAGACAAGGCTTTAAAGTGTACAGACAAGACTTTAAAGTGAACGTTCAAGACTTTAAAGTGAACACACAAGACTTTAAATCTTAGAGACAAGGCTTTAAATCGTACAGACAAGATTGCAAAGTGCACAGACAATACTTTAAATCGTGTAGACAAGACTTTAAAGTGAACATACAAGACTTTAAAGTGAACATACAAGACTTTCTATTAAACAGACAAGACTTTAAAGTGAATAGACAAGACTTTAAAGTGAACAGACAAGACTTTAAAGTGAACGGGCAAGACTTTAAAGTGAACGGGCAAGACTTTAAAGTGAACAGACAAAACTTTGAAGTGAACAGACAAGACTTTAAATCTTACAGACAAGTCTTTAAAGTGGACAGACAAGGCTTTAAAGTGAACAGACAAGACTTTAAATCGTACAGACAAGACTGCAGAGTGAACATACAAGACTTAATCGTACAGACAAGACTTTAAAGTGAACGGACAAGACTTTAAAGTGAACAGACAAGACTTTAAATCTTACAGACAAGACTTTAAATTGGACAGACAAGACTTTAAAGTGGACAGACAAGACTTGAAAGTGAACAGAGAAGACTTTAAATCGCAAAGTGAATAGACAGGACTTTAAATCGTACAGACAAGACTTAAAAGTGAACATACAAGACTTCAAAGTGAACAGACAAGACTTTAAAACTTACAGACAAGACTGCAAAGTGAATAGACAGCACTTTAAATCGTACAGACAAGACTTAAAAGTGAACAGACAAGACTTTAAAGTGAACTGTCAAGATTTTAAATCTTACAGACAAGACTTTAAAGTGGACAGACAAGACTTTGTATTAAACAGACAAGACTTAAATTGAACATACAAGACTTTAAATCATACAGACAAGACTTAAAAGTGAACAGACAAGACTTTAAATCGTACAGACAAGATTGCAAAGTGCACAGACAATACTTTAAATCGTGTAGACAAGACTTTAAAGTGAACATACAAGACTTTAAAGTGAACATACAAGACTTTCTATTAAACAGACAAGACTTTAAAGTGAATAGACAAGACTTTAAAGTGAACAGACAAGACTTTAAAGTGAACGGGCAAGACTTTAAAGTGAACGGGCAAGACTTCAAAGTGAACAGACAAGACTTTAAAACTTACAGACAAAACTGAAAGGTGAATAGACAGGTCTTTAAATCGTACAGACAAGACTTAAAAGTGAACAGACAAGACTTTAAAGTGAACTGTCAAGATTTTAAATCTTACAGACAAGACTTTAAAGTGGACAGACAGGACTTTGTATTAAACAGACAAGACTTAAATTGAACATACAAGACTTTAAATCATACAGACAAGACTTAAAAGTGAACAGACAAGACTTTAAATCGTACAGACAAGACTTAAAAGTGAACAGACAAGACTTCAAAGTGAACAGACAAGACTTTAAAACTTACAGACAAGACTGCAAAGTGAATAGACAGCACTTTAAATCGTACAGACAAGACTTAAAAGTGAACAGACAAGACTTTAAAGTGAACTGTCAAGATTTTAAATCTTACAGACAAGACTTTAAAGTGGACAGACAAGACTTTGTATTAAACAGACAAGACTTAAATTGAACATACAAGACTTTAAATCATACAGACAAGACTTAAAAGTGAACAGACAAGACTTTAAATCGTACAGACAAGACTTAAAAGTGAACAGACAAGACTTCAAAGTGAACAGACAAGACTTTAAAACTTACAGACAAGACTGCAAAGTGAATAGACAGCACTTTAAATCGTACAGATAAGACTTTAAAGTGAGCACACAAGACTTTAAAGTGAACAGACAAGATTTTAAATCTTACAGACAAGACGTTAAATCGTACAGACAAGACTCCAAAGTGAATAGACAAGACTTTAAATCGTACAGATAAGATTTAAAGTGAACATACAAGACTTTAAATCATACAGACAAGACTTTAAAGTGGACAGACAAGACATTAAAGTGAACAGACAAGACTTTAAAGTGAACAGACAAGACTTTAACGTGAACTGTCAAGATTTTGAAGTGAACAGGCAAGACTTTAAATCGAACAGACAAGACTTCAAAGTGAACAGACAAGACTTCAAAGTGAACAGACAAGACTTTAAACTGAAGATACGAGACTTTAAAGTGTGCATACAAGACTTTAAACCGAACAGACAAAATCTCAAAAGTGAACAGACAAGAAGATTTGAATAGAACAGCCAAGACTTTTAATTATCAACCGAACTAATAAAACAAGATTTGTTTGTGTAAAACCGAGATGCTTTGTGTGAAGTTGTAATCGGTTGAACCGTAAAATAGCGGCTTTTCAATACCTCGTCGCATTCGCCGATTTTGCACAGAATTCAAGCATGAAGAGCGAGAAACAAAAAAAAAAAACGCAAAATTACTTGCATAATCCACGCTGGATGAATCATCCGCAGATTTCTGCAAAACCGGATCAATGGCAGCAAACAAAAATGCAAATTGCCATTCACCGACCCGAGCCAATTATCCACCGCCGTCACAAGATAATTAGTATTTTGTAATAATTAATATTCAATCAAACTAATAATTAATCAACGTTTGAACACTAGACATTAGTATTAATTTTCAATAACCCATTTGCTTTGTGATCGACTCGTATTTGCCAATACTTTAGTATGTCAGCACTTTAATATTTGCAACTTTCTTATTACTCTTTCAATCGAAGATTGATTCACATTTGAACAACAGATATTAATAGAAAGGTCGATTCCTATATGCGCGACACTCAGCTACGCGACGTCGTGCGACATGGCCTGTCAAATAATGATTACATTGTTTTAAATGGGCACACGCGACGTGAGAAAACAATATAATCATTATTTGACAGGCAATGTCGCGTGACGTCGCCTAGCTGAGTATCGCGTATATGAGAATCAGCCTTTAAATGGGCACGTCGCGTAGTCATAGTGAGAACGTGCCCATTTAAAACAATGTAATCATTATTTGATAGGCGATGTCGCGTGACGTCGCGTAGCTGAGTGTCGCGTATATGAGAATCGGCCTTTAAATGGGCACGTCGTGTAGTCATAGTGAGAACGTGCCCATTTAAAACACTGTAATTGTTATTTGACAGGCGATGTCGCGTGACGTCGCGTAGCTGATTGTCGCGTATATGAGAATCGGCCTTTAAATGGGCACGTCGCGTAGTCATCGTGAGAACGTGCTCATTTAAAACAATGTAATCATTATTTGACAGGAGATGTCGCGTGACGTCGCGTAGCTGAGTGTCGCGTATATGAAAATCGGACTTTATATAGGCACGTCGCGTAGTCATAGTGAGAACGTGCCCATTTGAAACAATATAATAGTTATTTGATAGGCGATGTCGATTGACGTCGCGTAGCTGAGTGTCGCGTATATGAGAATCGGGCTTTAATCTCCAATAACCGATTTTCATTGTGATCGATTCACATTTGCCAATGCGGATATTTGTTCTGAGACTCAAATCTCTTAATATTCGAAATTCGATTGGGTTAATTCGCGTTGGAAATATAAGCGTGGAACTAATTTCTAGATTGGCGCCGAAGGTTGAATTGGTTTGTGCTGATGCACAACAGTTCAAACAAGTTTATCTAATGCAGGAAATTAGTAACAATTGGGACTAGGTTTTATGCTCCGGCAAGTCCGGATAGATGGACTAGTGTGATGCCTTTCCTTTACTATAGATTAGATTGGATTGTCGTGTTTAAATGGATCAATAGCTTTGATGATAACTTTTAAATCAAAAAGCTCGTGCCGTCAATTTATTTGTATTTGTGTCGTGTTATTTATGGGCAGAGGAATTGCAATTTGAAACAATTGTTGTAATGCGACGGCGTTATATCCAATTGATTATGCAATTAAACGGAATCGTTTGTTGTTACAATCGAAATTATCGGGTGCTTTCTTGCGAGATTCAGTCGATTTCTATATAAGTGCTCTGTTAGAAAAGTATCCGACCTTATTTTTTATTTTGAAAACGTGCTTTGAATCAAGCGCGCTTGCAAGAGCCGACCTTGAACCTTCGTGCGCATGCGTGAATTTTTTCCCGGCTGTAGATAGCGTCTGTTGCTGTCGGGCAGTGTTCGAGTGACGTAGTGTGTAGTGCTCTCGTCGGTTTTTCAATGCAAGTAAAACGACTAGAGCAGCGCTACTGCATTAAATTTTGCCAGAAACTGGACGACAACCAAGTGGAAACCATTCGGAAGATTCAGACGGCTTTCGGTGACACTGATTAAGGAGTGGTACAACCGGTTTAAAGACGGTCGCACATCGGTGGAAAGCGAGCCACGCTCTGGTCGGCCATCAGCATGCCGAAATGACCATGTTATTGCCAAAGTGAACGCTGTGGTGATGTGGGACCGTCGTTTGCATATCCGATAAATTGCGACTGGAGTTGTGGTCATCAGGAAATTGGCGACTCCAGCACATTCTTCGCACTTGGTTCACAATTTTTTGGCGAAAAATTGGTTCGACAGGCTCCTTACTCTCCTGATATGGCCCCTTGCGATTTCTGGCTATTTCCCAAAGTCAAGAGGCCATTGAAAGGAACGCGATTTTAGACAAGAGAGGACAGCCGAGCTAAAGTCGATTCCGAAAGAGGCCTTTTCGGAATGATTCCAACAATGGCGGCACCGCTGAGAGAAGTGTGTGGAGTCGCAAGGAGACTGCTATGAGGGTGATTAGGTTTCCAACGCTCCAGGTATGCCAGTTTTTTTTCTTACCGGCTAAAGGTCGGATACTTTTCTAACAGACCACGTAGCTTTTGGTTGCAATTCTTTTCGTTTTGAGATTTCCTTTGCGTTTTGAGGTTGCGATTATGCAGAGAGTATGGCAACGTGAACATTACCACTACTGAGTGAATTAGACTTGTACTCGAAAAGAGGTCGCGTTATTGGCTTACGTGAAGATGGATTTTCATTCAGAGAAATTGCTAATCGTCTTAACCAATCCATATACCAATAACGTAACCAATCCTCTCTGTAGTACAGTGTGACTTAGAGGTCGCTTTATTGGTTTACGTGAAGGTGGATTTTCATTCAGAGGAATTGCTAATCGTCTTAACCAATCCATATACCAATAACGTAACCAATCCTCTCTGTAGTACAGTGTTATCAAGCATGGACTACACAAGGTCAAGAACGTTGGAGAAGAGGAAGCGGGCGGCCAAGACAGACAAATGTGGACCAGGACCGCTATATCCAATCAATGGCGATAGACCGATTCTCGAGTACCAGATCAATATCCGATCAATGGTTTGGAAACGAAGGACGGTGTGTAACCCTTCGTACAGTTCACTGACGAATTAGAGCTTTTGGCTTGCAAACCACATCTTGAGCTTCCGCTCGCCATCGACACAAACGATGTACCTTTGGGGTACCTTGCGACTGGTAATCCTGGCACGATTGAGACGTGGATTGGCATAAAGTGACGATTTCCGATTCTGCTTGGTTATCGATGGTCGCATGAGAGTCAGACGTAGAAGACTTTGAGCGGTGTGTGGACCACACAGTATGGGGTGCTATTGTTTATGGAAGCAGCTCTCAGTTAGTATTCATTCGAGGCAATATGAATGCCGAGCGATATGTCGATGAAGTGGTAGAACCCCATATCCTTCCGTTTCTCCAGGAGCTGGAGGACCCGGTTTTGATAATGCTCGTCCCCACATAGCAAGGCATTCTATGGAGTGCATTAATGGCAAGAGACTGATTCTCGAGTACAAGATCAATAGCCGGTCAATGGTTTGGAAACGAAGGACGTCTTGTAACCCTTCGTACTGTTTACCGATGAATTAGAGCCTTTGGCTTGCAGACCACATCTTGTGCTTTCGCTGACGGCTCGTCATCGACAGCAACGTTTGGAGTGGTGTACCTTGCGACTGGATTGGGACATGGAATGGCATAGAGTGACGATATCCGATTCTGTTTGGGAATGCACGATGGTCGCATGAGGCGCAGACGTAGCATATGCATCACACAGTATAGGGTGCTATTGTTTATGGAAGCAGATCTCCGAGACAATATGAATGTCCACCGATATGTAGATGAAGTGGTAGAATTCTTCCATTCCTCCAGGAGCTACTCTGGTTCGAGAGGCTCCTTACTCTCCTGATATGCCCCCCTGCGACTTCTGGCTATTCCCCAAAGTCAAGAGGCCATTGAAAGGAACGCGATTTCAGACAAGAGAGGACATTATGGCTGCAACGAGAGCCGAGCTAAAGTCGATTCCGAAAGAGGCTTTTTCGGAATGCTTCCAACAATGGTGGCATTGCTGGGAGAAGTGTGTGGACTCCCAAGGAGACTACGAGTCCCAATCGAGGATCCGATTTTCCAACAGTATACCCCACCAGGTGACCCCACAGTGCAAGGCATTCTATGGAGCGCTTTGAAGAGGAGATATTGCTGTGGCCACCCAGATCTCCCAACCAACATCGAACATGTGTGGGACATGATGGGTAGAAGACTCAAGCAATTAGCCTTCATCCTCCACCGATACTAGACGCTCTCCAGGTTGAAATAGAGATTGCCGGGGATGCAATATCTCAGGGAGAAAACGACTACCTGGTGGAATCCATGCCCAGAAGGCTGCAGGAGCGTGATACTAATAGGGGTGGGGGCAACACATCATTAATACAAAATGCCTGTATCTTTTGTTTAATTTTCTTGAAATTTGTATCATTAGACCTTTTTACGGTTAGTTAAGCGCATGCGCGTCCGCCATTTTTAAAAGGCGGGAATATGAAAGTTTCGGGCACATTTTCTTATTTTCACTGGTTATACGTCAAAAAAACCGGCCAAGTGCGAGTTGTGACACGCGCACCGAGGGTTCCGTACAAACTTGTAAGTAAGGTATCTTTAGGAGGACCTAACTCTATGCAACCGTATGCTTCTGGTGCCTGACAATACCACGCAACACATTAGTGTATTTTCATAAGTTTCTAATAGTAAATTCGCATTTTTCTTGTAATTAAACTACATATTTACGGTTTTCAGATTTTTCCCTTTACATATGCTCTAAGACACCGCTCCTTGCCAAATTTCATGATTCTAGGTTAACGGGAAGTGCCCTATAGGTTTTGATTCCCTTGTGAAATCGCAAAATATGCGACATAAACGGTCATATCTTTTGATCGCGTTGACTTACAAGTTTGATTTTTTCACAGCTGAAAGAGACCGCAGAACCGAATATTTGATACAAATTTCAACCTGTTACCTCTACGCGTTCCTGAGAAAAATGGCCTTGACTGACAGACAGACGGACAGACAGACAGACAGACGGACAACAAAGTAATCCTATAGGGTTCCGTTTTCGGTACGGAACCCTAAAGTGCCCAAAAACATGGCGAAAATTGACGCATGCGCATAAAAAAAGTCTATTACTACCTTTGACTAGTAAAACATTTCTGCCAAGTTTGGTCCAAAAATTGCTACCCCTTCTTGGTTTTGCATTTTTTATATCGCAGAGTATATTTTCGCTTTCGTCCGAAATTCCCACAAACTATTAAGGCCGATTCTCATAAACGCGACACTCAGCTACGCGACGTCACGCGACATCACCTGTCAAATAATGATTACATTGTTTTAAATGGGCACGTTCTCACTATGACTACGCGACGTGCCCATTGAAAGGCCGATTCTCATAAACGCGACACTCAGCTACGCGACGTCACGCGACATCACCTGTCAAATAATGATTAGTTTGTTTTAAATGGGCACGTTCTCACTATGACTACGCGACGTGCCCATTTAAAAGCCGATTCTCATCAACGCGACACTCATGTACGCGACGTCACGCGACATCACCTGTCAAATAATGATTACATTGTTTTAAATGGGCACGTTCTCACTATGACTACGCGACGTGCCCATTTAAAGGCTCATTCTCATATACGCGACACTTAGCTACGCGACGTCACGCGACATCACTTGTCAAATAATGATTACATTGTTTTAAATGGGCACGTTCTCACTATGGCTACGCGACAGTTACGCGACGTGCCTATTTAAAACAATGTAATCATTATTTGACAGACGATGTCGCACGACGTCGAGTAGCTGACGAATTGAAAATTGACGCATGTGCATAAAAAAGTCTATTACTACCTTTGACTAGTAAAACATTTCTGCCAAGTTTGGTCCAAAAATTGCTACCCCTTCTTGGTTTTGCATTTTTTATATCGCAGAGTATATTTTCGCTTTCGTCCGAAATTCCCACAAACTATTAAGGCCGATTCTCATATACGCGGCACTCGGCTACGCGACGTCACGCGACATCACCTGTCAAATAATGATTACATTGTTTTAAATGGGCACGTTCTCACTATGACTACGCGACGTGTCCATTTAAAGGCCGATTCGCATAAACGCGACAGTCAGCTACGCGACGTCACGCGACATCACCTGTCAAATAATGATTACATTGTTTTAAATGGGCACGTTCTCACTATGACTACGCGACGTGCCCATTTAAAGGCTCATTCTCATATACGCGACACTTAGCTACGCGCCGTCACGCGACATCACCTGTCAAATAATGATTACATTGTTTTAAATGGGCACGTTCTCACTATGGCTACGCGACAGTTACGCGACGTGCCTATTTAAAACAATGTAATCATTATTTGACAGACGATGTCGCACGACGTCGAGTAGCTGACGAATTGAAAATTGACGCATGCGCATAAAAAAAGTCTATTACTACCTTTGACTAGTAAAACATTTCTGCCAAGTTTGGTCCAAAAATTGCTACCCCTTCTTGGTTTTGCATTTTTTATATCGCAGAGTATATTTTTGCTTTCGTCCGAAATTCCCACAAACTATTAAGGCCGATTCTCATATACGCGACACTCAGCTACGCGACGTCACGCGACATCACCTGTCAAATAATGATTACATTGTTTTATATGGGCACGTTCTCACTATGACTACGCGACGTGCCCATTGAAATACCGATTCTCATATACGCGACAGTCAGCTGCGCGACGTTACGCGACATCACCTGTCAAATAATGATTACATTGTTTTAAATGGGCACGTTCTCACTATGACTACGCGACATGCCCATTTAAAGGCCGATTCTCATAAACGCGACACTCAGCTACGCGACGTCACGCGACATCACCTGTCAAATAATGATTACATTGTTTTAAATGGGCACGTTTTCACTATGGCTACGCGACGTGTCCATTTAAAGGCTGATTCTCATATATGCGACACTTAGCTACGCGACGTCGCGCGACATCACTTGCCAAATAATGATTACATTGTTTTAAATGGGCACGTTCTCACTATGGCTACGCGACGTGTCCATTTAAAACTATGTTATCATTATTTGACAGGCGATGTCGCACGACGTCGCGTAGCTGAGTGTCGCGCATAGGGGACTCGACCTTTAACCGACTGGAGTTTGAATAAGTGCTAGTTATCGAGTTTGCGTTAAAAGTTGTAAATGTTTCTTTTATCTGGGAAACTTGTCTGGTTTTAGGCTTAAATTATGTATTCTTTAAACTGGGTTATCGGCCAACACGCCACGACTTTCTTCCACGAATAACTTTCCACGGAAACTTTTCATTATTTATTACCTCCGAGGTTATTATAATCACTTCCAGCGCTCGAATTACAACGTGCGAGTTACCAACTCCGTCCGTACACTCAAACATTTATTTCCAAGCAGATATAGTTATTCCATCGCATTTATTTGAGATTTAAATTTAGTTGATCAAACATTTATTTTCAAGCAGAAATACTTATTGGAAACAAAAGGCTATCGCATTTGCTTGAAATTTAAATTTAAGTTAAATTTAGTTGCAAACGGCAGCTGCTCACTAATTTTGATTGCACATTTAAATGTCCCTCAATTAAGTTCGAGGATTTTTATTAATTGCGTAATTGGATTCTGTGCCGTAATGAATTTCACCTATTTCCAGAATTAAAATAAAAAAAACTTAATTGGAAGCTTCATTCAATTCCAACCAGTTTTCAGCCGGCATTTCCAATTAAACCACATTTACGTTTTAACAAGTTCTAATGTAATTCCTCGCTTCCATCGCTGAATCTTAACCTGCTGACGACTAAATTAACACGGTGACTGCCAACGAGATAACTCGCCACGAGATAACTCGTAGTAAGGCAGTCAACGTGTTAAATCTTAAGAAATCTATTTGAACAAAGCAATAAAATGTTGTAAAACGCGTTCTTTTATGATAGAGCTCCGGAAAGGCTGAATATATTTATATACTCACGCTGTGTTCCGTTTGTTTTAAGTTTGTATGATTTTCTATAACGTAGGATGGTTTCACCAATTCTATCTTAGCGTTCTTTTATGTTTATTGCAAGACTTAGATTAGATCTAACTTTGTTTAGTCTAGAATTTAAAGTTTGCAGTGTTTTTAACAAAACGATAAATTGTAGTAAAACTAGTACTAGTTGCACTACTCCTATGTTTACTATAACATTCTTTGTGCTCGTTTTCCTTATCTTCAATTTGTTTTGCTTTAGATTAGATAAGGTTTTACTAAGCTCAGTGAAACCTGTAAATCGAGTTCGTTTAAGTTTGTATTTCTAGTTTAGGAAACATTACACGACTAGACAGATAAGGCTAGATGGTAGTGTGGGGCTGCCCAGTATGAGGCGACCCACTAAAAAAAACCCCACTATTCATGCCCCAGCCAAAAACCAGAGGAAACGTGATGGAATCCAAAGTTGGCATAACTTCATCACGTACCTCCCTTTCATTCCTAAAAACCATTTATCACCATTCACTCGTTGTGCCGGACGCCCCGTTATTCGCCGTGCCCCCCCCCCCCCCCCCCCGCACATCAAGGTTTACAATAAATTTGTGCGACCCCCTTCGCACTAAGGGGGGCCCGGCGTTGGAACGCACGGCTCGCGCGTAACAACCCTTCGACCCGCCTTACTCGCATCCCTTTCATCTTTCTCCTCATTATTAATCCCAGTCAGCACACCCCATTCATACGCAGCCCCATTCTTACTCTCATCCCTTTCAACCTATCTCCTCATTATAAATCCTATCATCCCAGTCAGCACGCCCCATTCATACGGCCCCATTCATATTCTCACTACGGAGCATAATCCTCACCAAGCTCACCTTCCTTACATCCTCTTCCACCTTGCGTTCTGCTTCGCTCCTCATGCGCACCCATCTCACACACTCACAGATCGTTTGGTCATCCTCTGGAAACCACTCTTCCATCATTCTCCCTCTTTCATCTTCTCTGGGGGTTCCCCACCAAGCAGACTTGGCATTGATACCCCCCCGGCAACAATCTCTTTGGACCAGGTTTTCATACTGGTCCTCAGCTCATCCAAAAATGCTACAAACTGCTGCAGCGTAATGTTGGGCGAGATGTAACACCCATACAGGACCAAGTTCTCCCATTCATTCCATATCAACTATATGGACTCCCCTTTCATAGTTTTCACACATTTTCGGTACACGGGACAGCCCATAGAATCTGCCCTGTGCCCGCTCACTTCACACACGTCCTCCTTGCCCTTGCACTCTTGTGCTTTGTGCCCACATTCTCCGCACCGTAGACATACCTTCTTTCTCTCCTTTTCCTTGCATACTGCCGGCAAGTGCCCAAGGCACCGGTAGCACTTGGGCGGCTTGTTGTTCTCACTCACCCGACACATAACCCATCCCACCTTAATTCTCCCTTTCTCCAGCACGGTTCGCGCCGCTCTTACTGGAAGTGCAAAGACCGCCATGCTGGCCCCTCCCCGCACTGGGAGGAGCGACTTTAACCGCGCACTCCGTGCATTCAGGGGCCTTCTGCAAGGCCTCTTTCACTTCCTCTGGGGTGCTAGCCTCGTCCATGTCCCGGACCAGGACACTTCTAAAGCCCACCTCCGTTCTGACCTCACTCACCTCTTTCACTTGGGATATTCTCTCAGCCAGTCGCTGCTTTCCCCCCTCGTCTTTCTAAGCATAAGATCCCCAGCTACGGTTTTCCTCATCCCTTTCACATCTATTTCCTCTACATCCACTTCATTCTTTATGGCATTTATAATCTGTGCATAAGAGACATCCTCTGCCCTCCTTACCAGAACGGCTTGCGTCGTTCCTCCGGCCACTTTCTCTCGTTGCGATTTACCTTCCACTTTCATCCAGTACAGGGTTATCTCAGTTCCTGTGTCGAAAAACACGCATTCAATCATCTTTCGCACATGCCACCTGTTTACGTTCCCAGCCACACCCATGCCTAAACCTCTTTCTAAACTTCTTCTCACAAAGTTCTCTTATTTTTACTGAGGTCTCGAACGCCTTCTGTTCGATATTCTCGTCCTTTGGAACATCCACACGGGCAAAGAAGTGGTATCTCGTACTCTCAGCCGAGACCTCCGCCTCGACACCGACCATGCACATCATATTCTGGCTCTTTATGTAGGCCACAGAAGATCATATGCCCTCATACACACTTTTGGCCTGGGGCAACGGATCAATCAACTGATCAAGCATCTCCCAGCCCTGCCTTTCAACCTGGTTTACCCCTTTCTCTCCTGCAATCAGAAGGAGTACATGTTAAACGAGAGCCCTCGTCCATCTTCACTGCGGTGAAGACTTCCTCAGGCCACCTCCTCGTCTTTAGTGACATGAAATCCTCTAAATCCATCTCCGGCTTCAGCGCGCGGATCATCTCGTGATCGCTCTCATACGTTTGCGTGCCAACTTCCTTGCATACTGCAATTACTTGTATGTCCACATCGTATGTGATCTTCTCGATCGGCTCATACCGGTGCTCTTCAAGCCAACGGGCTACTGAGTCGCGCCAGAAGACACTCGTTGTCTTCTTTACTCGCGCCGCCGCGTCCTTCACTTCCCTTTTTGTGATACTGTCGGCAGCAATAGCAATAGATTGAGATAGACAAGACTAGACAGAAAAGACTAGACAGACAAGTCTAGACAGACAAGACTAGACAGACGAGACTAGACAGACAAGACTAGACAGACAAGACTAGACAGACAAGACTAGACAGACAAGACTAGACAGACAAGACTAGACAGACAAGACTAGACAGACAAGACTAGACAGACAAGACTAGACAGACAAGACTAGACAGACAAGACTAGACAGACAAGACTAGACAGACAAGACTAGACAGACAAGACTAGACAGACAAGACTAGACAGACAAGACTAGACAGACAAGACTAGACAGACAAGACTAGACAGACAAGACTAGACAGACAAGACTAGACAGACAAGACTAGACAGACAAGACTAGACAGACAAGACTAGACAGACAAGACTAGACAGACAAGACTAGATAGACAAGACTAGACAGACAAGACTAGACAGACAAGACTAGACAGACAAGACTAGACAGACAAGACTAGACAGACAAGACTAGACAGACAAGACTAGACAGACAAGACTAGACAGACAAGACTAGACAAACAAGACTAGACAGACAAGACTAGACAGACAAGACAAGACAGACAAGACTAGACAGACAAGACTAGACAGACAAGACTAGACAGACAAGACTAGACAGACAAGACTAGACAGACAAGACTAGACAGACAAGACTAGACAGACAAGACTAGACAGACAAGACTAGACAGACAAGACTAGACAGACAAGACTAGACAGACAAGACTAGACAGACAAGACTAGACAGACAAGACTAGACAGACAAGACTAGACAGACAAGACTAGACAGACAAGACTAGACAGACAAGACTAGACAGACAAGACTAGACAGACAAGACTAGACAGACAAGACTAGACAGACAAGACTAGACAGACAAGACTAGACAGACAAGACTAGACAGACAAGACTAGACAGACAAGACTAGACAGACAGACTAGACAGACAAGACTAGACAGACAAGACTAGACAGACAAGACTAGACAGACAAGACTAGACAGACAAGACTAGACAGACAAGACTAGACAGACAAGACTAGACAGACAAGACTAGACAGACAAGACTAGACAGACAAGACTAGACAGACAAGACTAGACAGACAAGACTAGACAGACAAGACTAGACAGACAAGACTAGACAGACAAGACTAGACAGACAAGACTAGACAGACAAGACTAGACAGACAAGACTAGACAGACAAGACTAGACAGACAAGACTAGACAGACAAGACTAGACAGACAAGACTAGACAGACAAGACTAGACAGACAAGACTAGACAGACAAGACTAGACAGACAAGACTAGACAGACAAGACTAGACAGACAAGACTAGACAGACAAGACTAGACAGACAAGACTAGACAGACAAGACTAGACAGACAAGACTAGACAGACAAGACTAGACAGACAAGACTAGACAGACAAGACTAGACAGACAAGACTAGACAGACAAGACTAGACAGACAAGACTAGACAGACAAGACTAGACAGACAAGACTAGACAGACAAGACTAGACAGACAAGACTAGACAGACAAGACTAGACAGACAAGACTAGACAGACAAGACTAGACAGACAAGACTAGACAGACAAGACTAGACAGACAAGACTAGACAGACAAGACTAGACAGACAAGACTAGACAGACAAGACTAGACAGACAAGACTAGACAGACAAGACTAGACAGACAAGACTAGACAGACAAGACTAGACAGACAAGACTAGACAGACAAGACTAGACAGACAAGACTAGACAGACAAGACTAGACAGACAAGACTAGACAGACAAGACTAGACAGACAAGACTAGACAGACAAGACTAGACAGACAAGACTAGACAGACAAGACTAGACAGACAAGACTAGACAGACAAGACTAGACAGACAAGACTAGACAGACAAGACTAGACAGACAAGACTAGACAGACAAGACTAGACAGACAAGACTAGACAGACAAGACTAGACAGACAAGACTAGACAGACAAGACTAGACAGACAAGACTAGACAGACAAGACTAGACAGACAAGACTAGACAGACAAGACTAGACAGACAAGACTAGACAGACAAGACTAGACAGACAAGACTAGACAGACAAGACTAGACAGACAAGACTAGACAGACAAGACTAGACAGACAAGACTAGACAGACAAGACTAGACAGACAAGACTAGACAGACAAGACTAGACAGACAAGACTAGACAGACAAGACTAGACAGACAAGACTAGACAGACAAGACTAGACAGACAAGACTAGACAGACAAGACTAGACAGACAAGACTAGACAGACAAGACTAGACAGACAAGACTAGACAGACAAGACTAGACAGACAAGACTAGACAGACAAGACTAGACAGACAAGACTAGACAGACAAGACTAGACAGACAAGACTAGACAGACAAGACTAGACAGACAAGACTAGACAGACAAGACTAGACAGACAAGACTAGACAGACAAGACTAGACAGACAAGACTAGACAGACAAGACTAGACAGACAAGACTAGACAGACAAGACTAGACAGACAAGACTAGACAGACAAGACTAGACAGACAAGACTAGACAGACAAGACTAGACAGACAAGACTAGACAGACAAGACTAGACAGACAAGACTAGACAGACAAGACTAGACAGACAAGACTAGACAGACAAGACTAGACAGACAAGACTAGACAGACAAGACTAGACAGACAAGACTAGACAGACAAGACTAGACAGACAAGACTAGACAGACAAGACTAGACAGACAAGACTAGACAGACAAGACTAGACAGACAAGACTAGACAGACAAGACTAGACAGACAAGACTAGACAGACAAGACTAGACAGACAAGACTAGACAGACAAGACTAGACAGACAAGACTAGACAGACAAGACTAGACAGACAAGACTAGACAGACAAGACTAGACAGACAAGACTAGACAGACAAGACTAGACAGACAAGACTAGACAGACAAGACTAGACAGACAAGACTAGACAGACAAGACTAGACAGACAAGACTAGACAGACAAGACTAGACAGACAAGACTAGACAGACAAGACTAGACAGACAAGACTAGACAGACAAGACTAGACAGACAAGACTAGACAGACAAGACTAGACAGACAAGACTAGACAGACAAGACTAGACAGACAAGACTAGACAGACAAGACTAGACAGACAAGACTAGACAGACAAGACTAGACAGACAAGACTAGACAGACAAGACTAGACAGACAAGACTAGACAGACAAGACTAGACAGACAAGACTAGACAGACAAGACTAGACAGACAAGACTAGACAGACAAGACTAGACAGACAAGACTAGACAGACAAGACTAGACAGACAAGACTAGACAGACAAGACTAGACAGACAAGACTAGACAGACAAGACTAGACAGACAAGACTAGACAGACAAGACTAGACAGACAAGACTAGACAGACAAGACTAGACAGACAAGACTAGACAGACAAGACTAGACAGACAAGACTAGACAGACAAGACTAGACAGACAAGACTAGACAGACAAGACTAGACAGACAAGACTAGACAGACAAGACTAGACAGACAAGACTAGACAGACAAGACTAGACAGACAAGACTAGACAGACAAGACTAGACAGACAAGACTAGACAGACAAGACTAGACAGACAAGACTAGACAGACAAGACTAGACAGACAAGACTAGACAGACAAGACTAGACAGACAAGACTAGACAGACAAGACTAGACAGACAAGACTAGACAGACAAGACTAGACAGACAAGACTAGACAGACAAGACTAGACAGACAAGACTAGACAGACAAGACTAGACAGACAAGACTAGACAGACAAGACTAGACAGACAAGACTAGACAGACAAGACTAGACAGACAAGACTAGACAGACAAGACTAGACAGACAAGACTAGACAGACAAGACTAGACAGACAAGACTAGACAGACAAGACTAGACAGACAAGACTAGACAGACAAGACTAGACAGACAAGACTAGACAGACAAGACTAGACAGACAAGACTAGACAGACAAGACTAGACAGACAAGACTAGACAGACAAGACTAGACAGACAAGACTAGACAGACAAGACTAGACAGACAAGACTAGACAGACAAGACTAGACAGACAAGACTAGACAGACAAGACTAGACAGACAAGACTAGACAGACAAGACTAGACAGACAAGACTAGACAGACAAGACTAGACAGACAAGACTAGACAGACAAGACTAGACAGACAAGACTAGACAGACAAGACTAGACAGACAAGACTAGACAGACAAGACTAGACAGACAAGACTAGACAGACAAGACTAGACAGACAAGACTAGACAGACAAGACTAGACAGACAAGACTAGACAGACAAGACTAGACAGACAAGACTAGACAGACAAGACTAGACAGACAAGACTAGACAGACAAGACTAGACAGACAAGACTAGACAGACAAGACTAGACAGACAAGACTAGACAGACAAGACTAGACAGACAAGACTAGACAGACAAGACTAGACAGACAAGACTAGACAGACAAGACTAGACAGACAAGACTAGACAGACAAGACTAGACAGACAAGACTAGACAGACAAGACTAGACAGACAAGACTAGACAGACAAGACTAGACAGACAAGACTAGACAGACAAGACTAGACAGACAAGACTAGACAGACAAGACTAGACAGACAAGACTAGACAGACAAGACTAGACAGACAAGACTAGACAGACAAGACTAGACAGACAAGACTAGACAGACAAGACTAGACAGACAAGACTAGACAGACAAGACTAGACAGACAAGACTAGACAGACAAGACTAGACAGACAAGACTAGACAGACAAGACTAGACAGACAAGACTAGACAGACAAGACTAGACAGACAAGACTAGACAGACAAGACTAGACAGACAAGACTAGACAGACAAGACTAGACAGACAAGACTAGACAGACAAGACTAGACAGACAAGACTAGACAGACAAGACTAGACAGACAAGACTAGACAGACAAGACTAGACAGACAAGACTAGACAGACAAGACTAGACAGACAAGACTAGACAGACAAGACTAGACAGACAAGACTAGACAGACAAGACTAGACAGACAAGACTAGACAGACAAGACTAGACAGACAAGACTAGACAGACAAGACTAGACAGACAAGACTAGACAGACAAGACTAGACAGACAAGACTAGACAGACAAGACTAGACAGACAAGACTAGACAGACAAGACTAGACAGACAAGACTAGACAGACAAGACTAGACAGACAAGACTAGACAGACAAGACTAGACAGACAAGACTAGACAGACAAGACTAGACAGACAAGACTAGACAGACAAGACTAGACAGACAAGACTAGACAGACAAGACTAGACAGACAAGACTAGACAGACAAGACTAGACAGACAAGACTAGACAGACAAGACTAGACAGACAAGACTAGACAGACAAGACTAGACAGACAAGACTAGACAGACAAGACTAGACAGACAAGACTAGACAGACAAGACTAGACAGACAAGACTAGACAGACAAGACTAGACAGACAAGACTAGACAGACAAGACTAGACAGACAAGACTAGACAGACAAGACTAGACAGACAAGACTAGACAGACAAGACTAGACAGACAAGACTAGACAGACAAGACTAGACAGACAAGACTAGACAGACAAGACTAGACAGACAAGACTAGACAGACAAGACTAGACAGACAAGACTAGACAGACAAGACTAGACAGACAAGACTAGACAGACAAGACTAGACAGACAAGACTAGACAGACAAGACTAGACAGACAAGACTAGACAGACAAGACTAGACAGACAAGACTAGACAGACAAGACTAGACAGACAAGACTAGACAGACAAGACTAGACAGACAAGACTAGACAGACAAGACTAGACAGACAAGACTAGACAGACAAGACTAGACAGACAAGACTAGACAGACAAGACTAGACAGACAAGACTAGACAGACAAGACTAGACAGACAAGACTAGACAGACAAGACTAGACAGACAAGACTAGACAGACAAGACTAGACAGACAAGACTAGACAGACAAGACTAGACAGACAAGACTAGACAGACAAGACTAGACAGACAAGACTAGACAGACAAGACTAGACAGACAAGACTAGACAGACAAGACTAGACAGACAAGACTAGACAGACAAGACTAGACAGACAAGACTAGACAGACAAGACTAGACAGACAAGACTAGACAGACAAGACTAGACAGACAAGACTAGACAGACAAGACTAGACAGACAAGACTAGACAGACAAGACTAGACAGACAAGACTAGACAGACAAGACTAGACAGACAAGACTAGACAGACAAGACTAGACAGACAAGACTAGACAGACAAGACTAGACAGACAAGACTAGACAGACAAGACTAGACAGACAGACAAGACTAGACAGACAAGACTAGACAAGACTAGACAGACAAGACTAGACAGACAAGACTAGACAGACAAGACTAGACAGACAAGACTAGACAGACAAGACTAGACAGACAAGACTAGACAGACAAGACTAGACAGACAAGACTAGACAGACAAGACTAGACAGACAAGACTAGACAGACAAGACTAGACAGACAAGACTAGACAGACAAGACTAGACAGACAAGACTAGACAGACAAGACTAGACAGACAAGACTAGACAGACAAGACTAGACAGACAAGACTAGACAGACAAGACTAGACAGACAAGACTAGACAGACAAGACTAGACAGACAAGACTAGACAGACAAGACTAGACAGACAAGACTAGACAGACAAGACTAGACAGACAAGACTAGACAGACAAGACTAGACAGACAAGACTAGACAGACAAGACTAGACAGACAAGACTAGACAGACAAGACTAGACAGACAAGACTAGACAGACAAGACTAGACAGACAAGACTAGACAGACAAGACTAGACAGACAAGACTAGACAGACAAGACTAGACAGACAAGACTAGACAGACAAGACTAGACAGACAAGACTAGACAGACAAGACTAGACAGACAAGACTAGACAGACAAGACTAGACAGACAAGACTAGACAGACAAGACTAGACAGACAAGACTAGACAGACAAGACTAGACAGACAAGACTAGACAGACAAGACTAGACAGACAAGACTAGACAGACAAGACTAGACAGACAAGACTAGACAGACAAGACTAGACAGACAAGACTAGACAGACAAGACTAGACAGACAAGACTAGACAGACAAGACTAGACAGACAAGACTAGACAGACAAGACTAGACAGACAAGACTAGACAGACAAGACTAGACAGACAAGACTAGACAGACAAGACTAGACAGACAAGACTAGACAGACAAGACTAGACAGACAAGACTAGACAGACAAGACTAGACAGACAAGACTAGACAGACAAGACTAGACAGACAAGACTAGACAGACAAGACTAGACAGACAAGACTAGACAGACAAGACTAGACAGACAAGACTAGACAGACAAGACTAGACAGACAAGACTAGACAGACAAGACTAGACAGACAAGACTAGACAGACAAGACTAGACAGACAAGACTAGACAGACAAGACTAGACAGACAAGACTAGACAGACAAGACTAGACAGACAAGACTAGACAGACAAGACTAGACAGACAAGACTAGACAGACAAGACTAGACAGACAAGACTAGACAGACAAGACTAGACAGACAAGACTAGACAGACAAGACTAGACAGACAAGACTAGACAGACAAGACTAGACAGACAAGACTAGACAGACAAGACTAGACAGACAAGACTAGACAGACAAGACTAGACAGACAAGACTAGACAGACAAGACTAGACAGACAAGACTAGACAGACAAGACTAGACAGACAAGACTAGACAAGACTAGACAGACAAGACAGACAAGACTAGACAGACAAGACTAGACAGACAAGACTAGACAGACAAGACTAGACAGACAAGACTAGACAGACAAGACTAGACAGACAAGACTAGACAGACAAGACTAGACAGACAAGACTAGACAGACAAGACTAGACAGACAAGACTAGACAGACAAGACTAGACAGACAAGACTAGACAGACAAGACTAGACAGACAAGACTAGACAGACAAGACTAGACAGACAAGACTAGACAGACAAGACTAGACAGACAAGACTAGACAGACAAGACTAGACAGACAAGACTAGACAGACAAGACTAGACAGACAAGACTAGACAGACAAGACTAGACAGACAAGACTAGACAGACAAGACTAGACAGACTAGACAGACAAGACTAGACAGACAAGACTAGACAGACAAGACTAGACAGACAAGACTAGACAGACAAGACTAGACAGACAAGACTAGACAGACAAGACTAGACAGACAAGACTAGACAGACAAGACTAGACAGACAAGACTAGACAGACAAGACTAGACAGACAAGACTAGACAGACAAGACTAGACAGACAAGACTAGACAGACAAGACTAGACAGACAAGACTAGACAGACAAGACTAGACAGACAAGACTAGACAGACAAGACTAGACAGACAAGACTAGACAGACAAGACTAGACAGACAAGACTAGACAGACAAGACTAGACAGACAAGACTAGACAGACCAGACTAGTCAGACAAGACTAGACAGACAAGACTAGACAGACAAGACTAGACAGACAAGACTAGACAGACAAGACTAGACAGACAAAACTAGACAGACAAGACTAGACAGACAAGACTAGACAGACAAGACTAGACAGGCTAGACCGACAAGACTAGACAGACAAGACTAGACAGACAAGACTAGACAGACAAGACTTGACAGACAACTCTATTCAGTCAATCTAGTCTATTCAGTCTTGTCTGCTTCATCTTGTGTGTCTAGTCTCATCTGCCTAATACTAGGTGTCTAATCTTCTATTTAATATTGTTTGTGTAATCTCGTAATGTAAATGTAATTTATAGTAAATATAAGGTAATAGGTTGTAAGTGAGTAAATATAAAATGTATTTGCGGTTGATAAGATAATTGAATAGTTGCATCAATATTTATAGAAGAGTCGCAAGGCGAGATAAGCGCCAGCAAGGCGACAGCGAATCAGATAAACGAGATCGAAAGGTTGAGATGACACGGACAGGACAAGTAATAACTGGTCTAGCTCGTGTTAAAAGTTTGATTTTCTTCTTGTCCGTTTAGTTAAATATTAAGGATCGTCTATCGTCTAGTTAAATATCAAATATTTAATTTTGTCAGAAACTTGTCCGTATAGCTAAGTGTTTGGAAACTATACGATTTTGAAATTCTCCATTTGAAACTCTCCATTTGAAACTTATACGATTTACAAACTTAATACAGTCGGAACTCAGCCTGAATATATAAATATATTCAACCTTTCCGGAGCTCT
>OX155900.1:65878488-65925025 GCA_944588485.1 Phosphuga atrata
GAATATCGAACAGAAGGCGTTCGAGACCTCAGTAAAATAAGAGAACTTTGTGAGAAGAAGTTTAGAAAGAGGTTTAGGCATGGGTGTGGCTGGGAACTTTAACAGGTGGCATGTGCGAAAGATGATTGAATGCGTGTTTTTCGACACAGGAACTGAGATAACCCTGTACTGGATGAAAGTGGAAGGTAAATCGCATCGAGAGAAAGTGGCCGGAGGAACGACCCAAGCCGTTCTGGTAAGGAGGGCAGAGGATGTCTCTTATGCACAGATTATAAATGCCATAAAGAATGAAGTGGATGTAGAGGAAATAGATGTGAAAGGGATGAGGAAAACCGTAGCTGGGGATCTCATGCTTAGAAAGACGAGGGGGGAAAGCAGCGACTGGCTGAGAGAATAGCCCAAGTGAAAGAGGTGAGTGAGGTCAGAACGGAGGTGGGCTTTAGAAGTGTCCTGGTCCGGGACATGGACGAGGCTAGCACCCCAGAGGAAGTGAAAGAGGCCTTGCAGAAGGCCACTGAATGCACGGAGTGCGCGGTTAAAGTCGCTCCTCCCAGTGCGGGGAGGGGCCAGCATGGCGGTCTTTGCACTTCCAGTAAGACAGACAAGACTAGACAGACAAGACTAGACAGACAAGACTAGACAGACAAGACTAGACAGACAAGACTAGACAGACAAGACTAGACAGACAAGACTAGACAGACAAGACTACAGACAAGACAGACAAGACTAGACAGACAAGACTAGACAGACAAGACTAGACAGACAAGACTAGACAGACAAGACTAGACAGACAAGACTAGACAGACAAGACTAGACAGACAAGACTAGACAGACAAGACTAGACAGACAAGACTAGACAGACAAGACTAGACAGACAAGACTAGACAGACAAGACTAGACAGACAAGACTAGACAGACAAGACTAGACAGACAAGACTAGACAGACAAGACTAGACAGACAAGACTAGACAGACAAGACTAGACAGACAAGACTAGACAGACAAGACTAGACAGACAAGACTAGACAGACAAGACTAGACAGACAAGACTAGACAGACAAGACTAGACAGACAAGACTAGACAGACAAGACTAGACAGACAAGACTAGACAGACAAGACTAGACAGACAAGACTAGACAGACAAGACTAGACAGACAAGACTAGACAGACAAGACTAGACAGACAAGACTAGACAGACAAGACTAGACAGACAAGACTAGACAGACAAGACTAGACAGACAAGACTAGACAGACAAGACTAGACAGACAAGACTAGACAGACAAGACTAGACAGACAAGACTAGACAGACAAGACTAGACAGACAAGACTAGACAGACAAGACTAGACAGACAAGACTAGACAGACAAGACTAGACAGACAAGACTAGACAGACAAGACTAGACAGACAAGACTAGACAGACAAGACTAGACAGACAAGACTAGACAGACAAGACTAGACAGACAAGACTAGACAGACAAGACTAGACAGACAAGACTAGACAGACAAGACTAGACAGACAAGACTAGACAGACAAGACTAGACAGACAAGACTAGACAGACAAGACTAGACAGACAAGACTAGACAGACAAGACTAGACAGACAAGACTAGACAGACAAGACTAGACAGACAAGACTAGACAGACAAGACTAGACAGACAAGACTAGACAGACAAGACTAGACAGACAAGACTAGACAGACAAGACTAGACAGACAAGACTAGACAGACAAGACTAGACAGACAAGACTAGACAGACAAGACTAGACAGACAAGACTAGACAGACAAGACTAGACAGACAAGACTAGACAGACAAGACTAGACAGACAAGACTAGACAGACAAGACTAGACAGACAAGACTAGACAGACAAGACTAGACAGACAAGACTAGACAGACAAGACTAGACAGACAAGACTAGACAGACAAGACTAGACAGACAAGACTAGACAGACAAGACTAGACAGACAAGACTAGACAGACAAGACTAGACAGACAAGACTAGACAGACAAGACTAGACAGACAAGACTAGACAGACAAGACTAGACAGACAAGACTAGACAGACAAGACTAGACAGACAAGACTAGACAGACAAGACTAGACAGACAAGACTAGACAGACAAGACTAGACAGACAAGACTAGACAGACAAGACTAGACAGACAAGACTAGACAGACAAGACTAGACAGACAAGACTAGACAGACAAGACTAGACAGACAAGACTAGACAGACAAGACTAGACAGACAAGACTAGACAGACAAGACTAGACAAGACTAGACAGACAAGACTAGACAGACAAGACTAGACAGACAAGACTAGACAGACAAGACTAGACAGACAAGACTAGACAGACAAGACTAGACAGACAAGACTAGACAGACAGGACTAGACAGACAGGACTAGACAGAAAAGACCAGACAGACAAGACTAGACAGACAAGACTAGACAGACAAGACTAGACAGACAAGACTAGACAGACAGGACTAGACAGACAAGACTAGACAGACAAGACTAGACAGACAAGACTAGACAGACAAGACTAGACAGACAAGATTAGACAGACAAGACTAGACAGACAAGACTAGACAGACAAGACTAGACAGACAAGACTAGACAGACAAGACTAGACAGACAAGACTAGACAGACAAGACTAGACAGACAAGACTAGACAGACAAGACTAGACAGACAGGACTAGACAGACAGGACTAGACAGACAAGACTAGACAGACAAGACTAGACAGACAAGAGTAGACACACAAGACTAGACAGACAAGACTAGACAGACAAGACTAGACAGACAAGACTAGACAGACAAGACTAGACAGACAAGACTAGACAGGCAAGACTAGACAGGCAAGACTAGACAGGCAAGACTAGACAGACAAGACTAGACAGACAAGACTAGACAGACAAGGCTAGACAGACAAGGCTAGACATACAAGACTAGACAGACAAGGCTAGACATACAAGACTAGACAGACAAGACTAGACAGACAAGACTAGACAGACAAGACTAGACAGACAAGACTAGACAGACAAGACTAGACAGACAAGACTAGACAGACAAGACTAGACAGACAAGACTAGACAGACAAGACTAGACAGACAAGACTTGACAGACAAGACTAGACAGACTAGACCGACAAGACTAGACAGACAAGACTTGACAGACAAGACTTGACAGACAACTCTATTCAGTCAATCTAGTCTATTCAGTCTTGTCTGCTTCATCTTGTGTATCTAGTCTCATCTGCCTAATACTAGGTGTCTAATCTTCTATTTAATATTGTTTGTGTAATCTCGTAATGTAAATGTAATTTATAGTAAATATAAGGTAATAGGTTGTAAGTGAGTAAATATAAAATGTATTTGCGGTTGATAAGATAATTGAATAGTTGCATCAATATTTATAGAAGAGTCGCAAGGCGAGATAAGCGCCAGCAAGGCGACAGCGAATCAGATAAACGAGATCGAAAGGTTGAGATGACACGGACAGGACAAGTAATAACTGGTCTAGCTCGTGTTAAAAGTTTGATTTTCTTCTTGTCCGTTTAGTTAAATATTAAGGATCGTCTTGGCCTATTAGATACTTGTCTGTCTAGTTAAATATCAAATATTTAATTTTGTCAGAAACTTGTCCGTATAGCTAAGTGTTTGGAAACTATACGATTTTGAAATTCTCCATTTCTCCATTTGAAACTCTCCATTTGAAACTTATACGATTTACAAACTTAATACAGTCGGAACTCAGCCTGAATATATAAATATATTCAACCTTTCCGGAGCTCTATAATAATTTCCGAGTCTTTTTAGGACTACTACGGTTATTAATTCTCATTCTATAACTTGCTATAACTTCATCTTCAACTTCATCGTTCTATAACATTCTATAACTTCATTCTATAACTAAAAAAACCATAAAAATAAAATTGTTTTTAAGATCATGTCTTTCCGATAACTTAAGTGAGTAGCCATCTGCAGACGCGTTTTTAGATTTGTCTCTCATTAGTGCAGCTTTGCTTTTATTAATAGCAATTTGTAAAACACTCACCTGAAACCCACTCACCTTGTTCAAACTAATTTGTCTCGTTTCTATTTTAAACTCGGCTTACACAACTTTAACACGTAATTGAACTTCTTTCCATTTGAAACTTGTCCGACTTGTTTAAACTAGTTTTCCTCGTTTCTGTTTGAAACTTGTCTGTCGTGTCTTGCTCAACCTTAACACGTGTTTCATTGTCGCTCCATTTGAAACGTGTCCGACTTGCTCAAACTAGTTTTCCTCGTTTCTGTTTGAAACTTGTCTGTCCTGTCTTGCTCAACCTTAACACGTGTTCGATTGTCTCTAAATTTGAAACTTGTCCCACTTGTTCAATCCAATTTGTTTTGTTTCTGTCTATTTGAAACTTGTCTGTCCTGTCTTGCTCAACCATAACACGTGTTTGATTGTCTCTCCAATTGCAACTTGTCCTACTTGTTTAAACTAGTTTCCTTCGTTTCTGTTTGAAACTTGTCTGTCATGTCCTACTCCACCTTAACACGTGTTTGATTGTCTCTCCATTTGAAACTTGTCCGACTTGTTCAAACCAATTTGTCTTGTTTCTGTCTATTTGAAACTTGTCTATCCTGTCTTGCTCATCACATCAACACATTGCACATCAACCTTTACACGTGTTTCATTGTCTCTCCATTTGAAACGTGTCCGACTTGTTCAAACTAGTTTCCCTCGTTTCTGTTTGAAAGTTGTCTGTCCTGTCTTGCCCAACCTTAACACAGCTTTGATTTTCTCTCCATTTGAAACTTTTCCGACTTGTTTAAAGTAGTTTCCGTCGTTTCTGTTTGAAACTTGTTTGTCCTGTCCTACTCAACCTTAAAACGTGTTTGATTGTCTCTCCATTTGAAAGGTGTCCGACTTGTTTAAACTAGTTTCCCTCGTTTCTGTTTGAAACTTGTCTGTCCTGTCTTACTCAACCTTAACACGTGTTTGATTGTCTCTTCAATTAAAACTTGTCCGACTTGTTTGAAGTAGTTTCCTTCGTTTCTGTTTGAAACTTGTCTGTACTGTCTTGCTCAACCTTAACACACGTTTGGTTGTCTCTCCGTTTTAAACGTGTCCGACTTGTTTAAACTAGTTTCTCTTGTTTCTGTTTGAAACTTGTCTGTCCTGTCTTGCCCAACCTTAACACGTCTTTGATTGTCCCTCCATTTGAAACTAGTCCGACTTGTTCAAACTAGTTTCCTTCGTTTCTGTTTGAAACTTGTCTGTACTGTCTTGCTCAACCTTAGCACGTGTTTGATTGTCTCTCCAATTGAAACTTGTCCGACTTGTTAAACTAGTTTTCCTCGTTTCGGTTTGAAACTTGTCCTGTCCTACTCAACCTTAACACGTATTTGATTGTCTGTTCATTTTAAACGTATCCTTAACATGTGTTTGATTGTCTTTCCATTTGAAACTTGTCCGACTTGTTTAAACTAATTTCTCTCGTTTCTGTCTATTTAAATCAAAGATTTGTTTGGTTCCGTTCATTTGATACTTGTCTGTCTTGTCTAAACCAATTTATTTCATGAAAAATTCTCACAAAACTCGGAAAAAAATGTCTTTCTTCAGTCGTGCTTTTGTCATTCAACTCGCTCGTAGAAAGTTCCTTCCTGCAAATTTCTAACTGTTCCAGTTGACGAAATTACAAAACGTTTCCAAGAAACTCCACAATTAAATATTCGATTTGCAAATTGGCAAGACCCAAATGGCAGACTGTCAATGAACTAATGAGACGTCTGTTAATGAAAGCAAGATTTGCCTGCGTGTATATATTACATACAGTTCAGGTTTTCTCAAGTCAAACTGACGAGGTTTTTTTTGCCAAATCAACCTAATCACTTGGATTTTTAATTAAACGCATTTAAGTTACATTACATAACAGATTGAGCGGGAGAAAGACAAGCTTGAGCTAAGAAAAATTGCACAATTTAATCG
Organism: Phosphuga atrata; assembly: GCA_944588485.1. Classification (NCBI taxonomy): domain Eukaryota; kingdom Metazoa; phylum Arthropoda; class Insecta; order Coleoptera; family Silphidae; genus Phosphuga; species Phosphuga atrata. The sequence continues at coordinate 65,884,468 of OX155900.1, forward strand.
CTTATTTTCTAGACAAGACTAGACAGACAAGACTAGACAGAGAAGACTAGACAGACAAGACTAGACAGACAAGACTAGACAGACAAGACTAGACAGACAAGACTAGAGAGACAAGACTAGAGCGACAAGACTAGACAGACAAGACTAGACAGACAAGACTAGACAGACAAGACTAGACAGACAAGACTAGACAGACAAGACTAGACAGACAAGACTAGACAGACAAGACTAGACAGACTAGACAGACAAGACTAGACAGACAAGACTAGACAGACAAGACTAGACAGACAAGACTAGACAGACAAGACTAGACAGACAAGACTAGACAGACAAGACTAGACAGACAAGACTAGACAGACAAGACTAGACAGACAAGACTAGACAGACAAGACTAGACAGACAAGACTAGACAGACAAGACTAGACAGACAAGACTAGACAGACAAGACTAGACAGACAAGACTAGACAGACAAGACTAGACAGACAAGACTAGACAGACAAGACTAGACAGACAAGACTAGACAGACAAGACTAGACAGACAAGACTAGACAGACAAGACTAGACAGACAAGACTAGACAGACAAGACTAGACAGACAAGACTAGACAGACAAGACTAGACAGACAAGACTAGACAGACAAGACTAGACAGACAAGACTAGACAGACAAGACTAGACAGACAAGACTAGACAGACAAGACTAGACAGACAAGACTAGACAGACAAGACTAGACAGACAAGACTAGACAGACAAGACTAGACAGACAAGACTAGACAGACAAGACTAGACAGACAAGACTAGACAGACAAGACTAGACAGACAAGACTAGACAGACAAGACTAGACAGACAAGACTAGACAGACAAGACTAGACAGACAAGACTAGACAGACAAGACTAGACAGACAAGACTAGACAGACAAGACTAGACAGACAAGACTAGACAGACAAGACTAGACAGACAAGACTAGACAGACAAGACTAGACAGACAAGACTAGACAGACAAGACTAGACAGACAAGACTAGACAGACAAGACTAGACAGACAAGACTAGACAGACAAGACTAGACAGACAAGACTAGACAGACAAGACTAGACAGACAAGACTAGACAGACAAGACTAGACAGACAAGACTAGACAGACAAGACTAGACAGACAAGACTAGACAGACAAGACTAGACAGACAAGACTAGACAGACAAGACTAGGCAGACAAGACTAGACAGACAAGACTAGACAGACAAGACTAGACAGACAAGACTAGACAGACAAGACTAGACAGACAAGACTAGACAGACAAGACTAGACAAGACTAGACAGACAAGACTAGACAGACAAGACTAGACAGACAAGACTAGACAGACAAGACTAGACAGACAAGACTAGACAGACAAGACTAGACAGACAAGACTAGACAGACAAGACTAGACAGACAAGACTAGACAGACAAGACTAGACAGACAAGACTAGACAGACAAGACTAGACAGACAAGACTAGACAGACAAGACTAGACAGACAAGACTAGACAGACAAGACTAGACAGACAAGACTAGACAGACAAGACTAGACAGACAAGACTAGACAGACAAGACTAGACAGACTAGACAGACAAGACTAGACAGACAAGACTAGACAGACAAGACTAGACAGACAAGACTAGACAGACAAGACTAGACAGACAAGACTAGACAGACAAGACTAGACAGACAAGACTAGACAGACAAGACTAGACAGACAAGACTAGACAGACAAGACTAGACAGACAAGACTAGACAGACAAGACTAGACAGACAAGACTAGACAGACAAGACTAGACAGACAAGACTAGACAGACAAGACTAGACAGACAAGACTAGACAGACAAGACTAGACAGACAAGACTAGACAGACAAGACTAGACAGACAAGACTAGACAGACAAGACTAGACAGACAAGACTAGACAGACAAGACTAGACAGACAAGACTAGACAGACAAGACTAGACAGACAAGACTAGACAGACAAGACTAGACAGACAAGACTAGACAGACAAGACTAGACAGACAAGACTAGACAGACAAGACTAGACAGACAAGACTAGACAGACAAGACTAGACAGACAAGACTAGACAGACAAGACTAGACAGACAAGACTAGACAGACAAGACTAGACAGACAAGACTAGACAGACAAGACTAGACAGACAAGACTAGACAGACAAGACTAGACAGACAAGACTAGACAGACAAGACTAGACAGACAAGACTAGACAGACAAGACTAGACAGACAAGACTAGACAGACAAGACTAGACAGACAAGACTAGACAGACAAGACTAGACAGACAAGACTAGACAGACAAGACTAGACAGACAAGACTAGACAGACAAGACTAGACAGACAAGACTAGACAGACAAGACTAGACAGACAAGACTAGACAGACAAGACTAGACAGACAAGACTAGACAGACAAGACTAGACAGACAAGACTAGACAGACAAGATTAGACAGACAAGACTAGACAGACAAGACTAGACAGACAAGACTAGACGGACAAGACTAGACGGACAAGACTAGACGGACAAGACTAGACGGACAAGACTAGACGGACAAGACTAGACGGACAAGACTAGACGGACAAGACTAGACGGACAAGACTAGACGGACAAGACTAGACGGACAAGACTAGACAGACAAGACTAGACAGACAAGACTAGACAGACAAGACTAGACATACAAGACTAGACATACAAGACTAGACAGACAAGACTAGACAGACAAGACTAGACAGACAAGACTAGACAGACAAGACTAGACAGACAAAACTGGACAGACAAGACTAGACAGACAAGACTAGACAGACAAGACTAGACAGACAATACTAGGCAGACAATACTATTCAGACAAGGGTCGTCTAACAAGATTAGAAGACTAGCTAAACAAGAATAGACAAGCTGTATTAAAGTAGACAATCTTATCTTGAAATGAGTTTTTGTATTTGCAATGAGATTTGATGTGCGAGTTAGTTTTAGCGTGCATTTAGATTGTTACAATCGGCAGTGTATTTCGAGGAGCAGACGACACGTGCTTCCAGACTAATAAGACTAATAAAATGGAAACGTGCGGTTCTATTTTAAGTGAACTGTGCAAACAAATCCGCTATTATGTAAACACTAACTTGTTTAATGCAGATGCATCAACAAAACAAGAATGTATGCGATTAGATTTATCAGGCAAGACTGCGTAGATTAGATAGTCAAGATTCGACATATAGAACTAGGCAAGCAAGACTAGGCAGACAAGAGTAGTTAAACAAGACAAAGCTGACTAGACTAGATAGTCAGGGCTAGACAAATCAGACTAGATTAGATAGATAAGAATATAAATACAGGACTATATAAACAAGAGTAGACAGACAAGACTATATTGACACAACTAGACAGATGAGACTCGACAGACAGGTCAAGACAGACTAAACAAACAAGACTAGACAAAGAAGCCTAGACAGATAGGCACTAGGCACGCTAGGCAAGACAGTCTAGACAAGGCAGGCGAGACTCGACATTCAAGACTAGATGAACAAGACTAGATAGACTAGACAAAACTATACAGACAAGGCTATATAGGCAAAACTGTACAGATAAGTCTATTAAGATAAGACTGGATTAATATTTAATGTATTTCAAGTTTTAAATTATTTTCTCGAGGCAAACCAAAGCCTGCTACATTGCTTTTATCGCCCAAAATCTAAATATTTAAAAGAAAGGTCTGCATCCGCGCAGATTATTTATTTAGGATTAATATTTTGATTCATCGTTAAACAGTCTTATCTGTCCAGTCCAGGGGTCGGCAACCGGTTTTAAGAGCCATTTTAGTCTTAATCTGTTCACGTCAAGCTGATCTATAAATCTAGATTAAAGTTGGGAACAAATTCTTTTTGTTTTATTTATGTTTGGAAAGAATGCTGAGGATTGTGTAACTGTGTAACTGTAGTTGAAGAATTCGTTTCATGTTTACTTCTGGTTTTTAGTTCGCTGTGTGTTATTTCAGGTCTTGTTGATCGAAGACGGTAAATAAATACAAATTCCGTGTGTTCCCATTATCTACCGATCGAGACCTCGACTGTAATCGCCCAATCCAACTGAATCTAACAGTTCAAACTCGAGTCTCATAACATTCACAAATTGAATATGATTCTCTAATAGACTAGTCGGACAAGATAAGACAAGTTTGGATAGACAAAACCAGACCGAATAGACTAGACAGGAATAGATAGATTAAAGCTAGACGGACGAGACTAGATATATAAGAATGATAAGACTATACGAACAAGACGGATACGTTTATACAAGCTAGACTAGTCAGACTAAACTAGGCAGGAAGGCTATATTAATATAACTAGACTGATAAGACAACTTTACGTACTTAGTCTAATCTAAATGTGACTCACTAATTGATTTCTAAGTAAAACCGTATATATAATTCTTCCAAAAACCTTAGTCACCAAGATTAGTCACTCTCAACGCAATCGTATGTAAATGATTTTGAATAAACTTGTCTGTCTAGTCTTGTCTGTCTAGATCTTGTTTGTCTAGGTCTTGTTTGTATAGTCTTGTCTGTCTAGTCTTGTCTGTCTAGTCCTGTCTGTCTAGTCGTGTCTGTCTAGTCTTCCCAGTCTAGTCCAGTCTGTCTAGTCTTGTGTGTAAACACTTTAAAAATGTTATTGTTTGAACGGATGTTGGAAGGAATCGAGATTGATGAACTCAAAATTCTTGAGTTAATTGTGTTTGGACACGTCTGGGACTCCTCCAAAACGACAACAAAATATTCATTACTGAAAAATAACAACACAAAGGCTGCAATTTGCTCGCGAAATAAACTGTTCCATTTGCACAAAAATTAAATCCTTAATTAAAAAATTGGCAATTTCCTCAAAACAAAAAACACATTAGTGCATATATATATATATATATATATATATATATATATATATACATACATACATACATACATACATACATATACACATACATACATATATATATATATATATATATATATATATATATATATATATATATATATATATATATATATATATATATATATGTGTGTGTGTGTGTGTGTGTGTGTGTGTGTGTGTATGTGTGTGACTTAACTGACTGACTCATCAACGCACAATACAAAACACTTAAGCTACGAAACCTTGAAGACCGTGTCTACTCTCGGTCAGATTTAATAAGATTTTAAAATTGTTATGAGGGCCAGATGAAATCAAGTTGAGGGTCGGATCTGGCCCGCGGGCTGGAGAAAATCGAGACCAAAGTTTCGAGCCTTTTGAAAAATTGATCGAATGGTTTTATGGACAATTTGAGAGGTTTATTCTGCTTTCAACTGCAGGTATCTTACATAGTATTAATCTGCATTTAATTTAGAGAAAGATTCAGTCAATTTAGATTATTTTGGAAAAAGTTTCGGGCAAAAAACCGAAAGTGTGCTATTTTGCGCGGTCATATAATCGCGATTTCAGGTTAATGTTTCACCAGAACAAAAAAAGATTATTATTTGTTTGTTCTATACAAAATTCCGCATCTTTTGGTGTATTATATGTCAATATCGCGGACATGTCAAAATTCGCGAATTTCGCGTTTTAAAAAAATCTCGATTTACGAGACCTCTTCGATTTTTACATATTGCACATCAAAACACGCAGAATTTCACACAGATTACGCTAATATAAATCATTAAGCAATTTAGTTTACAATAAGTCAGCAAATCTTAAAAAACAAAGCGATTTTGAACCACCGAAACACACCTTGTTACATGCAGCGATACCTTGAAAAGGGATAAAAGCAGCGGAATGTGTTTTAGATTTTCTGAAAACTTAAAAATGCCTTAAAATTTTGATGTATGATTTATTAATGTTGTTGCCAACAATAAGCCTAGGCAGACTGTTCAAAAACGGTGTCGAAATTTAGAAAATTTGTCTGCAACAAGCAATAACATTGAAATGTGATTCTTAAGTAAAACTGTGCAAAGTTTGAATAAAATCCATACGAAATATTGGGGAAAATAAGTTATGCAAATTTTATTAAAACTTGATTTTACTATATTTAAACTTTTTACTTTTATAATTTGATTTTACGTTTTTTCAAATCTAACGTAAAGGCCTGTATTAATATTTGTCTTCATATTACTTACAAGATAATCAATATTTAGTAAAATATAGCTGACCTGAATTAATTTTACTTTAATTTATAAAATTCCAAGCGACCGCCAAGCCGCGGGTTATAGCTAGTTATTAATAAACTACATAAATTACACAGAAACTAAATAAATTGTTAGAGCAGACTTACGTCAATTACATACTAGATTAGACAGGTAAGACTAGCAGTGCAAGGCTTGATAGATAAGACTAAACCGAGATATCGAGACAACTTGAATAAGTGTTGTATAGTGAACATCCTAGCCTTCACAGCAGAAGCTGCTTTGGCATGTTTACTTGAGCTATTTGAATATCACACCAAATATATTTCTAGAAATTCAATTTAAGTTAAAATTAAACATTTCCGTTGAAAATACTTTAAATTTCAACAAGAGTGAAGAATTTTTTAACTACACGCTGGAAATTACCGTTCAAACTTATCTTAATTGCTAGTCTGAATGGATAAATCTTTGTACAAACGCAATGTCTAGACATTTTAAAATGATTTAAAAAAATTTGAAACTAAACAGACCAGACTGGACAGACAAGACTTTTTAAAAAGTGGTTTTGTAAGAACTTCTCACTAAACTTTGGTTTAAAAACAACTTTGGTTTTTAGTTTGCGCCACCCCGGTATCGCATTTTTTTGCATTCGTTCAGGGAAAGTCTCCCGCTTTCCAGGCGGATAGATGTAGACTACACTACCGAGGAGGACGGACAGACAATACAATACCAGGGGTCTGCAACCAGTAGCGTCGGTAAATCGGGCGAATGCCCGGGTCCCACGGACTAGAGGGCCCCCACAGTGGCTGCAGATCGATTCTGAGACGACTGACGTGTGGCGTTTCGCGAATTTCACATGGGGGACCGCACAAATCTCGGCAAATCTTGGTTATTTTAACCGCGCGTCCTCCGTCCGGCCGCGCCCCTCTGGGGATCCAAAACCCACTCTAAAATCGTGGTTTTTGCGGAAACGGCTCGACGGAAGCGGCGGCGGCGGTGCAAAACGGGAATGTACATTTTTTCTGTGTGGAACCGAGATTCCCGTCGAGCGGTGCCGTTATCGCGACTCAACTCCCCCAGGTTCGGACGCACCAGACCGAAAACCAAAATCACGATATTTTACTTTTGAGGCGCATTTATGGTCGGATCTCAATTTTTTTTAGCCGCCGCGGCGCCACGTTTTTAAAGCCCTCGCTCGCCGTCCTGCGACGTTCACTTGGTGCAAGAGCAAATACATTTTTTTTGCCGATTTTGCAATCACTTCCATGGACGCCCAGGACTTATTTGATGGGCTCCAGGTCGCCGGTTAGGTTCGTTCTCTTCAGAACACTCGCGCGCAACCATTCCGGGTTCCATTTTTAAACTGCGACGACTTTTTGCGAATCTGCGGCAGTTTGAAGAGAAAAATGAACAAAAAGTGAGAAAAACCAGAGGCGTTTTGCGGGGGTACATAGAACTTCGGAACCAATTGACGGATCGGAACCGGACCGGTGCCGTTCGATCGGACAATGAACCTTTCAGTTTGTTTGGGAGTTTAATGCCGATTGCACCCAAGATGGCGTCGCGACGCCATAAAACGACGTTTTTGGGAAAACTCCCACGGAACCGCCAACTGTGAATGTACAAACGCAATTTACTTGAACTCTGCGGGAACGGTTTCGCGCGATTCCCGCAGGGAATTGAACGTTTCATCTTTTACTGCAAGCGGCATCGCGCTGCGTCGTTTTCAATCGTCGCGACGTCCGCCCAAACTCGTCGTATTTTATTTACTGGGGGCCCCAACTCAATGTTTATGTCCGGGGCCGCCACATCCAAACGACGGCGCTGTCTGCAACCCGCGACTCTTCAATCGTGTGGCTCTTCAACTCGTCCATAACTTATATATTAGTTTAAGTTTACTGGAAGAAATCAAACTTTCATTTAATAAAATTGAGATTAAAAAAATAAATATATTACATTTAAATTACATTTTCACTGCTTTTCATTGCTGTACGCGCAACCTTTCCTGTCATGATTAAAATAGTATATTACGTAACTAGAGTTGTAAGAAGCAAATTATGTACGAGCGGAACAGTTACGTAATTCCGCGAGTACGTAATTGCCTTACAACTCGAGTTATGTACTATACTTTATCTACGGCCACACTGATTTGTTTCTGTTTATTAAGAAAAATATGCTTGATGACAAAAATACAAATTTATTTCTTGTTAGGTTATGTTTATTTAATTATCATTATTTAACATTATAATAAACAAACAGTTGTATTTTCATATATAACTGTTACTCGACATTATTTAACTTGAAAGAAATGAAAAGAAATACATTCTTAATGGTTACATTTAGTACTTATTTGGATTAAACTGGAATAAGAATGCTCATAGATATAGGCAACCCGATGTACGCAATATCAATTTCCCTTAATTGGAATTGTGGCACGGGGGGCGCTGAACGTATGAGCACGTAATAGCAGCTCCCAACCAATCAACGAATCGTAAATCAAACGCACGTGTGTGTTATCAATCATAACTTATCATTAATCGCGGACTGTTACATACGTGTGTGTTACGATGTATTTACATAGTCCACGAACTGTACAATAATGGGCATTTACAATAGTGGTCGTAGATAAAAATAATAATGGACTTAAAATAGTCAATCAAATCGTTGCAAAAGCAATAAATCTTTGCGAAAATGTTCTTCAATATTTCAGGCAACGTATCGAACATATTGGACACATTTTCGAATACTTGGTGTTATGCTGCGTCCACATGCTTGGCAAACTCACAAATCAAAACGTTTGGTAAACATTTGCAAGCTCTTGCGTCCAATTCGATCGAGTGTTGTTTGATCGAGGCGTTTTTTGCCTTATCCACACGCTTGTGTTTATTCAAAAAATGTTTGGCAAACGTGTGGAGGCACCATTAAACCATCGTTTAATTCAGAGTATTTTGGCGAAATCGCGACTGGTTACAAAAATTCTATTTTGCTACTTAAATCAGACAGAGCTTCTTAACAATCTCAATAAGAAGTTGCGAGAAGGACGAGGCAATACTATAAGAAATTATCCTTTTTAGGGTTCCGTACCGAAAACGGAACCCTTATAGGATCACTTTGTTGTCCGTCTGTCTGTCTGTCTGTCGGTCCGTCTGTCGGTCCGTCTGTCGGTCCGTCTGTCGGTCCGTCTGTCGGTCCGTCTGTCGGTCCGTCCGTCTGTCGGTCCGTCCGTCCGCCCGTCCGTCCGTCCGTCCGTCCGTCTGTCCGCCTGTATGTCTGTCTGTTCGTCTGTCTGTCTGTCAAGATCATTTTTCTCAGGAACGCGTAGAGGTAACAAGAGGCACCAATTTGTATCAAATACTCAGGTCTGCGGTCTCTTTCAGCTGTAAAAAAATCAGACTTGTAAGTCAACGCGATCAAAAGATATGACCGTGTATGTCGCATATTTTGCGATTTCACAAGGGATTCAAAACCTATAGTTTTCTTAATAAGAATTTAGTTTATAAATTTTCTTTATAATCTACATAATATGTTGATAATCTACATAATAATACTATACTATAATCTACATAATATGTTGTAGATAATATGATTTAAGTATATTATATTTAAATCACGTACGCCCTATATTTTTTGGTAGTCAATTGCCCAAAAGCAGTCAATTCAAAAACTGAATGTTATACTCTTAACATTCAGTTTAGAAATAGATCTAGAAATAGTTAATATATTAGATCTAGAAATAGTTAGATCTTAATATAAGTTAGTGAATTAGTGTAATACTAAAATAAAGTTTTCTTTTTATAAGTTTAAAAATATTCGCGTTATTTAAAAAAAAATACCCTGTATACCTTTATACAGGGTATATAGGTATAAGGCAAAATTGAGCAGTAAAAACAAATAGTGAAGTTCCAGAACCCCTAAACACTCATACTGAAAGGGGGATGTATGGTATTAAAATATAGGGTAGAATTCCATCGTACGACAGCGACATCTTGAGGTTATGCTTGCAGCGGTACTAAGATGGTCGTGATTTCAGGAGGGCCACTTGGCAAGTTAACTGAATGTGCTTGCTACGTCCTCCACAAAAAAAAGATACCTTACTTACAAGTTTGTACGGAACCCTCAGTGCGCGAGTCACAACTCGCACTTGGCCGTATTTTTTTTCAAAGATGAAATTATATTTTAACAGTTTGACAGTTACAGTTAGTGCCGGTGACATTTAAAATCTTATCAATTTCCGGGTCCATATATTATTGTAAGCAGATTTTTAACAAAGTGAAGATCCTCAATATAAAATGGGGCCCAGAAGCTCAACCACATTAGCCTTTATTATTATTACACACGTTACAGGCCTTTTATCAGACCACGCGAAACATTCAAGACTACTTCCTGTTGTTCCAGTACTCCTTCATTCATTCACCAAAGGCTCTCTTCCTTTCTTCAGTTAACTGTGACCTTTGGGCTTTAGGTGCTGTTTTCTCTGACATCACTTGTATACCTTGTACCCAAATACCATGTGCTCTTTCTAGATCAATTTTGACTTGATACCTTGGTCTAGATGCCCTGGATGTACCTGAGGATTCTGTTGGTGAGTCTGGTCTGTGGAAGTCTGCTGATGTCTTTAAAATTTTAGTCGCCTCTTTCTAATGTCCGCTGCGATGTTGGAGAATTTCTCTGTGGTACTCATGGAGTGAAGCCTATAGCCTTCGCCTGTGAGGTTTAGTTCAATAATTCAATTTTCCTAATGATTTTTCTTACCTGTGTGAGGGTGTTTGTTTTCTCTAGGTCGGTCTTTGTGTGTAACATCAGTGTTTCACTGGCGTATAGCACCTCAGGTTTGATTACTGTGTTGTAGTGACGAATTTTGGTGAAGGTGGACAGACATTTCTTGTTGTAGATACCCTGTGTTTTGTATAAGGCTCTCTTCATTTTCAATAACCCAGTTTTCTGCGCGATTTTCTCTTTTCCTGTTGGATCACTTCACCTAGGTACTTAAAATGTGTGACCTTGATCTTGCCATATTTTGTGTTCAAATTTAGTATGATTACTTTCGTGCAGAAGAACTCAGCTTTTAGAGAGGAGGTCTGTACTCCCTACTTTTTTTGCGCACTCTTTGAGTTCTTCTATCTGTCTGATTGTGATTGGTTTCCTTGTCTGTGCGTAGTACCAGATCGCCCGCAAAGGCTAGACAGCCGACCTCTAGCTTGTCCTTGGGTCGTTCAAGTCGCAAAGGCTACGCAGTGATCTTGTATTTTCAGCTCCTTCTCCCATTCCTTGATGACCTTACCAAGCACCAGTTCGAAGATCAGAGGTGAGAGTGCATCATCTTGGCGGGCGCCTCTCTTGATCTCAAAAGTTTCGGAGATTTCGTCGAAGCGAAGCTTTAAGGAAGTTGTGTCTTTTTGTTTTTTCGTCGATATCTAGATTGATAAGAGAGATACAGCGTCCAAATTTGATCTAGGTGTAGATAAATAGATCCTTTTTAAGAAACGGAAAACAATCTTGTCCAGATAGATTAGTTTGGGAGTTATAGTTTGTTTAGTTTGTGAAGCTTTACGGAAGTTGTGTCTTTTTGATTTTTCGTCAATATCTAGATTAATAAGACAGATACAGCGTCAAAATTTAATCTAGCCATGTCTGTGTAGTCTTTTCTGTGTAGTTTTCTACAAAAATCTTCTTTCGCTGTTGCAATCCAGGCTTACTTGTGGCACATTCACTTGAGAACTGGAATAAAGTCTGAACTCATTAGCAAAATTAACCTTTTAACATTTTAACGGTTTATTTGGAATATCGCTCGGCCAAGGCGCACATAATGCAGTAAACTGTCTGTCGGACGTTATAAATAAACTCGTATTTGTGCTCGAAATAAACACGATTACAAATAAATCCAATAAATAAATTTCGATTCAAAATTTAATGAAACTTTGGTACAAAACTGAACAGATCAGAATAGACCGACAAGATTAGTAAATAGATCTGTAACATTTCGGTTTCGATTTATTGGCTTGGCCGGTGAGAGAAACGATAGGAAACATGGAAAGAGATTACTGACCAATGAATAAATCAAAAATTCAATAAATCTGGATCCGATTTATTGAATTTTTGATTGAATCTTGACGTGAGGCAGTCGAGAAAATCCTATTTCCGCAACGTTTATTGTTGTTATTTTTTTGTGTGTGCGAATTGCAAAAAGCAATTTCCCTTTTCGCGACGTTTAACTCGCGAAACTGCCGGATAAAAACGTCACTCGCGCCCAAACATCGCACAACGAAAACGGATTACAGGTGAATGACAGCCTGACGGAAACTCAACATTAAATTCACTCACAACACATTTCACGTGCAACACACTTTTAATTATCTTGCAATATTTAACATGCAGATTCACATTCAATCACAAAGTCTTGTCTAAATTGTTTTATCTACGACCGCTATTGTAAATGCCTATTATTGTATAGTTTGTGGATTATGTAAATACATCATAACACACACGTATGTAACAGCCCGCGTTTAATGATAAGTTATGATTGATAACACACACGTGCGTTTGGTTTACGATTCGTTGATTGGTTGAGAGCTGCTACTACGTGCTCATACTTTCAGCGCCCCCGTGTTACAATTCAAACTAACGGAAATTTACATTGCGTATATTGGGTTGCCTATATCTATGACCACTCCTATTTCAGTTTAACCCAAATAAGTGCTAAATGCAACCATTAAGAATGTATTTCTTTTCATTTCTTTCAAGTTAAATAATGTCGTATAACATTTATATATGAAAATACAACTGTTTGTTTATTATAATGTTAAATAATGGCAATAAGAAATATATTTGTTACATGACAATATATTTGTTACATGACAGTGTGGTCGTTGATAAAGTATAGTACATAACTCGAGTTATAAGGCAATTACGTAATCGCGGAATTACGCCCTCCCCGCTACGTGGGTCGTGCGTAACTGTTCTGTTCGTACGTAATATGCTTCTTACAACTCTCGTTACTTAATATACTATTGTATGTCTAGTCTTGTCGACTAGTCTAGTCTTAACAGTCCAGCATTGTCTGTTTAATCTTGTCTCGTCGGGTAGTTTCTCTTAAAATTTGAACGAATTTTTGAATATATGTTATGGGGTGCCAGGTGCAAACCCTTGAAGCATAATTTATATTATCTGAAGAGTTTTTTTTTGCTGCTTTTGGGTCGTGACAGAGCACCTGCTCGGGGGCTGCAACATCTGCAAGAGCCAGTAATAAAACCCTCAACAAACCCACCAAAGGAACAGATTCTTAATGGACAACGTTTTGGGATTGCTACCTAACATATCTCTCTACATTAAGTTTCTGATTATTTTCAAATCAAATATTTCAAACATCCGATACTTGAGATGACTTTGTGTAGTCTTGTCTGTCTAGTCTTGTCTGTCTAGTCTTGTCTGTCTAGTCTTGTCTGTCTAGTCTTGTCTGTCTAGTCTTGTCTGTCTAGTCTTGTCTGTCTAGTCTTGTCTGTCTAGTCTTGTCTGTCTAGTCTTGTCTGTCTAGTCTTGTCTGTCTAGTCTTGTCTGTCTAGTCTTGTCTGTCTAGTCTTGTCTGTCTAGTCTTGTCTGTCTAGTCTTGTCTGTCTAGTCTTGTCTGTCTAGTCTTGTCTGTCTAGTCTTGTCTGTCTAGTCTTGTCTGTCTAGTCTTGTCTGTCTAGTCTTGTCTGTCTAGTCTTGTCTGTCTAGTCTTGTCTGTCTAATCCTGGTCGGGGAGGCGACAACTAGGGCGGTTTTCATTAACCGTCCGGGCTGCCCACCCTGAATGAATGCAATATATGCGATACCGGGGTGGCGCATACTAAAAGCCAAGGTGGAATAGGGGATTTGGTGAGAGCTTACCCTGAACCACTTTAACAATAAGTCTTGTCTGTCTAGTCTTGTCTGTCTAGTCTTGTCTATCTAGTCTTGTCTGTCTAGTCGTCTTGTCTGTCTAGTCTTGTCTGTCTAGTCTTGTCTGTCTAGTCTTGTCTGTCTAGTCTTGTCTGTCTAGTCTTGTCTGTCGTCTTGTCTGTCTAGTCTTGCCTGTCTAGTCTTGTCTGTCTAGTCTTGTCTGTCTAGTCTTGTCTGTCTAGTCTTGTCTGTCTAGTCTTGTCTGTCTAGTCTTGTCTGTCTAGTCTTGTCTGTCTAGTCTTGTCTGTCTAGTCTTGTCTGTCTAGTCTTGTCTGTCTAGTCTTGTCTGTCTAGTCTTGTCTGTCTAGTCTTGTCTGTCTAGTCTTGTCTGTCTAGTGTTGTCTGTCTAGTCTGTCTAGTCTTGTCTGTCTAGTCTTGTCTGTCTAGTCTTGTCTGTCTAGTCTTGTCTGTCTAGTCTTGTCTGTCTAGTCTTGTCTGTCTAGTCTTGTCTGTCTAGTCTTGTCTGTCTAGTCTTGTCTGTCTAGTCTTGTCTGTCTAGTCTTGTCTGTCTAGTCTTGTCTGTCTAGTCTTGTCTGGCTAGTCTTGTCTGTCTAGTCTTGTCTGTCTAGTCTTGTCTGTCTAGTCTTGTCTGTCTAGTCTTGTCTGTCTAGTCTTGTCTGTCTAGTCTTGTCTGCCTAGTCTTGTCTGTCTAGTCTTGTCTGTCTAGTCTTGTCTGTCTAGTCTTGTCTGTCTAGTCTTGTCTGTCTAGTCTTGTCTGTCTAGTCTTGTCTGTCTAGTCTTGTCTGTCTAGTCTTGTCTGTCTAGTCTTGTCTGTCTAGTCTTGTCTGTCTAGTCTTGTCTGTCTAGTCTTGTCTGTCTAGTCTTGTCTGTCTAGTCTTGTCTGTCTAGTCTTGTCTGTCTAGTCTTGTCTGTCTAGTCTTGTCTGTCTAGTCTTGTCTGTCTAGTCTTGTCTGTCTAGGCTTGTCTGTCTAGTCTTGTCTGTCTAGTCTTGTCTGTCTAGTCTTGTCTGTCTAGTCTTGTCTGTCTAGTCTTGTCTGTCTAGTCTTGTCTGTCTAGTCTTGTCTGTCTAGTCTTGTCTGTCTAGTCTTGTCTGTCTAGTCTTGTCTGTCTAGTCTTGTCTGTCTAGTCTTGTCTGTCTAGTCTTGTCTGTCTAGTCTTGTCTGTCTAGTCTTGTCTGTCTAGTCTTGTCTGTCTAGTCTTGTCTGTCTAGTCTTGTCTGTCTAGTCTTGTCTGTCTAGTCTTGTCTGTCTAGTCTTGTCTGTCTAGTCTTGTCTGTCTAGTCTTGTCTGTCTAGTCTTGTCTGTCTAGTCTTGTCTGTCTAGTCTTGTCTGTCTAGTCTTGTCTGTCTAGTCTTGTCTGTCTAGTCTTGTCTGTCTAGTCTTGTCTGTCTAGTCTTGTCTGTCTAGTCTTGTCTGTCTAGTCTTGTCTGTCTAGTCTTATCTGTCTAGACTTGTCTGTCTAGTCTTGTCTGTCTAGTCTTGTCTGTTTAGTCTTGTCAGGACTATAGCACGACAGGAAGAAGTTACCCAACTAGCCTAACTCAGTTAACGGAGTGAGAGTAGCTATTTAGACTTTAACCCGCAGGTCATCACAGTTTTGACCCCGCCTCGATGACAGATGTTTGAGTCACTTGCTCTGTAGTCCACATAAACCAAAAATAATTATGAAACAACCTTACGTGATTGAAGAATAAAGTTAATAATTTATCGAGACTCATTGCTGACAATATCAATAAATCAACGCTATGTTGTCAATCCAATGTAAGTTTGGATAACCACGTAGTAATGCTCGCAATCAACCTATTCTTCATCGAATCCAGTTTCGAATATAATAATAATCATAACGAGGATGAAGATCAATAAACCTTTTCATAGTTGAAGTGTTTTTGTGCGCATGTGTCAATTTCCGCCATGTTATACGTCAAAAAGTGCCCGAACTTTTTGACGTATAACTAAGTATGTGCCCGAAACTTTCATATTCCCACATTTCAAACTTCCCAGATGCGCATGCGCCTAACAAACCGTAAAAAGTATGTTCAATAGAGTCACAATCCTAACACACGAAACACGTATCTGTTTAACAACATCTTCAGAAGTTCTCGGTGTACCTGGCGATTTCCCTTTTAAAACACTACCGGTTTCTTTGAAAGAATGTAGCCAACGACGCATAGTTTTTGCTGAAGTAGTTTCAACACCATACTGCCGTCCAAAATTACTTTGCACTGTTATAACAGATTCAGTTTGCACAAGCCAAATAACACACTTGCGGAGTAGCCATTGGACAGCACTGAACTGAATTAAGCGAACTGAGCCTTGGGGAAACTTGGACAGTTGATGAATCGAATACCACAAACTAGAAGTGTGTGTATCACTTTGAACAGTTTGTATGGCACAATAAAACTAGGGAGTTCTTTTCCAAATGCACTGTACATCAATTATTTATAAAATAGATGAGAAAATGTTTCAAACAAATTGTATGATTAAACTAGACGTGGAGAAGATTTCGAAATGCACATTAAATAATTGCCTGCTAATCGAAAACGCGCATCTTCTTGTGATGAATTGGTTCAAAATCGCGTTCATCGCTTGAAAATACGGATTAAATTGATTTATTTTGAGGAGTAATAACAATTGAAAAACGTAGTAAAGTAGTTAAAAGTAAACGTAGATGATTGAGGCGAGTCTAGGATATGTTAAACAGTAACACCATGTAATATACAGGGTGTTTCATAAATGTCCGCCAGAAATTTTAGAGCCCAAAACAAGAAAGTTCCTTCGAGACCTCTTGTTGTCCAGTGTTCGAAAACGCTTCTTACACCGCAAAAAGTACATTTTAAAAACTACAGTTCAAGTAGTAGCAGCGTCTTACGAATACAAATTTGTAAAGATTGCAGTCGCACACTGTAATTTTTAAAACTTATTTACTAATAATATCGGAAACTGTAATTTTAACAAAAGGTAATTTGTAGTTTTTACAGTTTCAAATTCGTAAGACCGCTGCTACTATTTGAAACTGTAATTTTTAAAGTGTACTTTTTCCCGTGTAAATACAAAGGTCGTTCCTTGTATGTACCGCCACTGGTTGGCTATCAAGACGAAAACAAGCACAAACGTAGTCCGGCACCACTAACGAGTAGCCACAAAATTTGAATCAATTATCATTAGTAGCGTCTGAGATATTAGCAAATATGTTGTGTAAGGCCACCCCATTTTAAGAGCTGTACCTTAATTAGGGAGCGTTTTCGGACATTTTTTCATATTTTTGACCGGACATTTATGGAACACTATGTATAAACAACTAGTTAGTATGGCCTTGACTATTGTATCTACGTAGACTAGCCTTGATTGCTTTGGTCTAGTTCAGGAGTGGCTGGACAAAACCTTTTTCCGGCCGCGTGCCAAATTTTTTAAATTTTCACATTTTGAAATGCTGACGTGCCAGGTCTACTTTTACAATGTGATAGTGAAAATCAGTTACCGTATTAGCCTGAATATTTGACGTGTTATGTACGCCTTTTGAAATTACGGGTAAACCAATCGACGGATTTTGATAAAACGTTGTATGATTTGAAATTGCTACGAGATCTCACAAATTCCCAAATTTCAAAATTGTAGCTTTGTAAATAAGGCTTTGTGAATTTTGTAAATTTTTATGCGCTTTTTGCAATTACGGACAAACCAATGGACGGATTTTGATGAAACTTGGTATGATTAGATATTCTTGCGAAATCTCACAAATTGCCAAATTTCAAAATTGTAGCTTTGTAAATACGGCTTTGTGAATTTTGTAAATTTTTATGTGCCTTTTGCAATTACGCAAAAACCAATCGACGGATTTTGATGAAACTTGGTATGATTTGATATTCTTGTAAAATCTCACAAATTGCGAAATTTCAAAATTGTAGCTTTGTAAATACGGCTTTTGTAAATTTTTGAAGTTTGTAAATTTTTGTGCGCTTTTTGCAATTACGGACAAACCTATTGACCGATGTTGATGAAACTTGGTATGATTTGATGCTCTTGCGAAATCTCACAAATTGCCAAATTTCAAAATTGTAGCTTTGTAAATACGGCTTTTGTGATTTTTGTAAATTTTTATACGCCTTTTGCAATTACGGACAAACATATCGACCGATGTTGATGAAACTTGGTATGGTATGATATTCTTGCGAAATCTTACAAACTGAAAATTTCAAAATTGTAGCTTTGTAAATATGGCTTTTGTGAATTTTTGAAGTTTGTAATTTTTTTGTGCTCCTTTTGCAATTACGGACAAAGCAATCGACGGATTATAATGAAACTTGGTATGACTTGATATTTTTGCGAAATCTCACAAATTTCAAAATTGTAGCTTTGTAAATACGGCTTTTGTGAATTTTTGAAGTTTGTAAATTTTTGTGCGCCTTTTGCAATTATGGACATACCAAACGACGGATTTTGATGAAACTTGGTATGATTCGACATTCTTGCAAAATCTCACAAATTGCCAAATTTTAAAATTGTAGCTTGGTAAATGCGGCTTTTGTGAATTTTTGAAGTTTGTAAATTTTCGTGCGCCTTTTGCAATTACGGACACACCAATCGACGGATTTTGATGAAACTTGGTATGATTTGATATTTTTGCGAAATCTCACAATTTGCCAAATTTCAAAATTTCAGCTTTATAAATACGGCTTTCGTGAATTTTGTAAATTTTTGTGCGCCTTTTGCAATTACGGGAAAACCAATCGACGGATTTTGATTTACACCATTGATTTTGCACAAAAGTAGATTGGGAAACTTATTTTAGAAAAGATAGTTTAACAAGTTTCGAGGGCATGCGTGAGAAGTCGTTCGCGTGCCAATAAAATTTTCCTACGTGTCAGCTGTGACACGCGTGCCATAGGTTCGCCACCACTGGTCTAGTCTAATTGTAAGTAAGATCTTGTATTTGAGTACGGTTGACTAAATTTGAGCACTCAATATTACGTTCGTTCTGCGAATTATTGCTGGAATTATTACTTGCGGTTTCCAACTAGATACTAATACTCGTTTGTGCCACATCCGGCTGAAATTTAGAAACTCTGTAATTTATGGAAAACACAAACTACATATCGTGACTAAACAAATTACACCAAAAACTAGCTAGACAGGTTTAGACAATCAAGAATTGACAGACACAATTAAATAAGGCTAGAGACACGATTTAGTCTTGTCAATCAAATTCTTTTCTTTTTTAGTAAATAAAATAATTTCATTCGTCAAACGTCAATGTGATAGTGTGGATCTTTTCCATCAATGCACAGTGGTTCGCATAGCACATTTGTATTGCCATACCCTGGTTTTGGCTTATCTACAATTAGACCCATTTCGGCTTTAACCCTCTGGGTACGGATTTATTTAGAGAATGCAAGACAAGTGAAACATGCATGACGAGCCTCAGCCGTCAAATGTACCCAGAGGGTTAAAACGGATTTTTATTTCGTCAGAACGTTGCTTCAGACTGACTTTTTCAAATTACGATCTAATTTGTTAAACAAAACACCTAATGCAGCCATGCAATGTAGATAAACCAAAACCAAGACTGTCTTTGTTGACTACAAACTCCCTCGATTCGTCATTGATCATGGGGGTTGCCTCACATATGAAACACTTTTCTTATGAGGAAGTTTCGGTCAGCGTCAACGCATTACATGCTTTCCCATCAATCGTGGTCAGAAGCATTTCATGCATGACACAAACCTCACCTTTTTTTACTTTGCACATTGTCGGCAATAAATTATGTACCTCTTCCAAAACATTGCTACTTTCTTCCACAGTAAAGGCTTTAGTTTCTTTGGAAAAGATAAACTTTATTGGACGACAATGCATTGTAGAAGATGGTCGAAGATTCTGCCACTTTCATCCTTTGATTGAAGGGGAACGAATGAAAAAATAAACAAAAATTCATCAGTGTCCTCACTGTTCGTAAATTTTTGTTTGTGTGTACTGTGACCGGAACTTCCATCACACTCCCACTTACTTATCATAGTAAATGACGAGCAAGGAGGCAGACCATTGCTGTGCCAATAACAAACGTTCTGCAGTTTTATCTAAAACTGCTTGAACTTTGATATCGGCTCGCGTTTCAGTCACAACAATCTGTTCCTCTCGAGGATAACAAGCTAAATTACCTTTCCGAAGACTATGCAGTGACGGAAATACCTTATGCCCAAGTTTAATGCTCCACTTCCGAGTCTGCTTGTAGGCATTACTTGTTGATTTACTTTCAACATAGTACGCTAAAGCTTCGTTACTGACCATAACTCTTGTGTCATTTGATGCACAACTGTTTTTAAGTTCCTTACTCTGCATAGGATTGTTCGACACAATTTTTGATCATACCAGATATCACCACATGGGTCAACAGGAAGCATGTCGGGACGAACTTTTACATGACTCAGTTCCTCACAGGGCATCGGTGCTTCCGCGACTACTTGAAACAAATACGCGCCGCCGCAGATGACTTGTGTGAATACTGTGGTGACGTGGACTCGGTAAGACACACAATATTTGACTGCTGGAGATAGGAAGCAGAAAGGGACGAACTAACAGCCAACATGAAGATACCGTTTAACGCAAGAACGGTAATGGGTTACATGCTACAAGATATAGAAAACTGGGATAAAATGGCCAAATTCGTTAAATTTGTTATTTCCTCTAAGGAAAAAGACGAAAAACTGAGACGTAATAGAATGATCCCCCAGTAGGCCCAAATAAGATGCATCAACAACTATCCTAACTAGAAGATCATAATAAAAGCAAAAACAGAAAAACTAGGGCGGTAAAGAAAAAACCGTCCGGGCTGCCTACCCTGAAGGAATGCGCAAGCGATACCGGGGTGGCGTACTTTTAAGCCAAGTGGAAGAAGGGGTTTAGTGAGTGAGAGCCTCACACACAGGCTGATAGAGCTTCCCCCAAACCACATATAAAAAAAAGTACTTCTGGTCCGCATAAAATCATCAACCCGTCTTTTCTTCTTCTTTTCCTCCACTTTTCGTTTTGTTTTAAGGATTGATTCCGAGATCGCTTTCATAGGCCCCCCAGGGCCTGGTAAGCGTTCTTCAGAAGTTGTTGGCAACACTTTAGCAATAGACATTTCAAAAGACATATTTGAACCTATTAGCCACTCCCAATGCTTTTGTAGAAACCGCTCTCTGTTCCTTGCACAGCTCCTCCACTTTTCAAGAATTTTGGAAGAAAAGCGTGAAATGATGGCCTTCATATTCTTTAAAGATTGTTTATTTGCATCCCTAATATCCTGTCTTGTACTGATAAATCGAAACAAACCTTCATTTCTTGTTTCCTTTCCATGTTTCAGCCATTCTTCAAATAAATCAATTTTCGGTATGGCGACTACATCTGGGAAAAAATTAAAAATAATTTATTTCGCAAATCGTCGCAGACCAGTTTTATATCATTATAAAGTGGATGAATGCAACTATATTATACATTAATTCTTGAGGGGGACACGAGGGGGTATGTGACTTTTTTTCTGGCAAAGTTGAAAAATAGGCAAACATCTGAGTACTTTAAGAAACAATGTTTAAAAAAATGGTTTATATTACATCTAATGAATAAAAATATACTTAAAATATAGTGCTTACCTTTAACTACAATCTCCATAATGAACAGAACTTTTTGAAAACACCCAATGAAATTAAATGGTAAGATGCACAAATGTTACTGGATGAATGCAAAAATCTCGTTTTCATATATAAACATATTTTTTATGACTTAAATACATTAAACTCATTAAAAGTAATTAGGAAGAAAATCTGGAATTATCGTTACCTAAGTCTTTTCTCGGAATTGTGATAATTATATTCCACAAATTAAAGAGTTGTTTTTGTCCATCTAATTTGGTCTTTTGAACCACTGTGCAGTGCAATGTTGCAGTCAAGAGATCGGCCTGTTCCGAAAACTACGTTTACTGTGCCAGATAATTCACGTATTATAGAATTTGCTTGGCAATGTTGAGGATATCATCGAAAGCACTGTTTCTATTGTGTTCTTGTTATTAATGTTCTTTTGCTTCTTCCTGTCACGTGGAGGTTCTTTAAGAGCCTTAATAACAAGGGATGCAGCAGGTACAACAGAGAGTGTCGCTTGTCCGTTTTGGATTTTTAATTGCACTGCAACCTTTCCAGTGAGCAATATTTTTCAGTGACAAACCTAACGGACCAAACTTAGGGGTCAAATAGAAAGTAGCGTCAACACATCTTAAGTTATTCTGTCTTAACTTCGATATTTCGGTACATTTTGTATTAGTCCTGTAACTTTAGAACGGACGTTATTGCTATTCTTGTTGGTCTAGTCTTGTCTGTACTCCTCCTCGGTGGTGTAGTTGACAACATACCCGCCTTTCAATGCGGGAGACCCGGGTTCGAATCGTGGTCGGGGAGACAACAACTAGGGCGGTTTTCACTAATCGTCCGGGCTGCCCACCCTGAATGAATGCAAAATATGCGATACCGGGGTGGCGTATACTAAAAGCCAAGGTGGAATAGGGGGTTTAGTGAGAGCTTCCCCTGAACCACTGAGCCTTGTCTGTACTAACAAGACTAGACGTACCAGACTACACAGAAAAGATCTCTCTATCCAAATAAGCTTATCAACAAGTTTGTGTCGTTGCCCGATAATTTCCAGCAAGTGATTCACGCAGATTGCGAAACCGAACAACAACAACAGCCGAGACAAATATTTCAACGAGATTGTGAAACTTCTATATTTGCAGAAACGACATTTCTTTATATATAAAGCACCAATAAATTGCAACCGAGGTTTTGCAACGATGCCCATTGTTCGCGTCCAGTAAACCGGCTCTAGTGCGAATTTAATCGCCAAAACTCGAATTGAATTTTAGACACAAAAGTAGATCAATACGATGATTGCGACCATTACTACGTAGTAATCTAATACCTTTAGGGTTAGTTAAGCGCGACCTTTTAGGTGCGTGCGCGTCCGCCTTGTTTAAAAGGCGGGAATATGAAAGTTTCGGACACATTTTGTTATTTTCACTGGTTGTTTGGACCGTGTCTCACTAAAATCAAATTTTCGAGGTTGAAACAGGGCTGGTCTAATAACTTACCTGTTAGGGTCGCTCGCGTCTCCGCCACGTGTGGACTGTCCTTCCGACGCCTTTTTTAAGCGAGGAAATGAGGATAATGAGTGGAGGGATCCCTTAAAATTGGTGACTTCCAGACGTTGAATGCCGCTGCAGCCCTTTGGGCTCGTGATTACACCCCTGGTTAACTTGCGCTATTAATTGCGTGCACGTGTTGGTTTAACTTGGCGCCTCGACGCCGTTCCACTCGCCTCTCACACTCGAAGCATACTACCCGAATAATATAAATTCGCGAAGTAAATTGATAAATCGCGCGATTTCGGCACAGGTACACCTTTCCCCTTCTGTTGATCAGTGCCGAAATCGATTCAAATGTTAAATTAAAAATACAGATTTACTAAAATTGCCCGCATGGCGGAATTTGACGCATGCGCACAAAAAAAAACTACGAAAAAAAATATTAAAACTATGAAAAGGTCTATTCACGTTAGTGACCTTTTTACAGTTATTTAAGCGCATGCGCTTTGCTTGAAAGGCGGGAATATGAAAGTTTCGGGCACATTTTGTTATTTTCACTGTTTATACGTAAAAAAGTGCCCGAAAAACATGGCGGAATTTGACGCATGCGCACAAAAAAAAACTTGAAAGTTGGAAAAAAATTAAAATTATGAAAAGTCTATTCAAATTAGTGTCAATATAATATATAGATATTAGATATCCCTCTAGGCTTCGTCAGTAAGAGAAAAATATAATATTTGGGACACATCACGACGGGAACTGCTCCAGATCATAATGCAAGGAAAAATAAAGGAAACGAGGAATGTTGGCAGACGTAGAATATCATGGTTGAGGAATCTAAGGGTATGAAGGCACTGAACTTTTCCGAGCAATAGCTAGGACGATGGCCAGTCTCTGATAGGAGAAGGATTGAAAGAAGTCTTCGTAGCTAATTCCTGATCTCATTGTTACATGGCTTAGACAAAGAAGATTGATAAACTTTATACAGGGTGTTAGGTAAACATATTTTTGTTCAGAAAAAATGTTTTTTAGAAATCAATAAAATATTCTTAGAATAGACCAAGGAATAACCCCTTTGAATTTTTGCCACATGTTTACCCAACACCCTGTATATCATTCAAATTTGGAAGTAACGAGACATTCTTCTAATCCTAATTTTAGTTAAAAACATTCTTAATCCAAATTGAATTTATTTATAACTTTCGCTGATTCTTCTTCTATTGCTGCATTCCTAAATCCGTTCTATCTAATCCAGTTATATGTGTCTAACCATAATAACTCGACTGTGCAGATTTCTTCGCGAGCCCTCCGGTCACGTCGAGCACGGTAAATGGTCCGGGGGGAAAGCGTGGATGAAAGCAGTCGGCTGAAAGCGCTCGAGACCTCTGGAACTCGCGGCTAAATATAGACAGCCGTGCCCCCCTTTCGGCTCAACAAAATCAAAATTCTCACCGACGGAATCTCTCGCCGTTTTCTTATTCTCCGATTATTTCTGAAGACTCTATTTCATTTCGTTCAAATAATCTAGATCAGGGGTGGAAAACCTTTTTCCGGCCGCGTGCCAATTTTTTTAAATTTTCACATTTTGAAATGCTGACGTGCCAGGTCGACTTTTACAATGTGACAGTGAAAATCAGTTACCGTATTAGCGTGAATATTTGACGTGTTTTGTACGCCTTTTGAAATTACGGTTAAACCAATCGACGGATTTTGATAAAACGTTGTATGATTTGATATTGCTACGAGATCTCACAAATTCCCAAATTTCAAAATTATTGCTTTGTAAATACGGCTTTCGTGAATTTTTGAATTTTTCAAATTTTTGTGCGTTTTTTGCAATTACGGACAAACCTATCGATGAAACTTGGTATGAATTGATATTCTTACAAGATATCACAAATTACCAAATTTGAATGTTGTAGCTTTGTAATTGCGGCTTTGGTGAAATTTGGCAATTTTTGTGCGCCAATTACATGCAAACCAATCGACGGATTTTCATGAAACGTGATATGATTTGATATTCTTACGAGTTTTTTTGCCAAATTTGTAGTTTTGTAAATACGGCTTTTGTGAATTTTTTAAGTTTGTAAATTTTTGTGCGCCTTTTGCAATTACGGACAAACCAATTGACGAATTTTGTTAAAAGTTGGTATGATTTGATATTCTTGCGAAATCTCACAAATTGGCAATTTTCAAAATTGTAGCTTTGTAAATACGGCTTTTGTGAATTTTTGAAGTTTTTAAATTTTTGTGCGCCTTTTGCAATTACGGACAAACCAATCTACGGATTTCGATGAAACTTGGTATGATTTGATATTCTTGCGAAATCTCACAAATTGCCAAATTTCAAAATTGTAGCTTCGTAAATACGGCTTTCGTGAATTTTGGAAATTTTTGTGCGTCTTTTGAAATTACGGGCAAACCAATGGACTGATTTTTATAAAACGTGGTGTGATTTGATATTCTTATGAGATCCCGAAAATTGCCCAATTTAAAAATTGTAGCTCTGTAAATACGGCTTTGGTGAATTTTTTAAGTTTGTATATTTATTGAGCGCCTTTTGCAATTACGGACATACTAATCGACGGATTTTGATTAAACTTGGTATGATTTGATATTTTTGCGACATCTCACAAATTGCCATATTTAAAAATTGTAGCTTTGTAAATACGGCTTTCGTGAATTTTGGAAATTATTGTGTGCCTTTTGAAATTATGGGCAAACCAATCCACGGATTTTGATGAAACGTAGTATGATTTATTTTTCTTACGGGCTCCCACAAATTGCCAAATTTGAAAATTGTAGCTTTGTAAATGCGGCTTTTGTGAATTTTTGAAGTTTGTAAATTTTTATGCGCCTTTTGCAATTACGGACAAACCTATCGACCGATTTTGATGAAACTTGGTATGAATTGATATTCTTGCGAAATCTCATAATTTGCCAAATTTCAATATTGTAGCTTTGTAAATACGGCTTTTGTGAATTTTTGAAGTTTGTAAATTTTTGTGCGCCTTTTGCAATTACGGACAAAGCAATCGAGCGATTTTGATGAAACTAGGTATGGTTTGATATTCTTGCGAAATCTCACAAATTGCCAAATTTAAAAATTGTGGCTTTGTAAATACGGCTTTTGTGAATTTTTGAAGTTTGTAAATTTTTGTGCGTCTTTTGCAATTACGGACAAACCAATCGACGGATTTTGATGAAACTTGGTACGACTTGATATTCTTACAAGATATCAGAAATTACCAAGTTTGAAAGATGTAGCTTTGTAAATGCGGCTTTGGTGAAATTTGGCAATTTTTGTGCGCCTTTTGCAATTACAGGCAAACCAATCCACGGATTTTGATGAAACGTAGTATGATTTGATATTCTTATGAGGTCCCACAAATTTCCAAATTCCCAAATTGCAGCTTTATAAATACGGTTTTCGTGAATTTTGGAAATTTTTGTGCGTTTTTTGAAATTAAGGGCAAACCAATCAACGGATTTTGAAAAAACGTGGTATGATTTGATATTCTTACGAGATCTCACAAATTCCCAAATTTCAAGATTGTAGCTTTGTAAATACGGCTTTGGTGAATTTATAAAATTTGAAAATTTTTGTGCGCCTTTTGCAATTACGGGCAAACCAATCAATCGACGGATTTTGAACACGTCTTATATTTTACACCATTGATGTAGATTGGGAAATTTATTTTAGAAAATATAGTTTAACAAGTTTAGAGGGCATGCGTGAGAAGTAGTTCGCGTGCCAAAAAAAATTCCTACGTGCCAGCTGTGACACGCGTGCCATAGGTTCGCCACCACTGATCTAACTAGACAGACAAAACTAGACAAACAAGACTAGTATATTATAGTCTTTTCTGTCTAAATAATTATAAGTTTGCCTAGTACTAAATAATTATAATCTCTGTCTAAATAATATTTTATATAACACATATATAGTGCTCGTGGAATAAACGTGCAAAATTGGCTATTGATTTATGCAAATTTCACACGTGAAACTCAACACAACAGCGAACTTGACACAAACGCGAAATTTTCAGAAGAAATTTGCAAGAAAAATCCAATGCATGAATAAATACTTAAATGAATCAATCAATATAGAAATGAGTAAATGTTTCTCCTTCAGTGCTGCCACTGTCCTAAGTGGACCTGGAAACCTTCTTCCTCTGCTGATCTTACAATTAGACACAAATATATGTATTTTTATATAAATAAATAATTATTTAAATAAATGAATAAGTAAATAAATTGCGACACAATAGACAGGAAGTAGTCCTGACAAAATAATTAATAAAATATGATTCAGACTGATTTGCATAACGCCATAACTTATCCAAGAACCTTTTACTATTTTGTCCGTATGGACAATGTAGTATCACACTTATTCTTGATGGTAATCGTCGACTTTCCCTCTTTGTATTCCTGCAATGCCTCAAGCAACACACGCAAACTGGACAAGGCAGACAAAACTGGAAAAGCAAACGGCAATCATGATAGGCAACAATTAAATAGATCCAAGATTAGTTGGAAGCAGAAATTTCCCGTTTTTTGGCGATTTTCCAAAACGCGACAAAAAATCAGCGCCTCTTGCCGCAGAGCCGCCAAACAGATCAATAGAAACTCTGCCGTTTCATCCCGCAAACCGACCGCTTTACTTTGACTTTTTGCAAACACAAAATCGCAGATCCGTTTCTCTCCGTTGTTGCTGCAATGAATAAGAGCAAGGACGAAGATTAAAGCGATCCGCGACGCGAACGCAAAGGTTTCCTTCGTTTCCTGTCCATTCAAAATGGCAATTTAATTAAAAAAAAAAAAAAAATGTAAGTTTGTAAATGAATCAATTATTAACTAATATATCCTGTTATGTATAAGTCTTGTCTGCTAACTTGAGTATGTTTAGACTTATCTCTTAATTGATTAGTTTTGTCTGTTTAATAGACAGACAAGACTGGACTAGACAGACAAGACTGGACCAGACAGACTAGACAGATTGGACAGTACAAACAGAACAGACAGACCAGATAGATCAGACAAAATAAAGAGACTATACAGGACAGACTAGACAAACTAGACAGATTAGACAGATACAGGACATACTAGGCAGACTAGACAGAACAGACTAGAGAGACAAGACTAGACAGACAAAACTAGACAGACAAAACTAGACAGACAAGAATAGACAGACAAGACTAGACAGACAAGACTAGACAGACAAGACTAGACAGACAAGACTAGACAGACAAGACTAGACAGACAAGACTAGACAGACA
This sequence comes from Phosphuga atrata, assembly GCA_944588485.1. Lineage (NCBI taxonomy): Eukaryota > Metazoa > Arthropoda > Insecta > Coleoptera > Silphidae > Phosphuga > Phosphuga atrata. Next base: position 65,912,913 of record OX155900.1, read on the forward strand.
AGACTAGACAGACAAGACTAGACAGACAAGACTAGACAGACAAGACTAGACAGACAAGACTAGACAGACAAGACTAGACAGACAAGACTAGACAGACAAGACTAGACAGACAAGACTAGACAGACAAGACTAGACAGACAAGACTAGACAGACAAGACTAGACAGACAAGACTAGACAGACAAGACTAGACAGACAAGACTAGACAGACAAGACTAGACAGACAAGACTAGACAGACAAGACTAGACAGACAAGACTAGACAGACAAGACTAGACAGACAAGACTAGACAGACAAGACTAGACAGACAAGACTAGACAGACAAGACTAGACAGACAAGACTAGACAGACAAGACTAGACAGACAAGACTAGACAGACAAGACTAGACAGACAAGACTAGACAGACAAGACTAGACAGACAAGACTAGACAGACAAGACTAGACAGACAAGACTAGACAGACAAGACTAGACAGACAAGACTAGACAGACAAGACTAGACAGACAAGACTAGACAGACAAGACTAGACAGACAAGACTAGACAGACAAGACTAGACAGACAAGACTAGACAGACAAGACTAGACAGACAAGACTAGACAGACAAGACTAGACAGACAAGACTAGACAGACAAGACTAGACAGACAAGACTAGACAGACAAGACTAGACAGACAAGACTAGACAGACAAGACTAGACAGACAAGACTAGACAGACAAGACTAGACAGACAAGACTAGACAGACAAGACTAGACAGACAAGACTAGACAGACAAGACTAGACAGACAAGACTAGACAGACAAGACTAGACAGACAAGACTAGACAGACAAGACTAGACAGACAAGACTAGACAGACAAGACTAGACAGACAAGACTAGACAGACAAGACTAGACAGACAAGACTAGACAGACAAGACTAGACAGACAAGACTAGACAGACAAGACTAGACAGACAAGACTAGACAGACAAGACTAGACAGACAAGACTAGACAGACAAGACTAGACAGACAAGACTAGACAGACAAGACTAGACAGACAAGACTAGACAGACAAGACTAGACAGACAAGACTAGACAGACAAGACTAGACAGACAAGACTAGACAGACAAGACTAGACAGACAAGACTAGACAGACAAGACTAGACAGACAAGACTAGACAGACAAGACTAGACAGACAAGACTAGACAGACAAGACTAGACAGACAAGACTAGACAGACAAGACTAGACAGACAAGACTAGACAGACAAGACTAGACAGACAAGACTAGACAGACAAGACTAGACAGACAAGACTAGACAGACAAGACTAGACAGACAAGACTAGACAGACAAGACTAGACAGACAAGACTAGACAGACAAGACTAGACAGACAAGACTAGACAGACAAGACTAGACAGACAAGACTAGACAGACAAGACTAGACAGACAAGACTAGACAGACAAGACTAGACAGACAAGACTAGACAGACAAGACTAGACAGACAAGACTAGACAGACAAGACTAGACAGACAAGACTAGACAGACAAGACTAGACAGACAAGACTAGACAAACAAGACTAGACAGACAAGACTAGACAAACAAGACTAGACAGACAAGACTAGACAGACAAGACTAGACAGACAAGACTAGACAGACAAGACTAGACAGACAAGACTAGACAGACAAGACTAGACAGAGAAGACTAGACAGACAAGACTAGACAGACAAGACTAGACAGACAAGACTAGACAGGCAAGACTAGACAGACAAGACTAGACAGACAAGACTAGACAGACAAGACTAGACAGGCAAGACTAGACAGGCAAGACTAGACAGACAAGACTAGACAGACAAGACTAGACAGACAAGACTAGACAGACAAGACTAGACAGACAAGACTAGACAGACAAGACTAGACAGACAAGACTAGACAGACAAGACTAGACAGACAAGACTAGACTGACAAGACTAGACAGACAAGACTAACTAGACAGACAAGACTAACTAGACAGACAAGACTAGACAGACAAGACTAGACAGACAAGACTAGACAGACAAGACTAGACAGACAAGACTAGACAGACAAGACTAGACAGACAAGACGAGACAGACAAGACCAGACAGACAAGACCAGACAGACAAGACCAGACAGACAAGACTAGACAGACAAGACTAGACAGACAAGACTAGACAGACAAGACTAGACAGACAAGACTAGACAGACAAGACTAGACAGACAAGACTAGACTGACAAGACTAGACAGACAAGACTAGACAGACAAGACTAGACAGACAAGACTAGACAGACAAGACTAAAGAGACAAGACTAGACAGACAAGACTAGACAGACAAGACTAGACAGACAAGACTCGACAGACAAGACTGGACAGACAAGACTGGACAGACAAGACTGGACAGACAAGACTGGACAGACAAGACTGGAGAGACAAGACTGGACAGACAAGACTGGACAGACAAGACTGGACAGACAAGACTGGACAGACAAGACTGGAGAGACAAGACTGGACAGACAAGAGTAGACAGACAAGACTAGACAGACAAGACTAGACAGACAAGACTAGACAGACAAGACTAGACAGACAAGACTAGACAGACAAGACTAGACAGACAAGACTAGACAGACAAGACTAGACAGACAAGACTAGACAGACAAGACTAGACAGACAAGACTAGACAGACAAGACTAGACAGACAAGACTAGACAGACAAGACTAGACAGACAAGACTAGACAGACAAGACTAGACAGACAAGACTAGACAGACAAGACTAGACAGACAAGACTAGACAGACAAGACTAGACAGACAAGACTAGACAGACAAGACTAGACAGACAAGACTAGACAGACAAGACTAGACAGACAAGACTAGACAGACAAGACTAGACAGACAAGACTAGACAGACAAGACTAGACAGACAAGACTAGACAGACAAGACTAGACAGACAAGACTAGACAGACAAGACTAGACAGACAAGACTAGACAGACAAGACTAGACAGACAAGACTAGACAGACAAGACTAGACAGACAAGACTAGACAGACAAGACTAGACAGACAAGACTAGACAGACAAGACTAGACAGACAAGACTAGACAGACAAGACTAGACAGACAAGACTAGACAGACAAGACTAGACAGACAAGACTAGACAGACAAGACTAGACAGACAAGACTAGACAGACAAGTCTAGACAGACAAGACTAGACAGACAAGACTAGACAGACAAGACTAGACAGACAAGACTAGACAGACAAGACTAGACAGACAAGACTAGACAGACAAGACTAGACAGTCAAGACTAGACAGACAAGACTAGACAGACAAGACTAGACAGACAAGACTAGACAGACAAGACTAGACAGACAAGACTAGACAGACAAGACTAGACAGACAAGACTAGACAGACAAGACTAGACAGACAAGACTAGACAGACAAGACTAGACAGACAAGTCTAGACAGACAAGACTAGACAGACAAGACTAGACAGACAAGACTAGACAGACAAGACTAGACAGACAAGACTAGACAGACAAGACTAGACAAACATGACTAGACAGACTAAACTGTACAAACAAAACTAGTCAGACGAGACTAGACAAGACTGGAGAGACAAGACTGGACAGACAAGAGTAGACAGACAAGACTAGACAGACAAGACTAGACAGACAAGACTAGACAGACAAGACTAGACAGACAAGACTAGACAGACAAGACTAGACAGACAAGACTAGACAGACAAGACTAGACAGACAAGACTAGACAGACAAGACTAGACAGACAAGACTAGACAGACAAGACTAGACAGACAAGACTAGACAGACAAGACTAGACAGACAAGACTAGACAGACAAGACTAGACAGACAAGACTAGACAGACAAGACTAGACAGACAAGACTAGACAGACAAGACTAGACAGACAAGACTAGACAGACAAGACTAGACAGACAAGACTAGACAGACAAGACTAGACAGACAAGACTAGACAGACAAGACTAGACAGACAAGACTAGACAGACAAGACTAGACAGACAAGACTAGACAGACAAGACTAGACAGACAAGACTAGACAGACAAGACTAGACAGACAAGACTAGACAGACAAGACTAGACAGACAAGACTAGACAGACAAGACTAGACAGACAAGACTAGACAGACAAGACTAGACAGACAAGACTAGACAGACAAGACTAGACAGACAAGACTAGACAGACAAGACTAGACAGACAAGACTAGACAGACAAGACTAGACAGACAAGACTAGACAGACAAGACTAGACAGACAAGACTAGACAGACAAGACTAGACAGACAAGACTAGACAGACAAGTCTAGACAGACAAGACTAGACAGACAAGACTAGACAGACAAGACTAGACAGACAAGACTAGACAGACAAGACTAGACAGACAAGACTAGACAGACAAGACTAGACAGTCAAGACTAGACAGACAAGACTAGACAGACAAGACTAGACAGACAAGACTAGACAGACAAGACTAGACAGACAAGACTAGACAGACAAGACTAGACAGACAAGACTAGACAGACAAGACTAGACAGACAAGACTAGACAGACAAGACTAGACAGACAAGTCTAGACAGACAAGACTAGACAGACAAGACTAGACAGACAAGACTAGACAGACAAGACTAGACAGACAAGACTAGACAGACAAGACTAGACAAACATGACTAGACAGACTAAACTGTACAAACAAAACTAGTCAGACGAGACTAGACTAGTAAGACAAGACGGACAAGATTAGTCTAGACAGAGAAAACTAGATAGAAAAATGTGGACAGACTAGACTAGATAGGTTATACTAGACTATACTGATAAGACTAGACATATTAGACTAGATACCCTGGACTAGATAATCCCGTCTGGTTTTGACAGATGAAACTGGATTAGATCGATTAGTCCAGATGGATCCGAGTGGAGTAAACTGACCGGACTGGTTCTTATGAATATTAAGACTTGGCTTTCATTATTTGCGAGTTAAGATTGGGTTAAGAAGTCTGCTTAGCAAATATACGCAAAACTAATTAAAATAATCTGATGGGATAAATTGTAAGTCGTCTGGTTTGTAGTTTGAATGTCGTGTAAGCAACCGAGTTAATTTCTGCGAATGTGAGAATTATTTTGCGATGGAAGAGGGAGTTTGCGAGTTTGTTGGTGACATTGGATAAATGTTTTAAAGAAAATTCGCATAGAAATCGAAAGAGATTATTAAAATTAAGATTATTAATCTATTTGTGAGATTATTAAAATATCTCGGTAGAAATGTGTTCAATGTTTTCCGATTTTTCACAAAATGGGAAAAATTTCATAAAAAAAGTCAACAAAGGCTATCGACCACTAGGTTCTTCCGCCCACCGATTTTTAATTTTCTCAAATTTGGCAGAAATTTTCGCCAAAATATTCGACAAAATTTAATAGACAATTTTGCTAAGGGACAGAAAAAATATTGACGGCATTTGAAGGATAGCTAGATATTGGTCTAGACACGCAAGACTAGACAGGTAAGACTAGTTGACAAGACTAGACAGAGTAGAGTGGATAGAGAAGACTGGTCAGATAAAATTATATAGAGAATACTAGATAGACAAGATTAGAGAGGCAAGACTAAACTTTAAAGTTTCCAAATAAAGTTTTCGAATTGAATCGTTGACGAGTGAGTTATTTTAGTGCAAGAGTTTAACAGACGTACGGACAGACAATTGCAGATGTTGATCTGGCGTGCATGTGTTTCTGAGAAAGGAGATTGTTGCAACGGCGTTCCTTCCCTCGGCGTGTCCATCAATCTCTTATTTATTATTATCGATTATTTATACGTGGAACTCGTTCGTCGTCCGATTAACCAGAAATCCTACCCCGCCGACACACAAGCCACGTTGAAAAATTTCAACGAAGATTCCAACAATGAGATTGACACAATTCAAAGCGAACACACCAGTGATCAGTAGCGTCGCTAGCGTCGGTCAATCGGGCGAATGCCCGGGGCCCACGGACTAGGGGACCCCCACAGTGACTGCAGATCGATTCTTAGACGACTGACGTGTGGTGTTTCGCGAATTTCACATGGGGGACCGCACGACGTGGGTTTTAAAAAGGTTCAAATTTGACATTTTTATGCCGCCGGAGGCGGCAGATCTTGGGTATTTTAACCGCGTGTCTTCGATGACTTAACTGTGAATGTCCGTCCGCATGTTGCGCATCCCCAAGTTTCGTCCTCCGTCCTGCCGCGCCACTGCGGGGATCCAAAACCCACTCTAAAATCGTGGTTTTTGCGGAAACGGCCCGACGGAAGCGGCGGCGGCCGTGCAAAACGGGAATGTACATTTTTCCGGTGTAGAACCGAGATCCCGGTCGGTCCGAGATCCCCAGCGGTGCCGCTTTCTCGATTCAACTCCCCCAGGTTCTGACGCACCTGACCGAAAACTAAAGTCACGATATTTTACTTTTGAAGCTCATTTTTGGTCGGATCTAATTTTTTTCCGGATCATCTAGCCGCCGCCGCGCCACGTTTTTAGAGCCCTCGCTCGCCGTCCTGCGACGTCCCGTTCACCTAGAGCAAGAGCAAATAATTTTTTTTTTGCCGATTTTGCAATCACTTCCCGGACGCCCAGGACTTATTTGATGGGCTCCAGTTCGCCGGTCGGGTTCGTTCTCTTCAGAACACTCGCGCGCAACCATTCTGGCAAGAAACTTTTTAAGAAACTTTTTAAACTGCGACGACTTTTTGCGAATCTGCGGCAGTTTGAAGAGAAAAATGCGCTGAAAGTGAGAAAAACCAGAGGCGTTTTGCGGTGGTACATAGAACTTCGGAACCAATTGACGGATCGGAACCGGACCGGTGCCGTTCGATCGGCCATAGAACCTTTTAGTTTGTTTCTGAGTTTAATCCCGATTGCTCCGAAGATGGCGTCGCGACGCCATAAAAACAACGTTTTTTTGGACATCCAGGAAAACTCCCACGGAACCGCCAACTTGAGCTATGTGGGAACGGTTTCGCGCGATTCCCGCAGGGAATTGAATGTTTCATCTTTTACTGCAAGCGGCATCGCGCTGCGTCGTTTGCAACCGTCGCGACGCCCGCCCACACTCGCTGTATTTTATTTACTAGGGGCCCCACCTCAATATATATGCCCGGGGCCTCCAAATCCAAACGACGGCGCTGCCAGTGATCAATAGATTTTTAACAGATTTAATTGGACATCAAAGTGGCGACCAAACGAGTGTTCAATAGCTTTTGACTAGTTTTAATTGAAGAAACGATCGAACGGGTGATCCATAGATTTTGATCAGTTTTAATTGGACTCCAAAGCAGCGATCAAACGATTTTTCAAAAGATTTTCACCAGTTTTAATTGAAGCAGCGATCGGATGATTAAACGATTGTTCAATAGATTTTGACCAGTTTTAATTGGAACAGCGATCGAACGAGTGATCAATAGATTTTGATCAGTTTTAATTGGAACAGCGATCGAACTAGTGATCAATAGATTTTGATCAGATTTATTTGGACCCCAAAGCAAAGATCAAAAGATTGTTCCATAGGTTTTGACCAGTTTTAATTGGAGCAGCTATCGAACGAGTGATCAATAGATTTTGATCAGTGTTAATTGGACCCCAAAGCAAAGATCAAAAGATTGTTCCATAGGTTTTGACCAGTTTTAATTGGAGCAGCGCTCGAACGAGTGGTCAATAGATTTTGATCAGTTTTAATTGGAACAGCGATCGAACGAGTGATCAATAGATTTTGATCAGTTTTAATTGGAACAGCGATCGAACGAGTGATCAATAGATTTTGATCAGTTTTAATTGGAACAGCGATCGAACGAGTGAACAATAGATTTTGATCAGTTTTAATTGGAACAGCGATCGAACGAGTGATCAATAGATTTTGATCAGTTTTAATTGGAACAGCGATCGAACGAGTGGTCAATAGATTTTGATCAGTTTTAATTGGAACAGCGATCGAACGAGTGATAATAGATTTTGATCAGTTTTAATTGGAACAGCGATCGAACGAGTGAACAATAGATTTTGATCAGTTTTAATTGGAACAGCGATCGAACGAGTGATCAATAGATTTTGATCAGTTTTAATTGGAACAGCGATCGAACGAGTGGTCAATAGATTTTGATCAGTTTCAATTGGAACAGCGATCGAACGAGTGAACAATAGATTTTGATCAGTTTTAATTGGAACAGCGATCGAACGAGTGGTCAATAGATTTTGATCAGTTTTAATTGGAACAGCGATCGAACGAGTGAACAATAGATTTTGATCAGTTTTAATTGGAACAGCGATCGAACGAGTGAACAATAGATTTTGATCAGTTTTAATTGGAACAGCGATCGAACGAGTGATAATAGATTTTGATCAGTTTTAATTGGAACAGCGATCGAACGAGTGAACAATAGATTTTGATCAGTTTTAATTGGAACAGCGATCGAACGAGTGATCAATAGATTTTGATCAGTTTTAATTGGAACAGCGATCGAACGAGTGGTCAATAGATTTTGATCAGTTTTAATTGGAACAGCGATCGAACGAGTGAACAATAGATTTTGATCAGTTTTAATTGGAACAGCGATCGAACGAGTGGTCAATAGATTTTGATCAGTTTCAATTGGAACAGCGATCGAACGAGTGAACAATAGATTTTGATCAGTTTTAATTGGAACAGCGATCGAACGAGTGGTCAATAGATTTTGATCAGTTTTAATTGGAACAGCGATCGAACGAGTGAACAATAGATTTTGATCAGTTTTAATTGGAACAGCGATCGAACGAGTGATAATAGATTTTGATCAGTTTTAATTGGAACAGCGATCGAACGAGTGAACAATAGATTTTGATCAGTTTTAATTGGAACAGCGATCGAACGAGTGATAATAGATTTTGATCAGTTTTAATTGGAACAGCGATCGAACGAGTGATCAATAGATTTTGATCAGTTTTAATTGGAACAGCGATCGAACGAGTGATAATAGATTTTGATCAGTTTTAATTGGAACAGCGATCGAACGAGTGAACAATAGATTTTGATCAGTTTTAATTGGAACAGCGATCGAACGAGTGAACAATAGATTTTGATCAGTTTTAATTGGAACAGCGATCGAACGAGTGGTCAATAGATTTTGATCAGTTTTAATTGGAACAGCGATCGAACGAGTGGTCAATAGATTTTGATCAGTTTTAATTGGAACAGCGATCGAACGAGTGGTCAATAGATTTTGATCAGTTTTAATTGGAACAGCGATCGAACGAGTGGTCAATAGATTTTGATCAGTTTTAATTGGAACAGCGATCGAACGAGTGATCAATAGATTTTGATCAGTTTTAATTGGAACAGCGATCGAACGAGTGGTCAATAGATTTTGATCAGTTTTAATTGGAACAGCGATCGAACGAGTGGTCAATAGATTTTGATCAGTTTTAATTGGAACAGCGATCGAACGAGTGAACAATAGATTTTGATCAGTTTTAATTGGAACAGCGATCGAACGAGTGAACAATAGATTTTGATCAGTTTTAATTGGAACAGCGATCGAACGAGTGGTCAATAGATTTTGATCAGTTTTAATTGGAACAGCGATCGAACGAGTGAACAATAGATTTTGATCAGTTTTAATTGGAACAGCGATCGAACGAGTGAACAATAGATTTTGATCAGTTTTAATTGGAACAGCGATCGAACGAGTGATAATAGATTTTGATCAGTTTTAATTGGAACAGCGATCGAACGAGTGATCAATAGATTTTGATCAGTTTTAATTGGAACAGCGATCGAACGAGTGATCAATAGATTTTGATCAGTTTTAATTGGAACAGCGATCGAACGAGTGATCAATAGATTTTGATCAGTTTTAATTGGAACAGCGATCGAACGAGTGATCAATAGATTTTGATCAGTTTTAATTGGAACAGCGATCGAACGAGTGATAATAGATTTTGATCAGTTTTAATTGGAACAGCTATCGAACGAGTGAACAATAGATTTTGATCAGTTTTAATTGGAACAGCGATCGAACGAGTGATCAATAGATTTTGATCAGTTTTAATTGGAACTGCGATCGAGCAAGTGATCAATAGATTTTGATCAGTTTAAAATAAGCAGAGATCAATAGATTGTTCCATAGGTTTTGACCAGTTTTAATTGGAGCAGCTATCGAACGGGTGATCAATAGATTTTGACCAGTTTTAATTCTAGCAGCGATCGAACGAGTGATCAATAGATTTTGATGAGTTTTAATTGGACCCCAAAGCAAATATCAAAAGATTGTTCCATAGGTTTTGACCAGTTTTAATTGGAGCAGCGATCGAACGAGTGATCAATAGATTTTGATCAGTTTTAATTCTAGCAGCGATCGAACGAGTGATCAATAGATTTTGATGAGTTTTAATTGGAACAGCGATCGAACGAGTGATAATAGATTTTGATCAGTTTTAATTGGAACAGCGATCGAACGAGTGATCAATAGATTTTGATGAGTTTTAATTGGACCCCAAAGCAAATATCAAAAGATTGTTCCATAGGTTTTGACCAGTTTTAATTGGAGCAGCGATCGAACGAGTGATCAATAGATTTTGATCAGTTTTAATTCGAACAGCGATCGAACGAGTGATCAATGGATTTTGATCAGTTTTAATTGGACCCCAAAGCAAAGATCAAGAGATTGTTCCATAGGTTTTGACCAGTTTTAATTGGAGCAGCGATCGAACGAGTGATCAATAGATTTTGATCAGTTTTAATTGGAACAGCGATCGAACGAGTGATCAATGGATTTTGATCAGTTTTAATTGGACCCCAAAGCAAAGATCAAGAGATTGTTCCATAGGTTTTGACCAGTTTTAATTGGAGCAGCGATCGAACGAGTGATCAATAGATTTTGATCAGTTTTAATTGGAACAGCGATCGAACGAGTGATCAATAGATTTTGATCAGTTTTAATTGGAACAGCGATCGAACGAGTGATCAATAGATTTTGATCAGTTTTAATTGGAACAGCGATCGAACGAGTGATAATAGATTTTGATCAGTTTTAATTGGAACAGCTATCGAACGAGTGAACAATAGATTTTGATCAGTTTTAATTGGAACAGCGATCGAACGAGTGATCAATAGATTTTGATCAGTTTTAATTGGAACTGCGATCGAGCAAGTGATCAATAGATTTTGATCAGTTTAAAATAAGCAGAGATCAATAGATTGTTCCATAGGTTTTGACCAGTTTTAATTGGAGCAGCTATCGAACGGGTGATCAATAGATTTTGACCAGTTTTAATTCTAGCAGCGATCGAACGAGTGATCAATAGATTTTGATGAGTTTTAATTGGACCCCAAAGCAAATATCAAAAGATTGTTCCATAGGTTTTGACCAGTTTTAATTGGAGCAGCGATCGAACGAGTGATCAATAGATTTTGATCAGTTTTAATTCGAACAGCGATCGAACGAGTGATCAATGGATTTTGATCAGTTTTAATTGGACCCCAAAGCAAAGATCAAGAGATTGTTCCATAGGTTTTGACCAGTTTTAATTGGAGCAGCGATCGAACGAGTGATCAATAGATTTTGATCAGTTTTAATTGGAACAGCGATCGAACGAGTGATCAATGGATTTTGATCAGTTTTAATTGGACCCAAAGCAAAGATCAAAAGATTGTTCCTTAGGTTTTGACCAGTTTTAATTGGAGCAGCGATCGAACGAGTGATCAATAGATTTTGACCAGTTTTAATTGGAACAGCGATCGAACGAGTGATCAATGGATTTTGATCAGTTTTAATTGGACCCCAAAGCAAAGATCAAAAGATTGTTCCATAGGTTTTGACCAGTTTTAATTGGAGCAGCTATCGAACGGGTGATCAATAGATTTTGACCAGTTTTAATTGGAACAGCGATCGAACGAGTGATCAATAGATTTTGACCAGTTTTAATTGGAACAGCGATCGAACGAGTGATCAATAGATTTTGATCAGTTTTAATTGGACCCCAAAGCAAAGATCAAAAGATTGTTCCATAGGTTTTGACCAGTTTTAATTGGAGCAGCTATCGAACGGGTGATCAATAGATTTTGATCAGTTTTAATTGGAACAG